>JAZKJV010010131.1:600000-943235 GCA_037367405.1 Ottelia alismoides | reverse complement strand
TGGATCCGCTCCTCGGTCGCGTGTGGCGCCTCCTAGATGATTGGTCGAGATCGGGTCAGTATCTCTCGTCCAGAGCACGTGAGAAGAAGGGTCTTTCTAGGTCGAAAAGGGCTCAAAAGATAGAGGGGAAAATCAAGGGTCTTTTTGTATAAGGTGACCGACAGGGCTCAAAGATCGAAGGAGATTGAGTGTATCACGATTTCAATCCCTGAAGTAAGCCTTGTGCATATATCATCGATCTATGGGAAGAAAAAGTCAAGAAGGGTGCAAAGTGAAATGGTAAAAGGGTAAGCCTCAAAAAATCTGAGAAAATGGGCAAAAATCGAGGTTCTGACACTAGCAGGAGGCGGGTCAGAGAGTTGACCCACGGTCAACTCTTGGACACTCTTGGTTGATCTACATGGATCGACTAGAAAAAGCTTAGAAATTATTAAAAAATTCATTTTAAAATCATAAATGAATTTATTAATTTTAGGTTACAAAAGGAAAAAATATTTATTAATTTTCTTACTTATTTTATTATGATATATATTTAATTATTTGAGGTCTATAATTACAAATTACTTTTTGAGGGCTATATGTAGGTATAATTATCTATGTATTGTAATCTTTTATTTTGTACATTTTTATTATTAAATTTACTATTTTATAAATTTATAACTAATTTTTTATACTTAAATATATTTTATTTTATTTTTTGATATGAAATATACAACTAAATAAATAGGTATATTATTTATATAGGTATAGTTATAGCCAATTCATATAGGTATTTTCTTTACCCATTTTATTTTTGCATTTTCTTTATTGTTTTATTCATGTTTTAATATGTACACATATTATGAATTATATTTACAAAATTATAAAAATATAAAAATATAATAATAATGAATAATAAATAAAATGAATATTTTAATCAAGTAAAGTGTACAATAGGTGTCCAAACCTAACTTTCACACTGTAACTCCAAAAAATATGAAACCACCTTCATTAAATAGATTATTAAAAGTTATATACAATTAAAGTGTTTTGATATATTTTGAGTTTTTATTTTTGAAAGATATGGGTCTGGAAATTTAGGATTCTGGATTATTATTCTGAGTATAACTTTTCTGTATTTTATTTTTGTGTGAAATCAATTTGTATCTTTCTATATTTTATTATCTGCAAATTTTATGTACAAAGTTTCTTTATTTGAAGTATAAAAATTGGAACTAAAAATAGCTCCCAAAATGAATGAAAATAAAAAGGATTTTTATTTGATTTTGTCCCTTACATCCACCTACTTTATTCCTTATCGACCTACTCATTGAGATGCCTAGGTCTCGGCGTCTAGGGTCATAAAATATTTTCAATATATTTTTGTTTTTCTTTTCTTGTCTTTATTCTATAATTTTGGCTTTAAAAATCGGTTTGTATACACTATTTACACAATGGTACATGAATGATAAAGTGCATGAATTAAGCCTATTTAAACACAATTAATAGGGTTTTTAAGGACGAAATGATAGAATAAAGATGATGAAACGAAGATTCGTCACCATGGTACATAACCCTAATTGTACATAAGGACCTTATAGTGCATTCATTCATTTAATTTCAGAAAGGGAGTGAAAGAATCAATCACTTTTATTGTTAAATATAATATTACAATAAATTTATTGTAAGAATGGTCAACCTTTGGCTCACATGGCTAACAGACTTGTTGTACATCCGACTAATTGTTTTGTAGTAACTTTCAACTTCGAAAATCATTAATCTTATTCATTAATATCTTACACCTGAGGTCAAAGGATGCGAGGGCTTTACATGAGACTTAATTTTATGGTTCTTAAGGATGGGAAAGAGTTCTAAGATTCTCACTAGACCTGAGTGTTAACACGTTGTCAGTATGGGGCAAGGATCCCTTTAGTATCTTGACCTATCCTAGTTTCATATGTGTGTTATAAATACAATAACATATGTATCAACACACATTAGATTATTAGGAGATGAGGAAATAACCATTAATACCTTAAAAATTCATCAAAATTCTAAAATTTCAAGAAAATTACCAAAAAAGAAACTATGTGAAATGACGCTAGAAGCATTACCAACCTTTTGAGTCTAAGTGAAATGATCACACTATTATCCCTTTCCAAAGTCACGCCATTTCCACCAAAAAAGATCGTGTGATTACAAAAAAGGGTTTGCATCGTAAATGCTTCAGTGTAGAAGTGTACAATGTACTCGTAAAAGGTGCACTCTGTTGTACCGCATAAAACAATGTAGACAGCCCAATTTCATTAACAAACATGTTGATTCCACAACAAAAATGAATATCTATTTATATTGTAGTATGTGTATTATACCCAAGTGATCCATTGTCCAATGAGATGAGAGAAAATAAGGACACAATCATATTCATTCCATGCTTAGCAATTCATGTTCACATCAATTTGAGTTTGACACCTAAAGAGGTGGTGAATTTAGATGGGAAAAGATTTGAAACTAAAGGTGTGGTTTTAATCTCAAGCCAACCTTCATAGACTTGGATCTTGGGTGAAACACCAAGTGCATACTATTTATTGTAATCACAAACGAATTCATACGCGTTATGTATACTATTCATAGAGAATTTGAAAACTAAAGAGTTTGAGTTGCTTAAGTAAATGTCGATCGGTACTAGACTTTTACTAGTTATCAAAATGAGAGAAATAATCAATGAGTCTTTATTTAATTTGCATTATCAACAATTCATGCATTTTTTCCTTTTCAGATATTCTACAAATAAGTGTTTTCTAAGAGACTAATAAAGTTTAAGCATAGGGGGTCAATAAATCCACAATTCATTAACTTAACACTAAAATTTCATATTTAATTCCTAAGCAAAAGCATGAAAACCCTCCATAAAATGATAATAAACAAAATAACACATTAAATAAAATTGGATCAGACGTATATTATTATCTTGTAAATAAAAATGACAAGAAGTAAAATCATATAAAATGACCAAAAATGAGGAGTTAAAACAATATATATATATATTCATCTATATGCAAGCATAAAATTCCTAATTTTTTTATTAATGCATGTTAACTTTACATGACAAGAAATCAACTCCATTGTGTCCATATAACTAACATGTTAATAAGATTGTGTACATATACTTCCTAATTTTATCAAAATAATATCCTAAAAATTAAACTCAAACCCTAGTTTAAGAAGATTGAGAACCATAATGATGATTTTATCCCTTGTATAATATCCCATGAAACTCAACTAACTATTGAATTATTGTATATCAAATTATCTACAAAACAAGATCACATTCAATGGAATTGAAATTCATATATGAAACTTAGGCTCATGGATTGAATTGTATATGTATAACTATATTTAGATTTTCATTCCATGTAAATGCTTTGACTATTTTATTTTAAATATTTATAATTTATTTCTTTAATTGGTATTTTAACTAATTACATAAAAACTAAAATCCAAACAAAAAATAGAAAATCTTTAAAAAAAGAGTAAGTCTAATGTTATATATAACTAAACACATATACATAGAAGTACTTTTTCTATTTTTTAATCTAATTTGTTAAAATACAAAAACATATTATTATGGATAAAATAATTACTATTTTATTAAAATAGTTTACCTATATATTCTTAAGACAAAGTCAAAGGAAAAGTATATAACCTGGAAATCAGGTATTTTCATGCATATAAAATATCTCAAAAATGTGTAGATTGTTTGTGTGTGTGTGTGTGTATTATTTTTAAGGTCTTATGAAACTTGTAGATCTCATTGAAATCTACAAAGTTCATTTAGATTACTTTTTCTTTTAAATACATCTTTTATTTATTTTTATTTATCCCTTGATTTTCTTTTATTTGGTAAGTTAACACTGAGGTCAATGCTCAAAATGTCACTTCTTTATTGTCCAGCACATTGCCACTTAAAACGTCAATTGACCCTCAATCAATTATAAAAAAAAGTACCCTTGCAAGCATCCATCTATCAGAGCATGATACCTTACGATGTTCAGTTGGCCCTACGATCATCTAGGTCCTCTCCCAAATTCTTTGTTAAGACTCCTTTCTTCTACAATCATTCTCTTCACCTCACTCGTCTTCCTCAATCATGCAACCGCTCCACTGATATAATGTCTTCGTCCGTCATGACTCGAAGCAATCACTCTTGACCATTTTGTGAAGCCCATACTCTAACCCCATCGCAAGTCATTGAATGATTGATCTAGTGCTCAAACCTCCCATGACTACATATAACAGTTCAGCCTCAAAAACCTCATCAGCCCTCATTTTTATGAAAGTATTTTACAATTCTCTAATCAAGGTAGGTTGTAGCACCCATAAAGTCAAAGTAACAAACAAAGTTTATTTTAATTCATATATGATTAGGCGGGTAAGTGTTCCTAGGTCGAATACAAGGAGCACATTTGAAAAGATTCAATTCAATGAGGTTTTTGGTTCAAGTATTTATTTCACTCTACAAGGCATATATACAAGACATAATCGTAGATAAATATGCAAAATAGAACATAGAATAACAAGAGAGAGATAATAATGTATAGAAAAATAAATAAATAACATGAAAATTATATTTTTAGGATTTTTAATATATTCAAATGTTTTTGATATTCTAGGAATAAAAGAAATGGAAAGAAATATAGAAAATAGGTAATTAGCCTAATATGAACATAGG
The DNA here is from genome assembly GCA_037367405.1 of Ottelia alismoides. NCBI lineage: Eukaryota > Viridiplantae > Streptophyta > Magnoliopsida > Alismatales > Hydrocharitaceae > Ottelia > Ottelia alismoides. Next base: position 938,524 of record JAZKJV010010131.1, on the reverse strand, counting down.
GAAACTATGCCACTCAAGAAGATGTGAATTAAAGCAAAAAATTAAGGTCGTGAAATTGATAACTAGGATTTTTCACCGGCCAGAAGTTCCACACAAAGCGAGAACATCGTTGTCGAGGCGACCAAGCAAGAATCCCTAATTAATCAAAACTACAAAGAAATATAGCTATGTAAAAGAAAATTTTGTGGAGTTAAAATTTATTATAATTCTATAAGAAGGGTGTATAGCGTACACACAAGTATAGAGGTCGAACTCATGGAGAAAACGGTAGATTGTGCAATGAAGCACAAAATATTTTTCTTCTCTTGTCCGTTTATTCTATTTTTCTGTGGGTTTTAAATTTATATTTTTGGATTTTAATTTTTATATTTTTTAATTATTTTTAGTTCTATAATTTTTATTTTCTTTTTATATTTTCTAATTTTTCATTTCTTTTTCATTTTACATATATAATATAAGAATAAATTAGCTATATATGTGCAATATAAGGTATAATAATTACAAATACTAATAAAAATAAAAAATTGAGAAATAAAATGCTTTTGTATTTTATTTAAATTTATAATGTTTTTGTGATTTTTAAAATTTTTACTAATTTTTATGTATTTTCAAAAAAAATCCAAATAAGGGATTTATTAAATAGGCCAGATTAATTTGAAAAATAAAAATATCAATTAAATTTCCAAAATTTTCCAAATAAATTTTAATTAATAGTAAATAATATTAAGTAAAATATAAAATATAAAATCAAAATGTTATTTTGGGATTTTTTAGATTTTTATAAAGGATTTTGGAGCTTTTTTATTTTTATGCATTTTCTTTTTTTCTATTTTTGGGATATTCATTGGAGTTATAAATATAATAATAAATAAAAAATATATTTTTAGGATTTGGAAAAAAGTTTTAGATTTTTTTTATTTTCTAAGTTAAACATGGACAAAAACATGCTCATTTTATTTTTAATAAATATAAAAATATGTAAAATGCAAAAATAGAATTGTCGCATGAAAGTACATGCTAGAAGTCATACATCCCTATTTTTGCATCATTATTGGAGCAAAGATGCTATATTTAATAAATAGAAGAAAAGAAAAAAATACATGTATTAGCAATGGCAAATTTTCTTAAAATCAGGAATTCATCTGCACATGTGCCACAAATATATAACTAATATTCAATTTAATTGGACTAAACATAAATACAAAAATCCACCAAGGCATACATGTAATTTGCCCAGCTCACGTGGCATGACACATGAGCAGAGCTGGACTAGACCCATTGTAATTTTAATAAACATCAGGGTCTCTATGTAATTTTCCGCATTTTTTACACTACGCAAATTATTTACAAGAATAAATAAATAATGCAAAAAGGCGAGGGGTTAGATTTGTAATTTACCGCCAAAGTACGTAGAGATAGACGATCCAAATTATTTCACTTACCACATGTCCTCCTCTTCGCGCCCGATGATGGTTCAGCACCAACGATTGATATTATATCTAAGGCAAGGATCTGATGGTCGTGCTCGTGCTACTCCAATGCCATCTGCTTCATTTGGGAAGTGGCATCAATCAGACAAATCTGGATATGCCTGGAAGAATCGAGAAGAACTCTTCCCAGAGGCTCGTTCGATCAACCTTCTCAATCTTCCAACCACCAATCTCGCTGCCCAAGTACTCATGATGATCATGGGACTGATCCGCAACTGCTGAAGGGCTCAAATATGTTCGAGCCTCATCGGTGGAGGCCTAGAGCTCTCTTCTACCTAGAGCTGGTTCAAGGGCTTCGACTAGGGCTCAGATGCCCCCTTCCGGTCCTGTAAAAAGTGCGGAAATGCAAGGCGATACGAAATCGAAGGGATCTGGGTCTTTATTGGTTGGAATCGAAGTGGAATGTACGATGGAGGTGAGAAATCCGACGAAGAGGCAGAGGGGGACCTGGGTTCACAGAATTGGAGTAGATATAACTGGATGGAGAGGTGGGGAGCATGGAGAAATGGATAGGGAAGATAGTGGGGTGGAAAGGATGGTCAGAACGGGTGCAGGTTAGGGTGAAAACATGGCTGGAGATCGAGAGCTTCGGTAAGGAAATTACACTAATCTAAGCTAATTTAAGAACTAAAACATAAATTAAAATAAAGTAAATAAACAACAGGAACTAAATCTATCTAAAAAATAGTAAATGTGTAGCTCTTATACCTTGTTGGAGGATTAGGGAGCAGGCCGGGTGGAGGTTCACTACAGGTGCACCTCCCTCCTCCTTCAGCCGTGCCAACACCTCAGGGGATCTCCCACTGACACCGGAATTCACTCTAGACTGAGGGTGTCTAGCATTAGGGCTTGGAATGTGACCAAAGAATACAAGGAGGACACATGTTTTTATTTATAAACAGAGTGGGGAAACCTTATTGACCTAGGGTTTGGGGCAAATCGAAGTTATGTACAATGGATACGGAGCATGGGAGTGGATCTAGAATGATTGAAAGTGAGTGTGGCTTGGATGATCAACAAAAATGATTGATGAATCAAGTGGGAAACATGGAGTAAAATCAGGGATTTGACATCCATGACAAGTTAGAGGTGTCAGGGGCTGAGTTGACTAGGGGTCAACAAACGAAGCCACACGATTGGGCCACATTAGCCCAAGTTGCGAAAAAATAGCCAGTTTTATTATAAATTGATTAATTAAAATAGTAAATAATTTTATTAATTTTTGGTTATCAAATAAAAAATGTTTATTATTTTATGTAGTATTCTAATATGATTTTTATTTTTTAGGTTAATTTATTACAAGTTAATTTTTAAGGGCATATTTATTGGTATATTCATACATGTTTTGTATATTTTATTTTTTTTGTATTTTTTATTTTATTATTTAATTTTATCAATTTATAGATTTGTAACTTATTTATATAAATAAATATATTTTTGTTTTATATTTTTTGTGTGCTATGTATATTAAATAGGGGTATGTATTGTATAGGCATAAGTATAGGTATTTCATCTATGTGTTCCTATAAGTTATTTTATTTTTATGTTTTCTTTATGGTCTATTCCATTTTAAATAAGTAATATATTATAAATAGTATTTACAAAATTCTAAAAATATAAAATTGTAGAAATAATAAAGAATAAATAAAATGAATATTTTATTTGGGTATATGGTACAATAGGGGTCTAAAACCTAACTTTTACACCTTATCTCCAAATAGAGTGAAACCACATTCATTAAATACTTATTAAAAGTTATATACAATTATTGATGCATTTTGAGTTTTTATTCGGGAGATATGGGCCTGGGAAGTGGAAATTTTGGATTCTCATTTTGAGTATAAAAGACACACAATATATTATTCTTGTGTAAGCTCAATTTTATATTTTCTATGTATATTATCTACAACTTTCGTGTACAAAGTTTATTGATTTGATGAATAAATAATCAAGAATAAAATAGGTCCCGGAAATGAATTATTGATGAATAAAAGAATGTGATTTTATTGTATATTTGGCCCTTATCCCCCCCCCCCCTCACTTTATTTCTTGTCGACTAAATCAATTCTTAACATGGTCTCGGGGTTTAGGGTCCTAAAATGCCAAAAATATTTTATTCATTTTCTTTTTTATTTTTTATTGTATGATTTTAGCATTAAAAATAGTATTTATACACAATAAATGGGATAAATAATGAATGTTAAGTTGTATAAAATGATGTTATTTACATGCATTCACTAGGATTTTTATGGCCAAAATGACATAATAAAGCTGATGAAATGGAGATTCATCTCCCCCTATACTTGCCTTTGCAAGTCCCTACAAACACTTATGTAATAAGTGAAGAAAAAAATAATGAAAAGAAAAAGAAAGAAAGTGGGTTGATTTTAATTCTCAAACTTGTCTTCACAAAATCAAAGTTTGGAGCTCATGTCAGACCTTGTGTGAGAATGGGTATGGAATCTGGTTGGGAACCAAATTTAAAACACAATAGCCTTCGAGAGTCATAGAACTCGATACAAACCACCTCAATAGCCATGTCAGAACGGGTCTACATCATACGCAAACCCTTATGACTATGAAGCTGACTTGTACTATGTAAGTGATAGTGCCTCTTCCCAACTGAAATGACAAAAGAACCGGCTTCTCCAGTATGACAACCTAATGATTCCCCAATTGAACAACTCTTTCCTCGAGGAGTGGGGTATTCTCTTCTAAGTTCAAGTGCATCTGACTCAAGAGTAGGGGTGAAGATAAGAATGGGCAGTATCCAGTGTAGCTACCTATCTGGGGTTACATGGCCAATGTAGTCAAGTCATCCATCTACAGGCTCACAAATGTATGACTTTGAAGCTCAAGCTTACTTATTGAATATACAAATATGTACAATCCGACAAACATTTTATTTTCAATTAGGCCAGTCCACTTTTTTGGAGTCTTTATTTCAACAATTTTTTTCTTTCTATTATTTTACAAAAGAAAATACTATATAAATCATCATTTACATAAGGAGTTTTTCCTCTTTAGTCAGAAGACTATCCCTCTTTTAAAGCATTATTACAACCCACATTCCCATGTCTTTTGATGCAGATATCACTAGATGGGTTGGGGTGCACTTCCCTCCCTAGACGAGGACGAATGTTTCTACTCGTGTGCGTCTCATGCCAGCAAATCCAATCCCCTCACCATTTCAACTTATTTGAGCCAAGTGAAAGGTGTAAATGTCTAAGTTAGTTCACAACCGATAAGAGTCATGTGTGTGTCTCAAAAGTTCTAGTTAGGTAGTGGAGGTGTCTTGAACCTATTTCTGAGTCTCAGAGAATTAAGTCTGAATAGACATGAAGTACCTAATTAAGTCTGAATAGACATGAAGTACCTCATATCAGGTTCTTATAAGGTTCCAGTGGAGTTAGGTGCATTAAGGTCCAACCAAGCTCCAATCTTAGAATTTACTCGGATTAGTTCAATTGTTCAAACTCAATCCGAAAAATGTAAATGTAGAAAATGTACAATGCAATGATTTTTTGTGATGCAATTTTCAAATTTTGAACTTTTTTGGGTTTTCGAAAAAGGGTTTGCATATTTTATGCAATTTTTCAAAAAGATTTTGCAAAATTTTATGCAATTTTTCAAAAAGATTTTGCAAATGTTTTTGGGATTTTTCAAAACAAAATGATGCTTAGAAAAAGAAAGAGAGTATGTGCGGATATTTACATGGGTGTGCATCAATTATTTACAAGAATGTGGGAATAAACAACTCAACGATTCGTCCTATCACCCCTTTTACTTAGGGTAAGACATCCCTATGTATAGACATAGAAAATCAACAAGAGAGGAGACAAGCGAGGGGATTAATAAAGAGAAACTGATAAAAGGGAAAATACATTGGGTGACTATACTCATCACTCCTCATATACTTAGGGTAAAAGAAGCCTAGGTATAGTCAATAACAAGAGTGATTAAACAGAACGAAAAAAGAACAACATAATAATTGGTGCGCCCCCTATACTCACGAATATTACGAACAATATGGAGTACACATGACACTCGGGAGAAAGAATGAATGGAAAGACAAAACATATACATATATAAAAATAGAAAAGACTGGTGAAGTGCAGAATGGTATCTAACAATCGAGTACCATACTTTCATCATCATCTCCCTATGAGAATGATGATGCAGTCAGAAACAGAAAGGCATCCTAATATGCAATCAGGTGGGTGTTAGCTACGGGGAAAACAGATCAAAGACTAATCCATGATCTAGTAGCGATATAAAAACATCAGCTCAAAAGAAAAGAGCATGAGAACAAATCTAATATCGTAAGACATTTAGGAGGAAGGATCAGTACATATTCCTCTTTGTCACTCATAGTTTCAAAAAGATACAAAAAGTAAAGAACAAGAGACTCTCCAAGCAACTCAATATTCGATGGATATAAGGTCAAAAGATCAAGATCACACTGAGTATCACCAGACAAATCTCAACCTTGCGAGGGTTGTCAAGGTGAGTAAACTCAAAGGAGTCAGGGGTCTCAGAAAAATTAGAAGACTCTGCCTCGTGATCCACCAAATATGATACACAACCAGAGAGGAGACCGAGTACTCAAATCATAAGACTCTGCTTCATGCTCCATCAAATCGAAGACATCGGAAGTGAAGCTGAGTACCTACAAAATGATGTATCCTCCCGCAGATAACCCTCGAGGAGTAATACATGTTAAGCAATGAATCATTAGAGCAGAAATCATCCTTATGAGATTTGTCAAGGAGAGTAGACTCAAAGGAGTCAGATCCATCATACAGATCAGCAGAAGCGATCTTGGTAGGTGATAGGTCGGCTACCCAGCAGAAGAGATCGAAATATCTAGAAAATGCCATAGTCAGTCTCTCGCAGATAATCCTCAAAAGTAATGTGAACTAGACATGGAATAATCATGACTCATCCTTGTGAGGACCATCAATGAGAGAAGACTCAAAGGAGTCAGCCTACTAGGATAATCAGCCTCATGCTCCGACAGATCGGACACATACTTAGACAATGAGACTGATATATCATATCATACGACTCGGTTTTGTTCTCCACCAAGATGGACACACAAGCAGTGAGTGAACCGATCGTAAAGAAAATATTGCATTCTCCTGCAGATAGTCCTCGGGGAGTATTGCAAATTAAGTCAATCAAATCAGGGAAGTGTTGGCATCAAAGATCATGTCCTCAAGAATAACCAATCACCAATTAGCAGGAGGTCATAAGGCTATGGAAGGGATAAAAGATCATCAAGGTAATCACAATGCAGTACCTCAAACCAATCAAATCAGTTGAGATGGATCAAGATGTCAGAAATAGATCGTCTAAGTGCTAAGTGGGGATGGAAGAGTCGGGAGATGGAGGGTGGATCAATCAAGAAGATGAGTAAAATCATGTGGGTTCCAAATACCGTCACTTTTAATCACAGAAAGAGATCATACATCAAGTGTCTGAATCAAGACGGGCGGAACCACATAAAAGATTAGTACAGTCAAGACTCATGGAATAATTATCAAATCATCAGGAATCAATCACATCCTCAATCTGATGTGCGAGATCTAAAATCCTCAATGAAGAATCAAACCTGTAATCGTGCCAAAACTAAAATCCTCAACAATCTCTACGCGCATATCAAAGTTGGATCCACCAAAAATAGCACATCAATCTCTGCATCCTCAAATCTATCCGCCTTACTTAATAATTCATGTAATCACAATCTTGATGTGGGCCTCATCTAATAGCACAACAATATCGAGTGAAAGAAGGGATGGTACATAAGGGGGAACAAGGAGGGTAGGTAAGAATGGCGGAACGAAGACAAAATTTTGGTTCCAAGAAGAGAGCTTTCTTGAACTAGACCAGAGATAGGATGATATGGGTAAGGAGGTAGTCGTAAAATCCAGCTAAGAAAGTGAAAATCAAGACCCGATATCATGACTCAATGAAGAAAGTACAATATAGACAAAGAGAGGGAGAGAAGGACTCAGTAAAATAAAGTACTCAAACAATGTGGATCTACCAACTCAAAGAATGATGAAAATGAATGGACTTAAAATCACAATCTATGTACAAAGCAATCCTCATATTCACCTACTCAACAAAATGAAGACCAAAGATGGTGGTCATTTATCTATTCCATTTTAGAATTTGGTGAACCTCAAAAAATTGTACAAACACGTAGGCAAGCCTGAGATTGGGACACTAATCCTTAATGTGTACGTGAGAATAAAATGCACATACAATGAGGAGTTGCTCTCCCCAAAGAAATGAATCCATTATGTTTATTTTAAAGGTCCAATACAGTTAGCAGTCCTAACTTTATTTTTGGTTATCACTTTTTTGTTATTTTTCAATGCAATCGCCTAACGAGTTTCCAATTCCATTAACATCATAGGTGATCAAACGCAGAGGGAGAAGGTCGGAAAAGCAATGCAAGTTGGGAATCAATGATGCATGCATAGTTAGAATACTTACGGTACTTCCCATCTCTCTCCATGCGGGATGCATAACATAATTGAAAACTACCCTATATGAGATGCAAGAAATCGCCCTAAAATAGTAATTGCTATTATAGTGAAGCACCAGATGCCAATTATCTAGTTATGAGACCTAGAGTTAGATCTTAGGAACCTCTCGGTGTCCACCATAGTGGGTTCTCCAAGCGTTGTATGAGGTTCCTCTCGCCATGGGGTCTCAAGTCTAAACAATCAACGATCGCGATTTGACTAAATCCAAAAGTGAATATATAGGTATATGCAAATATATTATGGCATTGGACCTTAATCTATCGAGCAAGCAATTCCTAAGCTAGGACTCATTCACACAAAACAAATAAAATTAAAATCGAAAAAAATAAAAAGAAAGCGATGGAAACATGATAAAATCGATGAGGCCCCAAGCGAACAATCGCTCGGGCACTGAACGTCGTGAAGTGTCAAATCTAAAAGAGCCAAAATTATTACAAATTGAATGTCACTCTCTCACTTTAACTACAAAATAAATGAAATAAAAATAAAAGTAAATAAAAATAAAATTGTAGAGAGATTGTCTTATGTGATTCCTCCAGATCTTCATTTGATGCTCTCTCCTGTAGCTAGGTCAAAAAGCTGGTTCCGCCTTGTTTGGGTGTATAGTTACTCCTAAGAAGTCCTCCCTCGCATAGTGATCCTTCGCAACAAAGTCAAACAAGGAGGAGTGTTAGACAATTCACAAATAATATCAAATAATCATGAAAATAAATAAACAAAGAACCATGTATAAACAAGAGTAGAGAAACAAATAAAAGAATATAATCTATGTGGCGTTGCTCCCTGGCAATGCTGCTATATGATATCTAGGGGTTTTCTCCGATCAGAAGTTCCACACAAGGCATGAACATCACCGTCAAGGCGACCGAGCAAGAAACCTTGATTAGTCAACAATTAACCCATAAATAAATATAACAATATAAAAGCAAAAATTATGGATTTAAAGTTTATTATAACTCTACAACAAGGGTGGATAACATGCAAGCATGTGTAGAGGTCGAACTCAGGGAGCAAACGATAGATTGTGCAATGAAGCTCAAATTTTGTTCTCTTCTCCTGTCCACATATTCTATTTTTGTGTGGGTTTTTAATTTTTATAATTTTTTATTTTAATTTTATATTTTATTATATTTTTTAATTTTATAATTTTTTCTTTTTATAATTTCTAATTTTTAAATTCTTTTTTTTTACATATATAACATAAGAATATATAAGGCTTTCTACAATATACGGTATAATAATAATTATTATAAATACTAATAAAAATAAAAAATTAGAAAATAAAATCTTTTTGATTTTATATAATTTTATAATACTTTTGTGACTTTTTAGAATTTTTCTAATTGTTAATTTTCAACATCAAAGATATCCCAAGTCATGGATTAAATAAATAGACTGGATTAATTTGGTAATTAGAAGTAGCAAATAAAATCCAAATTTTTTCGAATCAATCTTAATTAATAATAAATAATATGAAGAAAAATATATAATAGAAAATAATATTTTTGGAATTTTTGATAATTTTTAGATTTTTATAAAGGATTTTGGAGCTTTTTTATTTTTATGTGTTTTCTTTTTCTATTTTTAGGGATTTTGGTCTCGAGTTATAAAATTTAATATAAGTAAAAATATATACTGTTTTGGATTTTTTCAAAAAAATTATATTTTTTGGTATTTTATAAGTTAAACAAGGACAAAAACATGCTCATTTCATTTTTATTAAATAGAGAAAATTCTTAAAATGCAAAAATTAAATTGTGGTGTGAAAGCTCATGCTAGAAGGCATCTATCGCTATTTTGCAAAATTTTTGGAGCATAGATGCTATTTTAATAAATAGGAGAAAAAGACAAAAAAATACATGTACTAGCGATGGCATATTTGAAATTAAAATTAAAACCAGGGGTTCATCTACAAATGTGCTGAAAATATACAATTAATATTCAATTTTATTGGACTAAACATAAATACAAGAATCCAATAGGGTGTACATACAATTTGTTGAGCTCACGTCGGATGACACATGAGCAGAGCTGGACTGGACCCATTTACAATTTTAATAAACACTAGGGGTCTCTATGCAATTTTCCACATTTATTTACATTACATAAATTGTTTACATAACTAAATAAATAATAAAAAGGTGGGGAGTTAGATTTGTAATTTACCTCCAAACTGCATGGAGATAGATCGTCCAGATCATTTCACTTGCCATGTGTCCTCTATGTGCCGGTTGAGGATTTGACATCAGCGACTGAGACTAGATTTAAGGCAAGGATCAGACGGCCATGATCATGTTGATCCAACACCATCTGCTTCATTTGGGAAGCGGTCTCAATCGGGCAGCTCAAGATACGTATGGAAAAACCGGGAAGAACTCTTCCTAGAGGATCGTTCGATCGACTCTCTCTTGATCCTACGACCACCAATCTCGCTACTGAAGTGCTCTTGACAATCTTGGGACTGATCTGCAGCCATCGAAGGGCTCAAATGTGTTTGGACCTCATTGGTAGAGGCATGGAGCTCTCTGCTACATGGAGGTGGTTCAAGGGATTCGACTGCGGCTCAAACACCCCCTTCCAGTCCTAAAAAAGTGCTGGAAAAACAAGGCAATACAAACACGAATGGATCTAGGTCTTTATTGGGTGGAATCGAAGTGGGATGGACTATGGAGGTGAGATCTCAATAATGTCCCTTGATGTATCTCGTGCATATGGTTTTTTGCTTTTTAAATTGATGTAATGTATACTTTATAAAATATCAAGAAGTTCAAAACAAGTAAAAATTCCAAGGACTTCATTACACCATGTATTTTCGATGAAACTTGGGCAAAAATTCCAACATATCATGTAGATAGACACTCCAAGTTTCTAACCCTTATGAATGAAGAATGAATTTTCTAGACATAATTAAAAAACAATTTTCATTTTAATAAATCTTGGTAATCAAATTATACTTTAATATTTATAAATAAAGGCTCATATTGTAGAATATAAGTACACGTCCTCAGTGGCATTTTGGATTTTCCAAATTACACAAAGGAATATAAAAACATGCAAAGGTAGGGACAAACAAAATTTGTTACAATATTTTTACAATAATTAAAGCCTAAAAGTGCATGGATGCAATTACCAAATGCATGGGATATTGTTGACATTGATTGAGGTAAGCGTATGGACTTAAGTGTGTTTCCGCCATCTCCCGAGGGTTTTTTTGCAAAAATAGTGCTTACATGCACAATGTATGTGAGACTCATCTAACATGATATCCTTAGGGTTCTTGATCTAGCGATGGGGAAGTAGTCATGTGGTTGTTGCTACTTCATTCGATGAATGGGAGTCGACGGTGAAAGAGATTCATAATTAGACTTACGTGGAAATGGCATTTCTACTGTGATGTGCACAAGGATAGTACGCACATGAGAATGACCTTGAGGAGTCTTCACAATGATGTTTTATAATCACAATCAGGGAACTTTTTATCATCATTGATGACAACGATACGACAAGAATTCCAACAAGCGTCTGACAATCTATCAATGCTTCAATGAAGGCGATCAACTACCCATCCTTTTCAGTGTTGGGATCTCTTAAACGAATACGGATCCCAACCCACTAACTAAAATGAGCGTATCTCACACTCCCAAACTCGTTTTAACATTCTTGGATTTGTTGGAAAGATATTAATGAGCTCTATGTAATGTAGTAATGATTTGCTTATTTGAATATCATGTTATATTTATATTCCAAAAAAGGGAAGAATTTTCATAATAAAAACTTAGACTAAGTCTCATCCTCGAGAATCCTAATGCAGAATCAAACCTTGTATTTAACATTAAAATCTTAAACATGGCAAAACCCATAAAAATCTTGAGGATAACTGAAGTAAGCTTTGTGATTTGTACCTTCAAAGAGGTGTGGGTACTTCTTCCTCATATTTTCCTCATGTTCCATGCCTCTATCTCGACATTTTGGATCTTACACATGATCTTGATCAATTGCATTTCCTTCTATTACAACTTCTTGACTACACGGTCCAAGATTTACACAGGTTTCTCACAAAAAGAAGGATTCGACATGACAACCAAGTCCTTGTTGGACATGAGAGCCCACGGCGAGCCATTATGCAATAAATGTTATTGTGAAAATCATTCCCAGATCTGAAATGAAGAATAATCAATTTGCATAATAGATCCCTTAGTACAATTAGGGTTATGTATCATGGCCATATTAATGATCATAAAGCTGTTGATTCAATCATTGAATCATAGAGGCCGGTGCTTGGATGAATATCTAAAGAGTTAGATTGAGGAATCATCAAGCACTGTCAAATGATTGTTAAGATGCGATCTCCAGCTTGAGTAGGAGATGGCAATCATTATCTCTAAAGGTTGATATCTGACCGACATCTTGATGCAGGTCCTCTGTGAAGGAATAAAGATTCAGAGGTGTCAGATTAGTTAGGTCAAATAGTTGACTTAACGAGATCGAGATAACCGAAGAACAATGTCGTATGTTGTCATGGTATAGGCACACATCCTCTGACCGGAGACAGATGTGTTACTATATGTCTAAGTATGTACATTTGGCAGACCAATAGATTGATGACCTAACCAAGGTCTATACACCGGCACGCTGGTGTGCATGTAAGGGCATATGAGTTATACGATCTCTCAAAGGGATCATACAGGTTCATTATTGAATCGGAAGATATGAGCTCACTCATGAGATATTGGGAAAAATCAAATTTCGTGTACGGTCATCTCGCTTTGGAAGCTTGACTGAATTTGTAGGTTTGATATATACTTTTGGAAAGTATATGATCAACACCTGGGTATGATATATGCTTTTGGAAAGTATATAATCGATACCAACTCCCAATGATCGAATGAGAAACTTAATGATAAAACCCTGAGGGAGACAGTCTAAAAGAGATCTAAAACTTCGGGTTTAGTCTAGGTCTTCGAGTATGCAGGATGTACAGGTATTAGGAATACATGAGGGTGATGTGATCATAAACGATTGTATAACCATGACGCTTCCATTCCTAGGGAGTGATGAAACGAGTCTAGATTTTAGTGACTCCTCTTAGTAGAGAAATGATCTGATCTTGGTCCAAATGTTGGACATTGATCTGAATGTGATTCAGATGCAATGAGAAGGTTAGATTTATGGCCTTGATTTGATCAAACATCTATGGGAGGTCTGCAAGATCTAGAGTTGAGATGTGATATCAATATCCAAGTCACTATACGTGGAATAATACAATCACCCTATCCTTATCTCCAAGTATCTGCGGAAAAGCGCATTATCTTTGAATGAGTTCATGGATAATTTCATTGTAGATATATATATATATATATTCGAGCATTGAGAAAATTGATATTTAAATGTGATTTAATTATCATGAATAATATGAATTTGATTCATATTATTTGGAGAGTTATAAGATAATTAAAAGTGATTTAGTTATCAAGGATGTGAATAATGTGAATGTGATTCAAATTCTTTGGGCACGTGAGAAAAAGAGATCTTAGATGATTAAATGTAATTTAATTATCATGGATATGAATAATATGGATAACACTATCCATATTAATCATATATATTATAAATGTGATTTATAATATATAGAGAGAGCATATGTGATTTATATTTGTTGATTAATTGTTAATGTGAATTGGATTCACATTGAATGATTAATTGAAAATATAATTACACTTAGTTTTGGGTTGTGAATGAGATTCACATAATTTCAATGGCATGGTTGATATTTTCCATAGGATAATTTGGAATTATTTTTTGGTGAAAATATTGTTGACAAGAGATGATGATATATATCATGAGATAATGAGATATCGTGATAATTAGAAGAGATGGACCAAGTCCACCAAAGAGAAGTTGATGGCTACAATTCTCCATGAGGAGAAGAGTAGCCGATCCCTCTTTTTAGGAGATTGGTTTATTCTCTTCATTATCTTTTCTCTTACTAAAGATGATTTAATTTGCAATTAATTTTGTTGATTTATCAATGAAAATTAGTTTAAATTAAATCATTAGTTGTTGTGTTTTTACAACAATATCTTAGCCATTGAAAGAAACACAAATCAAACTCATCCATTGATTTTGTGTTGTCCATGGATTGAGATCCATGGATCCTAAAACACTATTTAAGAAGAGGCATCCCTTGCTCATCAAATGACATGATTAATCCATAAGCTCTCTCTCTACGTGTCAAAGTGCTCTCCCTCTCTCCCATTTTGATCGTCCACCATGGAGCCCAAGAGAGAGTCGTCATCACCGCAACATCATCGTTATTCAGCCAGATCATCTACTCATGGATCTCCATCTCCGTCGGTGTGCCTCCCTCGTGAAGAAGATGTTGGATCTCATATGATGAGATCAAGAGATTCATCACTTAGATCATTAACTTGGATTGCAAGAAGGACGCGTCTCATCAACGCGCTCACAAGCGTCTCCTCCGTCGGTTCGAACTTGATACAGGAGGTCTCTTCGTTTAGAGACTCGATCGCAACCATGCTTCAAGAGGTAAACTTTATACCAGTTTGTGGTTAAGATGAAACGATCTAAGAAGTGTTCTTGGATCATATGGTTTCATCGTGTTTTAAAATTTTTAAATTCCGCTACCCGAAGCAACTAGTGCGACTAGTCGCTGTCGATCGCATACGATGCGATCCACATGCTTCCATGTTGCACTTGAGGATGTTCCCATATCTTCAAGTGGTATCAGAGCCAAGTTGTCAAAGGTTTTGGATGAGATCCATGAACCTGCGAAGATTTGGGCTCGTTACGGTTCATGAAGATTTTAGCATTTCAATTTTTGCAGCCATGTCTTGTGATATTTTTTCGACCCTATTTAAAACTTTTAAATATGAATTTATCAATATATAATGTTTCTCATTAAATAAGAAAATTTGGAATTTGAGTTTGCATAATTTGGATTCCGTTTGCTCAAGATATGATCGTTTTAATGACCACATGTCCACTGTTTCGGGAATGGCAGTTAGATACGTAATTAAGATGTTAATTATTGTTTTTAAAATGCCTAAAAATGCGTGTTTATCACACGATTTTTATTTTAAATCAAATTATCAATCTCTGAAAATTGGTTTTGCTTAATTTGAATTTAAAATGAATGAGATATGCTATTTTTTGTTAGTGAGGGTCACTATTGAAAATTGCATGTTTATCCAAAAACTTGTGATTGTCATTTAAGAATATTATGAAATTAATGATTAATTTCCTATAATAATTATGTATAATAGTTTGGAATTATTATAACAGTAATTATTCCCTTAAATGACATTGCCTCAACCAATGAATGATTAGATTAGATCTAGATCACCAGTCGGTGACTTGATACACTTTCATCAAACTTGTTTCTTGAATAGGTTTCGGCAATATGTCTAGCAAATTTCCTTATAATAAAAATTGTTTTAATTATATTATATGGTATAATTCCGGTTGAAAAATCGATGATCATCTCAAGTACAAAGTGATTGGCTCAGCATTATTTTTTTCCCGAGGCAGATATGATGTCTAGTCGGGGAGCGTTGGGGGTAGCAGGTTGCACTGTGTGTGGTTTGTCCTACTCCCACCGGTACTGGCCATGATAGTGGGTAGGGAACGAATGATGTCTGAGAGATCATGATGTATTTTCTAATTATTAAAATTCGAATAATACGTACTTTGAGATAATACCGCTAATTCAAGTAACAATCAAGTTTGATGATTGAATTGGATTGATAATTGATTTAATGAGATTAGATTAATTACATCCAATTGAAACACTCTATTAGGAATAGATGTGTAGGCGAAGGGTTCCATCGCCATATATTATATGTAGGAGACGCATGTCCGAAGTGACAGCTCCTGCATACAATCCATTTGGATCAGGCTCTTCGCTTCTCGAAAGAGTAAGGACATATGCGTAGTGACCCCAACATGGAGTCCTCATATTATTGGGGTCAAATTGGATTGCGCATAGTGAGTTGTATTCCTGTTAACGGTTGGTTTATTTAATGATGGTCCAACATCACCTTAGGGGTGGTGGGCTCGAGTGTTAAAGATCGAATAGGGAAATGCAAGTTGGACTTGTAAGGCGGAATGTGTTCCCGCTTCTTTTTATCGGAGTCACAAGTTCTCATATTATTGGGATGTGACAAAGATAAGGAAGGAGATCCCAGATCTTGTTGAGATATAATGGTAAGTATATCTCTTACGTTGAAGGTGATTAAGGGAATGAACTTTCAGTGTTGACAAGGCAAGACAACTTTGATATAAAATTCCTAAATCAAAGTAAAATATGTATATGTAATGTATACACTTATGCAAATTTCTTCATTTCAAATAATCCTTCATTAAACCCACTCAATTCTATACTCAATGATAACCAGTAAATATCATGGATTAGATCTATGATCAAAATGTTGTACTTGTAGTTGGACACATATTGTATATGGTTGCAATGTGCAAGCTTCCTCATAGTAATGAGGAATGACAATTAATTAGACAAGAGGACAACAATCTATGGTTTGTATGTCTCTATAGTCTTGATCTCATCGAATGTACTTTGTAAGTGACAAGTCGATGATGATCGTAATTATCGAATAATCATTATAAAATTTAAGAAGATGTTTAAGGCATGCATATGTGCTCTTGACATTTTATCATGAATGACATGGTTCTCTGCATCATGCAGAATGGTGGCTTTATAAGAGATGTTGTACTCAAAATATTTGAGTACCTACCTGAACCGATGTTTTAAAGAGTTTTACGATGAGTGTCATCGTTCTACTATCTATACTCTAGTCATTCATGAAGCTTCATAATATTCATATTGTATGAATTAAATGAAGCATATATAAATGTTGAAAAGCTCTTATATTGAAATCTTTTGAGTTCAGCATAAGAGATCCTTTGTCTTGAGCAATGCTTGTTCATAGATAAAGAGAACGCAGAGGAAGCATGGGTCTGACCCAAGCAAGAAGGAAAGTCAAAGAGTTGATTGTACTTCGGTGACTTCCATATGACATCCAAAGAGTTGGATGAATGCCAATACTGCAATAAACCGATGTGTTGATAGTATGACTATCAAATCAATCTAGAATTCCTAGGGAAGGACTTGGATAGTGCATCGGAATAATCTACATATAATCATTGAAATTGACGTTCTTATTTGATAAGATAAAGTCTAATAATTGTAAATCTTCTAATGACACTTGCAATTTGTTGCATATGTATTAGAAGGTTAGAAATTTGATCATAAGGTTTAATGGTCATCCAAGTTGGAATTGATGCAATTGTTGCAACAATTTCCATTGGATCAACAGACTTCATATTTCCAGTGGGAGCCCTTAGTCTTAGAGAATGTCTCTATGACCTAGATGTTAGAATGCACTCATTGTTTATTTCTAAATGTTAGAAATAAACATGAATTCTGGAATAAACTTATCATAAAGAGTTAGATGGATATAATTTAAA
Organism: Ottelia alismoides; assembly: GCA_037367405.1. Taxonomy (NCBI): domain Eukaryota; kingdom Viridiplantae; phylum Streptophyta; class Magnoliopsida; order Alismatales; family Hydrocharitaceae; genus Ottelia; species Ottelia alismoides. The sequence goes on along the minus strand of JAZKJV010010131.1, from coordinate 920,976 downwards.
TAGTAATCTAACATCTAGTGGACTCTACTAAATTAGAAAATTAATGAATAGTTCATTAAGACTTCTAATACTAAAATTAAACCTTATAACATCAATAGGAGGAAGAAGATCATTTGACAATGATCTAGCATCAAGCCATGGACATTTGTTTGTTGATTTGATCAATAGACTAGTAAGAGATGAAACTTTAGAATGTCTAAAATTTCAAAACTTACATACTTATGAATATCGTATTCAAAGCAAAATGTCCAATACACCCTTTTCTAGGAATGGTGTTAGATGTTGAGGTATTCAAGATCTCATACATTTGATGTATGTGGATTATCTATATTAGAATAAATATTATGGATATGTGATATCTATTAATGATTATTTGTGATATGAGATTTCTTCTCTTCACCTTAGAAACCTTTAAAATGTTTAAAGATTTCACGATTTTGGTTTAGAACCAAAGTTTGAAGGAAGATGAAATGAATTTGATCTAACCTATTTAGCAAGTACCTATTAGATGAATTCAAGGAATACCTTATGGAGATAGGAAAATCATTCCTATCTCACTTCTCCTAATACACCTAAACTCAATAGAGTTGTAGGGAGATACAATTAGATCATGTGTGACATGATTTGATAAATGATTAATCTTAGCATAGTTATCTCTTAGTTTCCAAGGTATATATGCCGTAGAGACTACAATATATATCCTTAATAAGGTTCCATGCAATTAAGCTGGAATCTAGCACCAGAGAGTGTTAATTCATTAGGAAAATAAAGAATGGTATTGGATGCCTACTTTATGACCTTGAGATTCTTAAATAATTTCACCTCTAAGAATATGATTCTAAGATGATGACTTTCTTGAGAATCAAGATGAAAATGAAGTGAAGGAACTCATTGAATCTTGAGAAGATAGTGGGGCTCCTTGAGTCAGAAACTAAAAGGCCAACTAAAGATGAAACACTGATACCTCTTCAAATGAGTTTGAAGATGAATTCCATGTACCGGATAAGTCTGACTAAAATCTAACCTTATATGATGAAGCTTTTGAAGATCATGACATGGAGACATGGATGTTAGCAGTAAAGTCCAAATGTAGACTTCATATACAAGTGTTGTATATGGACCTCGAGGATCCACCTATAAGGGTAAGACCCGTTAAGATGTAAATGGATCTTCAAGAGAAAGAGGGAACCTGATGAGAAGGTAAAGACCTTCAAAGCACGACTTGTATCTACAAGATACACACGAAGAGAAGACATCGCTTGCGATGAGACTTCTTCTTCAGTAACCGTGCTTAAACCCATCAGAATATTGCTAACTATAGCTGCACAACTTGACTTTGACATCTTCGAGATGGAAGTCAATATTGCATTCCTCTATGAATACCTCTCCAAGGATATTCATAAGTAGTAGTCCCAGGGCTTCATGGTTGAGGAAAGTAAGGTGTGGAAGTTAAATTACTCCATCTATGGACTCAGATAAGCTTCTTGTAGATTTGATGAAATTATAAATGTTATTATTTCAAATAGAATCTTGGTGAACCATGTGAAGCTTAATGGGAGTACCAATGTATTCATCGTGCTAAATGTAGACAATATCCTAATCATTTAGAATGATACAAGGATGATACTAAGTGTTTTATGATCTGGATATTTCATAACTTGAGATATGATCTCAAGGATACCTCCTAGATCTTAGTTCTGAAGTTGTTCAGAAGCAAAGAGAAGAGAGAGAATTGTGATTGTCACATTATTGGTACATCCTCGATACATTGTATCCCAGGAAGGCTCCTTTCCCTTAAGAGTTGGTACTGGCCAATCTGAAGGGATATCATATCAAGTGCTGATGATGCTAAAACTGCTTGCCCTTGTGCATCGGTTGCTAGAAGCCTAGTATGTGCTAGATATGTACGAAAAGTCAGATGTCTGATATGCAGTGGGATTAGTAAACTGTTACTAATCCTATTATGGAGATATAACACTTGATTGCAGTAATAACAAAATCTTCAAAGATGACAAGACTTTAGAGATAGTGGACATGCAGAGACTTAGCGCCAACTTAAAATTGAAAAGATAATTGCCGAACTCTTACAGTTTCATTGTGTGAGTTGGTGAACCTGTTGTTTGATTTGTGTTTGCATTGGTATGCGTGAATCAATATCGAAGATCAAAAACCGCACATTTGATTGACTATCCAGTGCAGTCATCTCTCTCCTTTATTGATTTCAATCTCATCATGGAACTTTTTCCAGATCATGAAAATCATTGCAGATCCAACCCATCATTTCTTTCAGCTCTTTCAAAAATGGTCGAACATTTATTTGAAAATCCATTAGATCTATACTATGAAAATGAATTTGTCTCGATTAAGCCCAAATCAACTACATCCTCTTCTTTCAATAATCCTCCAACATTTGCGGGAGACTTTCACCCACGGATGAATCCGACCCCTTCATTGAATTCCTACTCGAATCATCCAACCGCACATGACCACCTGCCATCTTGGACTAAACCGTCTTATTCTCGGTTTCTCGCTAATGAACCATTTCAAGAGCAAGATACCTTTGAGTCTCGTGACTGACCGAGAAACCAAACCTAGATGGAAAGACCCGCACGTAATGATCATCAGCATTGGATTGACCGTAACGATCAAATCCATATTGACCAACCCGAATATCACTCATTTGATGAACCTATACATAAAGAGGACCACATGGATGAGATCGACACATATGCACCCTGTATGACCCCATTATTTGAGGATACGATCAATCATGACCATGGAACTAGACTCTACTCAAAATAGGATGACATGCCTGAGTCACGGCATGTTGAGTATGAGACCTGCACATTCGCGCAAAACCCTTCCACTGAGCAGCCTCCTTCCATAATTTTTGAGGAGAAATTTTCAGAAAATAATGATAATGTCGGATATTCCGAGAAACTCTCCTCTCAGCACATACAAAAAAATGGAAGATGAAATTATTAAATCGCAAAAACACACGTCGACTACTCCCATGATTGATCATGAACAATATTTTGAGGATGATATCTCGAGGATAAATAAGAAATTCGAACTAATGGAGGACAGATTTCAAAAATTTGCCGACCGATTAATTTTAATCTCTGGTAGCTTGGACATAAAAATAAATGAGGAAATGATTGGATCTCATATTCAGAAATCTAGGGACGATTCTGATAGCGACACCTCTACATATTACTCCCCTAGGAATGTCTATGCTTCTGATTCTTACTTTGAATATCAAGGACCCTTCTCATCTACGGAAGACACCACGTCACCACACCACACAGAAAATACCAAAAATGAGAATATTCAAAAACAACAAAAAAATTGAAAATCCAGAAAATTACGTAAAAATTGAGACTGAAGAAGATCTGAAGAATGTGGATCCTGCTTTACGGGAAGCCTTGGAGAAAAGATTGATGTTTGAACTTCCCTTTATAAAGGCCATTGAACACTTCCCTGACCTTAAAGGATTTGTAATGGATAAATTAATGATTAAAAAGTCAAACAGGATAAGAACAAAGACTGAAAGACATATCTTGTCAATGGCCTCCTCCTTAGTGTTGAGGAGAAAAATCAAGAGCCGCATAGTGAATCGGTTGCCCAGATTTGACTGTATAATCAAGGACACAATTTTCACCCATGCTCAGATTGATGACAATTCATCGATCAATATCCTCCCGACCTCTGTATTTCACAAACTCAAACTGGGATCGGTTAGGAAGATACGAGAGATTGTTCAATTGGCTGACCGATCAATAAAGCGGTCGAGAGGAATCATTTCTATCATCATGACATTCCAAGGTGATCCGCTCAAAGTAGAATTCACGATCATTGATATTGAGTATGAAGGAGAATTCACCCAGTTTTCAATTATTCTCGAAAAGCCATTCTTGGTATTGGCTAAGGCAATTATTGATTGTGAGACTCGGGAAATCAATTTTATAGCATTGGAAGCACTTCGATCTAACACAATCTTTGAGGGACCACGATTTTCTGAGGTGACCCATGAAGTCCCCGACAACCGTAACCATGAAGCTATAGAAGAGCCCTAACCCACTGCTACACTTGAGATAGCGGATGTTGATAAGACTGTTGGTTTAGAGAATCTCCCCCTGCTCCATTCCCAGCTGCACTCACCATGGAGAATCGAGTATATGAATCATATGATCCGGAGACTTATGCATGGGCACACCTTGGAGCAACCTATTCCGACTACATGGATCACATCAACTGGACACAGGAATGCTCCAATGTCAGATCAATTGAGAACGAACATGCAGAGACTCTCCCCAGTTTTTCGATTCCTGCGGATCTCAAAATAGACGAACGTTTCTTCTACGATCCTGAGACATATGCATGGTTGCACCCTGGAGCAACCTTCTCTGAATACCTTGACCAAATCATCCCAAATCGAGAGTGCACCAACATTCAGAAGACTAAGAACAAACACGCAGCCCGAACACCGACCAAGGAGAAGAATTCCAATGGCTATTCATCCGGATACTCAAGTGAACCAACACCTTAATGAAACAAGAAAAAGAAAGTCACCTTTGACCTTTCGGAAAAGGAATCAGCTGATCATCCCTCATTAGGTCCAGAAAAGGTAATCTACATGAGTGAAGTATGTTCGGCATCTCTAAAGCCATATCTTCGCTAGGATCTAAAATTCGATTCTCGTTGTACAACTCCCGTTCCTAACTACTATTCATCCAAGGCTGATGCTCCTGCCCTCTTCAAGTACACTGGAGTTATTTCTTATGAGCTGACTGAGACTGGTGCTTCCGAATATTCATCCGAGGACAAACCGATTGACCCCAAGAAGGAACGAATTCTGAGGAAACAACTAAAAAAAGACATGAATATCTGGAGTGTGTCCACTTTCAAATACTATTCCTCTGAGGATAATTCCGATGATGGATATCTTTCATCTGACTCAAACACTTCATCCACTATCCATCATAACTTTTCTAAGGATGACACTGATAATAGTTGGGAATCATATGCTTCATCTCCATCTAGTTATTCCGATCTCCCATCACAGGCTCACAAGAAGATCAGCCGGAAACCGCATTAATCATCGGCTACCCACCCTACCTCCCGACTACATCGGTCTCCTTGTACAGCTTCTTCCTCTACTTAGGCCAAGGCCTAAGTATAGGGGGGACCGATGCCATCTCTGTATACCATTTCCCTCACCACACTCCTATCTCCCGATCACTCCATTTCCACCCTTCTCCTATACTTAGGCTGACCAGAGCCTAAGTATAGGGGGAACCGATGCCCATCTGTATATACTCTCCTTATTCACATACCTCGACCGCTTTATTTTTTTCCGCTCTTCTTCTATACTTTAGACTGTTCACATTCTAAATATAGGAGGGCGGACCTATATATCTTGTTCCTTTTCTTTTCCTTTTTCACTCTCTTACGCTTAGCCCGAGCTATGTCTTCTTTACGCTTCTTGTGCTCTGAGGACACATCACTCCTTAAGTATAGGGGGGTCTGTATATATACTTCGTATATATTTTACCCATATCTCGTACTTGTGCATAAGTCTATATGTATTTACAGGGAGGGTGATTAATTTGAAAAAAAAACAACAAAAGAAAAAGAAAACGAGTTTTGCTACTAACACTGACTGTGCCCAAATTTTTTTGAAAAAAATGGCTTTTTCCTTCGCATAAAAAAACCTAAAAAATATCACAAAAAAATATGTGTATGCATTTCACACACATGCACTTCATCCAGCATCGCATTCATTTGCATATGTGAAAAGTCTTCGGGTTCTGAACCGAGTTATGAGCAGAAACTGAGAGTGGTCTGGGCTTGACTTTAATCCACCTAATTTTTAGAGGAACTTCATCGAGAAATAGGATTTTAGAAGATTCAGGTCTTTGACTTAATTCTTTAAGTTCCACGTGACAATGTGCAACGTTTGACTCTTAGTGTCTAACCTGGTCTCTTCATCCTGGGTACAACTCTGGAATAGGGAATTAATTTGTACTCTCGTACTATGCACTTACCTCAACTCAGACAGGATGTTGGAATACTGTGTGAGTTTCTTTTCTGGTAGCGTGGAAATCTAAAGACTGGAGTACGGGTTGAAATAAAGCTTCGAAAACGGAATCGACAGCTGGGCATAATTTTTTCTAAGACCCCAAAAAATGTACGAAAACAAAATGATTCTATATCCGTAGGGGCATAACAAGATCCAAGCAGAACCACCAAAAAATTCCAAATACAAAGAAGCATTCTATCAAATAAATATCCAACCAAAAAGGTTCAAGCTTCAAGAAAACCTGCAGATCTTGGTGAAGATTTGGCTACGCTGGTCACCATTCAGTTCTTTTCTCCTTCTTCTAACTTCTCCCCCCAATTCGATTGTGAACACAGCGTGGCAGACCTTAGAAGGAAATACCTGACTCCCCGAGGATGAGTTACTAGAGAGGAGAGGAGCATGGTAGTCCGGCATTCTGTATGGGAAGAGTTAAAACCATTCACACACACGAGTCGATTGTTCAATGTTCATAGGGTATGCTTTGGGAAGAGGATTGATCTAAGACGACTTCTGAGCCGAAACTGTAGCAATGATATATATAACTTGAAGGCTGATGATTTTAAAATTCTAAGTCTCACAGAAGTTCCGCCACACTAATAATCCAAAGGTCGAGTCTAGTTTCACTTTCACCTTCAGCTCATGGTCTTGGTATGGAACCCAATCTCATTTCACTTCATGCCATTTCTTTTTGATGCTCAAGGACGAGCATGGTTTAAGTATAGGGGGATGATGAATCTCGGATTCATCACTCTAAATCTCATTAATTAAGCTCAAATCCCTCAAAATCAACAGCATTTCTGCATCTATTCTGCAAAATTAGCATTCATGCATGTTTTGATAAGAATTGCATTTTAGCACTAATTTCTACATAAAATAAGAAGCCAAAAATCTCAGCCAAATTTGACCTGTAAATAACCTAACTTCCTGGATTTTTAACTCATTCATGCAAACTCCGAATGACCCAAAACTACCTCCACTGTGTACATATCACTAACAAGAATAAATAAAAAAATATAAAAAAATCACTAACCCAAATAAGTGGACCAAAAACCCAAACCCTAATTTCAGGATTTCCAGACTAAAAATCTCATATCTTCCTCATCCAGTGTCTGTTTTAATCCTACTCACTTTTGAACTAATGTACATTCAATTACCTTCCTAATTCATTTCTTTTTCATTTGTCTTCTTTGATGAAAGTTTTATTAAAATGCAAAATCCAAATCCAAACTGAGCTTGGAATCAAAGAAACAAATTGAGTTCGAGTCTTCACTAACCGACTGTACAAAATTGGTCTTTTTCGTGTCTTATTTTATTTCTTCATTCATTTTTCTTAATTAATAAAAATCCAAAAAAATAGATTAACATGTAAATATTTATTTCTTATTTTATCATTTTTTACGGATTTTTATCTGGTTTAAAAATGACATAAAAAATTATACCCCATCACTGCCGCATGTCACCACATGGGCCGTCCTATTCTCAAATCACTTACGATCCTCCGCCCCGCTCCGTGATTTCCGTCGTGAGTCCACCCCATCTCAGATCGCGCATCTCGTCCGATCACATCTCCAACCAGATCTTGATCGAACTCCCCGCGAATCCCTCGCCGACCTGATCTCCTGCTATAGCCGGCCACAACTCCTCATCTATAAGAACCTCGCCGCCACCCTCGAGGTTCTTCATCCGTCGATTGAAGGAGGAGCTTCGGGGTGACATCCCGTCGCTCCTTCATCCGCAGCGAGATCCGATGACCCCCCCCCCCCCCTCCCCCGCCACCATTGCAGCCGCTTCATCAGTGCCTCTGCCAAGCTCTGGTGTCCAGCTGTCGAGCCTATGACCCGTCTTCACCAACGAAGCCCTTCTTCTTAAACAGGAGACACCACCGACCAGCGTTGCGACGAGAAACATCGACAACGCCGCTAGCCACCACCGTCATCAACCTCCACCTGGCCCTCCGGTCTTCACCATGATCAAGAGCTACGTCACACCAGAGCCACCACCAGGAGCTATTTCGCCTCCCAAAGCAACTCGTCCTCTACCGGTTCATCGAAGTCGACGAGGAAGCTCCGCCCACGGTCGGGACTCCAGAACGCTACAGGAACCGTCAGATGCAGAACACCAAGGATGCTGACCGTTAAAGAATAAGAGATCCCCATCCGTCAGATCTACCGGAATCAACGGCGCAGATCTACTTCTGAGCCCAGCTCCGAACCACCCTCCACGCCATGAGCTTCAGCCGCTCCGAAGCATAGGAGCCTGCCACGTGGAGGCCCGTACCAGACCTCCGTCGGAGCCGGCCTCAATGCCCCGGGTCACGTGCTCTGCACGTGACCGTGGGGTAATTTACAGCGCACCCCCTGAGGATCTAGTTGTTTGCATCCAGCCCCCGCCGATCAGAGGGAACGTGCTGCGCACGTACCCCTCTGGAGATTTTACAAGAAGACCCCCATCAACACTGGTAATTACATCTAGGTCCCCCAGCATATTTTTTTTTATATTTATTTTATTGCATTTGTACCCATGTCTTTCCCCTTTATTTTAAATAACTACATTGCATCATTTTATTTGTCCAAAAATAGCATTGTGTTTCTCAATTAATTCTCTACATTTTTACACATTGTAGATATTTTTATGATCGATGGGCAATTAATAAATAAGTGTTTTGTGGAAAATTACATATTTTGCACATCTTGTGCTTCAAAATTTATATTTGATTAACCGTTGCTCTAAAAATTCCTGAAAAATCATATATTATAGAATTAATTGTGCTTGACATTGTACCTAAAAAGAATTGCATTTGCTTGTATAGATTGCCCTATAAAAATTATTTTGCATATTTCAGTGTTTGATATTTAATAGGTATTGAAACTAATATTTTCGAGGTTTAGAATTTTTCTAAGATCAATCACCTAGTGATAGATCTTAGATAATTTTGTTCCTCTAAAATAATTAGGTTTATATTTATTATAATTAAATATTAAAATTCATTTTGTTTGCATTTAAAAATTCATAAAAAAATCATATTGCATCCAAAAATTCCAAAAAAATTACAATGCATTCATTTCACCATATTTTGCATTGTGGCCAAGTTTTATATTTTTCAGACATCATTTGATCGACTTTTACATTTTAGTCCCTAAAATAGGCCAAAATTGCATTTTGCATCCTTTACTGCATTAAAAATTACAAAAAAAGACCGCCTCGAAAACCACGCACAAACATTGATAGACATAATTCTAGGTTGTTCCTTTGCCTCCTTGTGATTGTCCTTGGGACTTGCCCAAGTAAAATAAACATAAAACCACGAGATTAAAAATTAAATATTTTGTGTGGTTATTTTGTTGACCGATTCCGATTGCCGCCTACAACGAAACGACAAATAATTTTTTTTACGCACCATCAAATACACATTACATTCATCATTTAACACAGCGAATATCGGACTCGTCGGATATACTATTGATGAAGCACACAATTCGATTGTCTATTCATCTTGACAACATGAAAATGTATCGAGATCTATGTCAACATTATGGTGATGCAGGATGAAGCAAAATGTGGCACATCAACATATGCTTGACCTATTAGATGGTTAAGGATGAGCATAGGAGACCACCCGGATTATTACACTTTCTCTACATTCCTGACTAGAATTGGGAGAGCAATTCTATGGATTTACTAGACTATCAAGGACACCATTTGGTCACGATGCTATTGGATCGTTATTGACAGATTGACCAAGTCAACCCATTTTATACCTATCACTATAACCTACACTCCATCTAGATTGGCTAGTTGTATGTGCATAACTTTATCAGACTTCATGATATACCATGTGAGGCATAGGCGAACTCCTAGGTAACTCTTTTATCCCTTGATTCCCATTTCCTCTTCCTCATTTTCTTCTTCATTATTTCTCCTCTTTTCTTTGTAATATCCGAACTTCCTTCTACTATCAACTCTGACAAATGATAATTCACCCCCATCTTCTGTCTCTCTCGTGTTCCTATTCTGCCTCTACTACAACATGTCATCTCCGTCCAAGTTTATAGCCATAGCAGTGCTTCTTTCCACCACCAAAAAGAGCCTTGTACACCTTCTTTTATCTCGCGTAACATCTAATTCAAGATTTGAGAATCTCAGGCATCTTCTCTCCATCTTCTTTGCAGGTACATATCGGGAGACACCATCCATTAAACATCGGCAATATCATCCCCGATAGCCTCCGATCGTGTGTCAACCACCAGAGGTGGAGCTTCAGCATCCTTTTCGCTGGGAAAGATGCGAAGAAGAGAGACCTCACGTACAGTTGCCACCCAATTTGGTCGTCAAGGGTCATTCTCAATATTGTTGAGGTAGCATCTCCACCGATAGATCAAGATTAGACCATGTCCCAGCCACATGATCGAAGGGGTCCCTACATGCATCTCACATGCAGGACTAGTTGCATAGATCCCTCTAGATCAAGAGATTTGTGAAGAACCCAGTGTCACGTGCATATTGCACGTGCATTGGGCGAGTTACAGAGGCACCCCCGCTACCTTTCAAAATCGCCAGAAACTCCCATCACGTGCTTCGCACACATGATTAGATAAAATTTGCACCTGCATCCCCTTGAGCTCCTGGAATTCATATGAGAATAAACTGTGAGGAGACATCTCTGACTTTTAATAACTGCAACTACTCCCCTATGAAGGTTAATTTTGAGAACATTTTATTTATTTTTATTAAATTTATGTCCTACAATTGTTTTATACATATCTTGAGCATTTATGGTCTAATTTTGGTGTTCTTGGTATTGTTTTAAAGGTATTTTAATTCTTTATCATTTGACATGTTGTATTATTCATTTGAGACACATTTGTACACAACAGAAATCAAGGAAGTTATTCTAATATATTTGAGCCATGTTCTATATGATATAAATTTTATTTCATATAAAATTATAAAAATCAAAATATCTCTTAGTAACTAATTTGACATTTATTGATTAATTATCTCATAGAATCCATGGGGCTTGGATTTGATATTCACACCATTGATCTGCTCATTTTCTTCACATTTATCGTCATTTAAAAAATCTAAAAAATAAAAAATGCATTGATTTATTTTCTCTCATATTTTGCATTACATATATTTCCTTGCATAGAAAAATTACAAAAGTTCATTCATCATAGTTGTTTTAGTTCATTGCATCAATTGATTAAAAACCTATAAAATTTTCCAAAAAATCCAAAAACTTGTAAAAATATTCGTCTTTTGAAAACATAGTCGTAAGTTGTATTTGAAAATTAATTGTACACCATTATTATACTTCACTGAGTTCAACCTTAGGACTTGCCCGAGTAAAATAAACAATTGACCACATTATATTAGTTTCACATTATTTTTCATGTGGTCGTTTTTTATGAACTCGCTCGTTATCGCATGTTACAACCGACTATTTTTTTCCTACTTAATAGTGATAAAAAGTATGCTCATCAAGGGCATGTGATTTAGGTGGGTGGAATGGATAGACATATGATGGATGCTTCCAATCCTGGATGCTTACAATCCCGTACAAAATGATTACAATAATTAGCTTGTGTCAGTTATACCAGTTGAGACATTTGAGTTAAAGCCCCATTTCTTAGGGCTACTTCCAAAGTTCAATGGAAATGACAATAAAGAACCATATGCATTCCTAAGAGACTTCGAGTTAGTCTGTGACAACCTTAGCCACCCTAGGGGTGGTCAATATTACATTTGGCTAAAGGCTACCCCGATTGCCTTTGGAGATAAGGCAATCCATTGGTTAATCTCAAGATTAGATGTACTACCCCCGAGCCACTCTTAGAGACATGGGAGAGACTCACAAACTTAGTACACAAATGCCTATGCCATGGTATTTCTAAGGCAATCTTAGTTCAAACCTTGTTCTATGATCTGACCCCTTAGATGCAGGGGTTAGTGAGTGTAGCTTGCGGAGGACATTATCTAAGCAGAAATGAAGATGCAATGTGGAAGTACTTGGGTAGATGGCAGAAACATGTAGATCTCAAGGCACAAGGACCTACCATGCATCTCCCTTACTCTTATTTAAGGACATTCTTCTGGAGACTATAATTGATCTGACTGATGACCTCATCCCCAACATGAGGATAATAGCTGATAAGTTGACGAGAGCATAACAATAAGAAGGATGGTGAGTTTCACAAGCTCATCGATTTAAGGGCATTTCTAGATTGCCGAAGCAAGTGGAAGAATTAGTTGAGAAGGTAGACAAGATGATATTACCAGCCCCTTTTACACCTTCTGCATATGTACACCGAGTTCACCATGTACGGGAGCAGGGGCAGGGGCTTCAGAGCAACTAAGTAGAGAATTGCAGTATGCCCAGCAGGATCAAAGTGCACCCTCACATGTTGATACAGTTTACAAGGAGTCGCCGCATGTGTGGGAGGATAAAGGGATGTTGTATAGCCATTACCATGTTTCAGACAATATGGGATAGGGAGCAAGCAGCCACACCAACACTCCCTAGCTTATGTGGACACCAGCTCCGTTCCCACACCATGTCTTGTACAATCTAGGTCAGGACAAGGATACTAGCCTCAGTAATAGCAACAACGTAGTTACTAGTCAGGATATTAGGGCCACCAATAGTTTTACATCTCTCTGTCCCACCAACAACAGCCATATCGATAGGGCCAGTACATGCATCAATACCATCCATCCTCTAGCCACCAGCAGTAGTAACTGACCCTTCCCATGAGTGATATGGGCTTCCTTACTTCAGCCATGTAGTCTCAACTGATGCACTTTAATATATTAAGAATGATTGCCATGCCATGAATGCAGATATCAATTGTGTTTCATGTACCCAAGATGAGCAGATGGCATCAAAGACTCCTATTCCAGACTAGGTTCATGCTAGCACCAATAACTCGAACTAGAGTCAGCATAGATATAGAGACCATGTATACTATTCAGATATTCTAGATTATGCAATGTGAGATCTTTTTGCAAGATAATGTTAACTATATGTCCCTCATGAGCGGAAATACCATGACCATGACTGGTCGAGCAAAGGAAAATGAGAAGGAAATTCATGAGGTTTTACTTGAGGAGAACTCGAAAGAAGAGGAGAGGTACCACCATCAGCAACAACAACATCTTCACCACTAGTGAGGGGATTTGAATCCCCAAAAATTGAAGAATCAACAAGGATGACAAGAGCAAGAAGGAGGAGAGTACACCTCCAAAGGATGCATCAGCATGATTCCCACATTTCCCTTTTAACACTTTTTATTCGAATGCAAAGACTCATAGTCTGCGTCATGTACATAACTAAGATTTTCAGTAGAATGATGATGATGATGATGTTGTTTTGTTTGAATATGAGTGAGATAAAAATAGTCCATTTCACCAAAGCACTCAAAGGGGGAGGAAGAAAAACCTAAAATAAAAAAATGATGAAGAGATGGCCATAATTTTCAAAGAAAACATCAAGATGATTGCCCACATGGAAATATACATGGACATGACACCAGATTTTCTAAAGTTCTTACGGTGCAATGCATGCCTATTAGAACTAGAAGAAAGCCAAACTCCCATGTTAAGATATGTGTATTGTCAGTAGCCAAAACTTGCGCTGTTCAGAATACATTGCCATGTAAGGAGAGAGACATGTATGCTCATTATGTCACAAGTTATGTTGACAGCACATCTTTTGATCATACTCTCTTAAACAATGGTCCTTCAATCAACCTCTTACCCACTTCCATATATGAGAGGTTGAACCTTGGTCCCCTAAGAGATTCTAGGTCTCTTTTGTAGTTCTCATATAAGTCCACAAAGAAGCCTCAGGGTGAGTTGAATAACATTGTTATTTCTATAGATGGGAAGGACTATCTTATGGACTTAATAGTCTTAGACATAGAGACTCCTAAGAATTAGAGAGACTCCGAGATTATACTTGTTCATCCTTTCTTTAGGACATATGATGCCAAGTTTCATTACAAGCTAGGGAGAATCAAGTTCCAAACTTCAAGCAGAGGTGTGGAACTCAAGACGAAGCAGAAGATAAAGCAGACGATGTGGCAGCAACTGAACTCCAAATCCGGTATAGAGTCTTGGTCTTCTTCTGATGCAGAATGTAGTCATGTGGGAATAGTAGGGTCCTGACTACAAAATCCCACAGATACAGATGATTCCCTCTCATCTAGAGAGGCCAATGTTAGTGTTGCAGTTTGCCAGATTGTTCGGAGCCGGTTCTTAAGTGCAAAATAATTGAGAAATGTGTTCCCTACGCTCTAAAAGACACATAAGTCCAGCAAGGCATGTTAGTCCCCCGCCCCACACACACCCTCTTTTGTGACAATCAAAGGGTAAGGATGATGAGTCAGGCATAGCTTTATTGACTATTCAGATACATTTGGCAATCTGATTCAGAGACAAGTGAGTTGGTGGCAGTGTGTTTAGACAGATATAGCTACATGCAACACTTTCCCAGATTTAGCAATGGTTGATCCTGACCTAGTTGATGATAGAGACATTCTTGAGCTCAAACCATTACCTCATACACTCAAGTATGCCTTCCTTGTAGGCCAAACCCAGGAAGTTCCTGATCATTATCAGTTCGAGCATGGCTCGAGAACATGAATCTTGCTTGCTAGAGATTCTCAAAAAGAACAATAGAGTGATAAGATGGAGTATGTCGGGTCTCCGTGTGATAAATCCTGCTATTTTCTCATACTAGATATACCTTGAGGATGATGCTATCATCCTGTGGGTACCGGTGTACGCTGAAATTGAAATTGCAGGAAGTGGTCAAGAAAGAGCTTGAGAAATGGTGTGGAGCATGATCCATTTATCCCATCTCTAACTCCAAATGGGTGGGACCCATTCATGTTATCTCGAAGAAGTCGTATATACATATTTTCACCAATGAATAGAGGCTCGAGTATCTATGTCATGGCTTATCTGGGTGGATTATAGGCGCATGAATGTTGCGATAAAAAAAAGGACCATTTCCCTCTGTCATTTTATTGATTGGATTTTGTAGAGGCTGACCGAGAAATATTACTTTTGCTTTTTGGATGGGTATTCAGGCTACAATCATGTACACATCGCTTTAGAGAACTAGGAATAGACCACATTTACATATCCCTTCGAAACTTATGCTCCGGTCGCACGCCCTTTGGGTTATGCAATGCACCTGGGACTTTCCAAAGGTGCATGCTAGCAGTATTTTTCCGAGATGTTTGGTGATTTCTCAAAAGATTTCATGGATGACTTCTCGGTTCATGGTGATTCTTTTGATGACCATCTTTCTCACTTAGACCAAGTCCTCGCTATGTGTATAGAAATTGATATGGTGCTCTCATGGGAAAAGAGTCACTTCATGGTTACGGGAAACATCATGATGGGGCATGACATCTCCAAAAGGGGAATGTAGGTTGACCCTGCCAAGGTCGATATAACTAAGAAACTCGAGCCACCAACCAACATGAGGCAGTTATGGCCATTCTTTGCGCATGTTGGATTTTATCGCAGATTCATTGAGGATTTTCAATGATTGCCTAATCGTTAACCGAGCTCCTAAGAAAAGGCACAGAGTTCCTTGTATACCACAGTTGTCTTGATTCTTTCGGGTTGTTGAAAAGGAAGATCATGGATGCTCCCATCCTACAACCCCAGATTGGTATCCCTCCTTTTAGATCATGACTGATGCTTCCGACTTTACGATTTGGGTCGTACTAGGACACATGAGAGAAAGGAAACCATATGTTGTACACTACACAAGTAATGTAATATATGAAGCATAAAAGAATTACACACACACACTAAGAAGGAAGTGATTATGGTAGTGTTTACCTTGGATAAGTTTGGATCCTATCTTCTTAGACCCAAGGTAACAATGTTCACAGACCACTCATCCATCATATGCTTAATGAAAAAGAAGGATGTGAATGTGCATCTTCTTATGTGGTTTTTTCTTCTTTAGGAGTTTGACCTGGAAATAAAAGATAAACTTGGAGTAAAGAATATAGTGGATGACCATCTTCCCTGGATCGAGCAACAAATAATACTCTTGATAAAGCTTATCAAAGAAATCTTTCTAGATGAATCTATCATTGTTATTGATTTACTTCCATGGTATGCCAACATGGTGAACTACCTTGTCTCCAAGCAAGTTTCCCAAGGTTGGCTAGTAAGCATAATTGACCAAGTTAAGTAGGATTCAACTACCATTAGGAGATTCATTCATTTTTGAAGAACCAAATTGCATTTGGAGGAGATGTATTCCTTGTGAGGAATACAAGAGTGTCTTTGAGCACTATCACACTTTGGAGGCATGAGGACAATACTCCATGAAGAGGACCGCTTGGAAAGAGCTACAATGGTGATTTACTAGCTGACCTTGTTCAAAGATGCCTATGCTTTTGTTAAGTTGTGTCCAGTTTGTCAGAGAACGGGAAGAACTGTGGGTTCCAAAGATGACATGTCCATGCAACATGTTACCATCTGTGATGTGTTTGATGCATGGGACATAGATTTCATGGACCCTTTCCCGAACAACCACAGTTATGAACACACTCTCCTGGTGGTAGATTACCTTTCTAAGTGAGCAGAGGCCATTCCCATCTGAAATGGGGACAGTATGATTGTATGTAAATTCACAAAGGATCACATAATTTCCAGCTTCATGGCTCTTAAAATCATTATCTTTGATGGGGTAGCCATTTTGTGAATGAGGACATGAAGAATCCTGTTAAGGAATATGGAATCGACGATCGGGTCGCCAGTCCCTGCCACCCACAATTTAATGGCATGGATGAGATTTTGAATAGGGATGTAAAAGGAATATTGCAAACATTAGTTCGCCCTGATAGGAAGAACTTGTCACAGCTCTTGCACCAAGTTTTATGGGCCTGTGGAACTGCTTACAAGATCCCTTTTGGGACATCCCTATTCCGCGTGGTATTTGGGAAGACTTACCATTTACATGTAGAGTAAGTGCACAAATCAGAATGGGCAATTGTAAAGGTAAATCGGAACACTTAACAAGAGCAAAAAAACAGACAAATGGATCTAAATGAATTGATACAAATCATAAACAAGGTGTATGAAGACAACATGATCTACAAGGACAAGGTTAAGAGATGGCACGATCATCATATACAAACCAAGAACTTTGTTCCTAGAAGAAGGTATGGTTATTCAAATCCAAGTTAAAGGTATTTTAAGGCAAGCTGAAGTCAAAGTGGGCATGTCCCTTCGTAGTCTAAAAAGTGCACAACAATAGCAGTATAGGGATCTCAAATCCTACAGATGGTGCACGATATTTCTTGGTGAATGGATAATTGCTTAAGCAATACGTAGATTCAAATGAGCAATCAATCCATGTAGAGGAGATGATATTCACACATGGTATAGACTTAGATTTTACCCTCAGCCACTCAATGTGACACTCTGAGCTTCATGTTCATGTACAACATTAGAAGATTCAACAACATGTGAAGATCACCGACTCCATCTTATTTATTTCCACCTCGCTTATGATCTGTCACTTATAATTATTCTTCCATCTTAGGCAAACAAGAGCCTAAGTATAAGGAGGACCGATTCTCATTGTGCATATCTCCATACTCTTTATTCTTTTTGCCTTTTCGCGATCGCATCATTCTTGCTCTTCTTCAGTACTTAGGCCCTAAGAACCCAAGTATATGGGGGTAGTCAACTTATATACTTTTTCATCCACTTATTATCAGTACGAGCTATGTTTTTATTTCATTATGTGCGATAAGTACACATTAAAAGCCAAGTATATGGGGTTTATGTACATATTACATACTTACTTTACCCCAAGCTCGTACTTTGACTTTTTTGTACATTAAATAATGGAGTGTATGTATCTTTATTATATATTTGTAAACATCTTTTGTAAAACTTTTTGTATATATGTTTATTAATGTACATAATAATGGTTTTAAACTTTTGTCAAAATAAGGGGTATAACAAGAAGATACACAAAATAATCCTTTTAATGATGAATTATAAGGAGATATTCCTGATGTTAAAACAATCCTTTTAATGATATATTATAAGGAGATATTCCTGATGTTTGCACTAGCAAACAAGACTTGTTATACACCAGGCTTTTGGATTTGGAGAACTCTCATTCCTGAGTCTTGACCGTTTTTTATTATTAGGGTCATAAACTTAAAGTACTTGAAATACCTGAGTTAAAGATATGCAAGCTACATCACACGTAGATTCTTTGTGCTTAATTAAACATGACCGACACCTCACTTGCATGATTGCTTGTATCTAGTGACGAGTCAAAAAATTAACCTAAGGGCTAGGCTTAGAGTGCTTGAATTAAGATCGAACCTCATGAAACTCGATGATGGGAAGTTATTAGGAATCAACTCATGAGGTTTGAGTACCAGCAGTTAGCCAGTATGGGAACGTGGATCCTTATGCTATCCTTCTCTCAACCTAGGTGCTAGTGAGTATTAAAAACAAAAAATGTGTGGATAAAGGTGTGCCAACTTGGTAAGACTGAGAAGCTAGCCAAAATTACAACAATTCTAGAAAAAAGCTCGAAAAAATCAGAAATTTCCACAAAAAAGAGATTTCTAATAGCAAGCAAGCACTCCCAACCTTTCTGAGAGTCCACTTGGATTAAGAGGAAGTATGCCACAATATTGATCTCCCCACTACTATTAGGCCACTGAATAAGAACCACGTGAGCATGAAAAAGAGCCATGTATCGTAGATGCTACAAGTCCAGGTGTAGAAAGTATATTAGATACTAAAAAAAGGAACACCCAAATGTATCCTAGAAAAAGAAGTGCAAACGGTTTGAATTTCTTGACGGAAGTCTTGATCTACACTAAAAAGAACAAATTAAGTGTGTGTCTGTCATTCGAGTGGATCCCTTATCCAATGAGATGAGAGAAGAATCAAAAACATCCTACTCCTTCCATATTTGGCCTTCCATGATGGCATCTTTTAAGTATGACCACTAAAGAGATGGAAGATTAGGTTATTACTTGATATTGGAAGCCCTTGAGTGAGATATAGATTGTACACTTATGTGATATTCCACACTTAATGTCATACCAGTTATATGTTTATTGCATTCTTAGAGAGTCTAATACTTGGGTAATTAAATTTCTTTTTAATTAAGAGTGAGGGAGATCTAAGTTTGACAATGTGCACAAAACCAAGAGTATGATCAATAAGTCTTGTATCTTCACTTCACAGTTAAGAATTAATCCCAAGAACTCACAAAAAATCTCTTAACAAATGATTTATTGTTGGGGGCAAGCAATGTTTGAGTATGTTGGGGTGATCAATCCATGATCTAGTAACCCTATTGATCATTCTTAGGTTAATCCCCTCAACAAAGCACAAAATAAACCCCCCTGACAAGCTCAAATAAAGAACATACACTCTTGTACAAAATTAGGGTTAATTAATGGTTATTAAATACTCAATAAAACCTAATTCATCTTCTATATATTGTGTATATTGTACGTATTTTACCTTAATTCTATTCTTATAACCCCCCTGAAAATTATATAAATTGGTGTACATACTTGTACATGAATAGAGTTCTTATTAAAAATAAAAAAACATGTAAAAATCATAAAATTTGGTATTCACTACATATTAAATACCCGCAAAAATACAAGCTTGTAGAAATAAGGTCCTTTGTGCTTTTATTATTCATGAAAGTTGTATATCTCCTTTGACATGAACATCTTTTATGGTGCACAATTTTTTATTTGAGTCCATTTACTATTTTTTTTCTAATTTTCCAACTAGTATATGTAGCTCTTTTAGGTAGGCCACGTAGCCATATCTTCTTCCCTTTGCACTTCGCTTGGTCGTTGGATTTGATCCAACATCGCTCCTTTGCGCCATCCCACTGTTCCATGTGCAGTTGGTGTTGGACATACGTGCCCATGGTGAGTCATAAATCAATAAAATTTATTGTAAATCACTCCTTAGTTTTGAAATGAATAATAACTAATTTGCATGATAGGTCCCTCCGTACGATTAGGGTTATGTACCACGACCATCTTGATATCATATAATTGTTGATCCAAATGTTGGATCATAAAGACTGGTGCATGGTTGAGTATTTAAAGGGTTGGATTAAGGACTCAACTGCACCATCAAGTGCATCGAGCAATGATCTCTAGTATGAGAAGGAGATTCCAATCCTTACTCTAAAGACTAGTGTCAATCCAATCTCTTGATGCAGGTCCTGTGAATATGAATAAAGATTCAGAGGTGTTGGATAATCTAGGTCAAGTAGTTGACTTAGTGAGACGGAGATAACGTAGACCTTTATCGTATGCTATTATGATATAGGCACGCGTCCTCTAACCAGATACATATGTATTATTATATGTCTGAGTATGTATATTTAGCATACCATGAAGGTTATGACCTAATCAAGGTTTATACACCTATGTATTGGTGTGAATACAAGGGCATATGAGTAATATGATATCTCAAAGGGATCAAACATGTTCACTGATGAACCGGAAGACACGAGCTCGCTCATGATATATTGGGATAAACTAAATTATAGCGTTGGTCGTCTTGTTTTGGAAACAACATGATTTAAATATATGATATATGCTTTTGGAAAGCATATGATCGATACCAGCTCCCAATGATCGAATGAGAAACTTACCAATAAAACCATGAAGGAGACATCCCAAAATGAGATCAGAACTTCAGGTTTAATCACCATCTTCAAATAGGAAAGATGTATGGGTATTAGGAATATTCAAAGGTGATGTGATATTAAATGATTGTATACCATGATGCTTCCATTCCGAGGGAGTGATGAAACATTTTTGGATTTTAGTGACTCCGCTCAGTGAACTAGTTATTCAATCCTAGTCCATATGATGGATATTGATTTGAATTGGATTCATAGACAATAAGAAGGTAGAGAACTTTGTCTGACATGATCAAACATCTCGGAGAGATCTTTTAGATATGGAAATGAGATTAGAACTCATTATCCAAGTCACTGTACATGGATATACAATCACCTCGACCCTATCTCCAAGTATCCGCGAAGAAGACACACTATCCTCAAAGGAGTTTGATGAATGTTCCATTAGAGATAAATCTAGAAATTTAGACCATTCAGTGATGTTTGAATCACTATGTGAAGATGAGAACTTAGGATAATTAAATTGTATGTTATGATCATGAACACTATTGTCTTGGATAGTGTTATCTACATTATCCAATAAATAATGTGGATAAGATTCACATATCTTTGGATATGCAGAGAGGATTTCGAGATAATTAAATTGGATTTAATTATCTTGGATGCGATTAACGTGGATACTGCTATCCACAATAATCATGGATGGTATGAATAAGATCCACGTTATCTTATTAAGGATTGATTGTGAATAAGATTCACAAAAGTAATGTTAATACAAGAAATGCAAATGTGATTTACATAAAGGTTTGGACCTATGAATATGATTCATATTTGTCAATGTCCTATTTGTATTATAACAAATAATTTAGAATTATTTCTTGATAATTGAATTTCGAAATAAATTAATAAATAAATAAAATTATGATCATTGAAATATTGTAACTATAATAATTATAGTAGGGAAAATAGAAAAGGAACTCCCTAGAAAAGGGAGACATCCATGGTTGTTACAACCACGGTGGATGTCACCATTATTTTAGGAATATCCTATTTATTTTCTCTTTAATTAATTATTTGTTTTTAAATTTGTTGAGAGGATAAAAAAGATCATTTAATTGATAATTATTATCAACTCTAATACTAAAAGTGTTTTATGAGTTCCTTTAATCCTGATCATTGATTCAATAATTAGGATTGCAATCCTAATGGTCCAAAAATATGCATAAGGAAGGGCAGTCCCTGCCTTCCAAGAAACAACAACAACAATTCAACGATAAATAAGTCTCTCTCTTTCTCTCTCTCCCATAAGGACGTCCCCTCACCAAGATAACACCCTTAATGTTGGATATTTCCTCTTGCCTCTCATGGTCATCCCCTTGTAGGGATAATGCCCTTGATAGTGGATATTCCCATTGTTACTCCATCGGATCGATACTGTACGAGTTTCTTCATTTTTATCTCTTCCAGATCATGATGAAGAAGGATGACTTCGCACGCCGAAATCAGGAGCAAGAAGTCTTAAATTGTCTCATTTGATTGCGGTAAGTACGTGGCTCATCCCCACGTCCACAAGTTTTGCCTCCGTCAGATCGGACTCAAACATGAGATCTCTTACTTTAGAGACTGGAGGATCATATTCACTCTTCAAGAGATAATCATAAACTCGAGTGATATTGATGGAACTGTTAGGAAATGGTTCCCAATCCATGTGGTTTCATCATTTTTTTTAAAAAATTATGCTATTATTGTGACTTGTACAATAAGTATGTTTTTCGATCGGATATGATCCGATCAACACACTTCCATGATGTGCGATGCCTTAAAAACCTTTCTTTAGTTGGATCTGATCTAATCCAATGATGTGCACACCCCCTTGCCTTACCTACATGAACGTCCCTTACTCCTTCATGTTTCTCTCATCTAATGGATGAGGGTGTGTCTTCCCCCTCCAGTGCCCTTCTCTCCCAGATTCTCCATTACGAAGTCCTCGCCATCTACCTTTAACCTCCATGCGTCCCTACGCCAAGCCGAGATGACCAACGGTTATCCATGACTCCCCTCTCACCTTCCAACCACCTCACATACACTTGACATCTTAGCACACCTCTCTCCACTCGTTAAAAAACCTCGCCTACACTAACATATTCACCTACTTAGCTCCATGACCCCCACCGTGCACCAACTGATCCACCCTTGTGCGAGCTAAGTCCTAGCCCCTTTACCTACAAAGTGACAACTTTAGGTCCTATGGTTGAGCGAAGTCTGATTCCAGCTTCGATGAGATCATGTGGTTACTATTATTACTGCAATCGACTCCATGCGCTGCTCGAGCTCGATAGCCCAACCATTTGCCTTGAATGAATACCAATAGCATCTCCAACTCTAGATCATGCACTCCGACCATCCCTCCGACCTTCTCTACCTTCTTCTTTGTCTCTGGGTAGCCGCGGTCATTCCCTTCTACTTTCTCCCATCTTATTCATCGTACACACGCAAGCTAATCAATCCAGTCCCACCTTTACCTTCACCGAACATTAGTGATCCTTGCCAGCCCTTCAGGGAACCGCCTTCCCTTCTTCGAACCCTTGGCCACTCTACTTTGTCCTCCTCTTTGCACAAAAGGATGACCACCGGGTTATCCGCCCCTTTGCACCTCATTGTGCCTCTATTACACCGCATTCCTCTTCATTATCGATTGCTTAACCCTTTTAGGTCCCCATCCCTTCATCGACTGGACAATACGAAGCCACTCAATCCTCGGCTTCTTCTTCGATGAAGCCATACCACTACATCATCATGCACCTCGCTGCAGCTTTGCCTCTCCACCTCGAACTTCTACATTGCCTCAACAACCTTCCAGGAGCTTCAGTTGATCTTTAGGAGCCAAGGGAGCTCAGATGAGGTCGCACGAGCTCCGCCCGACTCAGCCACACGTAGAGGAGCTTTGAGTAGCAACTACAATTGGATCAAGACCGTCCCGATCTAATGGTTCACGACATGAGATGCCATCACCCTCATTGTCGTTTAATCAACCTGCAGAGGAGATAACCAACATCCACCCTCACCTTTGGCCCCTTGGATCTTATACAATCCAATGGATCCGAGCCCCGCTCCGAGCCACCAGCCATGTCAACTACCTTAGAGTCAACGAGCCTCACCCTATTCCTCCACGGATGGAACCCCATATGCATCCCGATCCTATGTCAAACCTCGTCAACACATGCCTCGTGCACGTGGGTGAGACATTTGTAGTGCCAATCCCCACACTTCCCTAATTTACATTCAGGTTTAGGCATACATGCATCACGTGTAGTACTTGAAGAATTTGCATCCAGGCCCCACCAAGTATCCCATATTGATATTAGCATTCATACGCATGGAGTAATTACAAGAAAGCCCTTACATATTATTTTATTTGTATATAAGCTCCTAATGGCATTGAGTAGTTTTAAATTTATTTTAATTAAGTTGTAATAGCGAAAAAACTCCTAGACATGGACTCCAAATTCTTTGAAATATGTCTCATTTTAAAGCTCTTTCAATTCTCTTTCTATTGGCATGCTTAGTTCTCTTAAACTAATTATTAATCAGAGAAATCCACTGATTTGTACTTCTTATTTTAATTACCATGTTTAGCATCTGGGTCATTTATTGCAATTAAGCAGGTCTTGCAATAGTTGGAATCATTACTTAACATAGAATTTGATTAGGAAGCTAATTCTTTGATTAAGGATCATTAGCTCCTGATTAAGTGGCATTTGTGAATCAAACAACTTAGCGCACATAATTTTAGGTTCAATGTATTTACATTGAAATCGAGGTTTATCCTTGCAATCATATTTGGATTGATTACTCTATTAAATTGCTTGAGCTTGTTAGAACTCGAACAAGGGTTTTGATTGAGATGATTTGTGCATTGTTAACTTATATGTATCCATTTTGTGCACCATCTTAGCTAGCATAAAAAGCACCAAAAATATCATCCATACATTCACCTTGATCATCATAACATCAACTTAAATAAATCAGGGTATTTTAACCTAGATTAGATAGTTCACTATCTCGTGCCCCTGTGTTCGAACCTAAACTTACCATGTTAAAAATTAAGCCACACTTCCTCACGAAGATACTTTAATGTGATTTTGGTAACATATTGTTACTCGTATCACGATGATATCACATTATTAACTGAGGGCACGAGCGAGTTATCAGATGACGCTGTTGTCCGGACACATCTTAAGTGAGTCATTTGTTTAGATTTAAATACACGATTTTTTGAGATTAGTGTTATTTAGATCAAGTTGCATTTTTATGACATTGTGTTGCTTTGGTTTGTGTGTTCTCAGCACTTTTGACTATCAATGCATATCTATCTCTAGTACTTATACACGACCAATCTAATTTGTGGACAGGGCTCGAGGTGTCAAGGAAACCAAGATGATGTGGAGGTGAACCACTTAGGGTGGATCATTCCGAGGACTGCTAAGTAGATCACTTGAGTAGAGAGATTAGAAGTAGCTTAGATTTATATTTGCCTGTCATTGTTGTAATTTATTTGCAGTAAAATAGGTATTTCTTTACAATGGTCTTCGATAGAAAACTCGTGATTATACCCGGACTTGTACACTTATTATTTTGTTGTGTGTGTTGAGACATGTTTCATCATTTATGTTAAGGGTGGAGCTCGACTTGAGTGGCTCGATCATTAGGGAGGCACACCAATTTTAGAGCTCCCTTAGGTTTATTGATTGTGCTCGACTAATAAGTCATGCTTGCTCAAATAATGATACACATTATCATATTTTAACTTAGTCGAATTTAATCCATTCTTCCGATTAATAGAACTTATTCATCAGCTATATTATTTAGCTAGGATGATGCAATAATCAAGAGACTTCTGATTGGCTGCATCCCACACAATTTTCTAAAATCAAGTACAGTACCTTGCACGAAGTCATCTCGGAGAAGAATTTATTCTGTGTAGAACAAAGAGAGTTCCCAACACGCATACACAGAGACCGCGCATTCCAACTCGCTCGTCTTCAGCATCCGAGCGCCGCTCCTCGTGATCTTAGCGCGCTATTTTAGGGTTTTCCGCAACCCCACATCGCTGCTAATCGGCGAAAGATTTCGCTATTCCACCATGAATGTGCCCATCATTGGTACGATCCCTCGTCCATTTTACCCTCTTCGCTTGCTTCCGATCGCAAAAAAGATGTTTTAAGGGCTTTCTTTCCGGTTTCTACTTGTTCTGATTGGCTTTCTTGGTTTCGGGTGTCAAGATCCGCTGCAGGGGGATTTCCCTGAGGTGATAGAGGAATACCTGCAACATGGGAACATGAAATGCATCGCTTTTAATCGCCGCGGAACACTCCTCGCTGGTAAAAAGGCATCTTTTTTTTTCTCGATGGTACCTGATGGTTGCAATGTCGTTGTTTCTAGCGAGCATTGCGGCAATATTTCAAAGGAAGTATCTTTAGTGCGTTTGGTTTCCCGTCAATATTGCTTAAATGTCCTCACTCTTACGTATGCATTGCTATCACTTGTATTTTTATGATATGCATTGTTTTCTGCATGTGGTTAGTATTAATGGAGGAGTTGTTTGTTTGAGCAACTTGCATGCAGTTTGGTCACGGTTTACTAGCTTGTCTAGATGTTTTTAGCTGTTCATTTTGTAGGTTATGTTATAGTCGGGCATTTTTGCAGTTGCCAACTTGAGAAGTACCAAAACACACCAGGCTAATTAAATGCCCAAAAACAGCTGGGAAGTGCCTAAAAAACCATAACAGGTTGAAGCAAATTCACAATATAATATTTGTTGGTGGAAGTTTGAGTGGATCTAAGGTTTTTTATTGATAAACCCAATACTAAGGGTTCAGGCAACCCCTTTATTTCATCAAAACTTGAAAACTTATAGAAAGTACTGGTATACAAGTAAAACCAAAGAGAATTGAGAAAAGAAAAACAAGTAAAATAAAGTAACCCCAATAGGTTGCTGTGAATAAGTCAGAATCAAAGCATCAGAAAGTCTTCAAACAGCAGCAGCAATCTTCAAATCGAGTTCTCTGTTTGTGTACTACCCGGCTGCAAATTCGTTCCAATATTATCAATTCAGCATTTGAAAGAAATTCAACTTTTTCATCAGCACCTCTCCTTTGCATATACGCAGCTAATTTAGATTCAGTCTTTAAAATATCCTCCATCAAAAGAATATTCAAATCTGAAAAACTTTCAATGTTTATTGTTCGAATAAGCAGTTTTTCTTCTAGCACTGCTGAGATCTCTCAGTTTAAGGTAAGCTTGAATTGCATAAAAGTTCCATCATTCAACTTGCTTAGTTGATCGGAGCGGATGTTATGTCCAATAATTATCTTCCACAATTCTTTGCCTCCCATGAGTCAGAGAACTCCAGTTTCCACTATATCCTTCAGTCTCAGTAAATAATTTCTTATGTGGACAATCTCAGCCAATTTAATTGAAGTAATATCTACTACATAATGTTCTGGAATCCTATCGTGGTTTAGGTCTTCTTGGTCCACGTGTAAAGAACACATCATTGTTATAATGCTTTGATTTCTTCTTCGGCTTTAATCTTCATTCTTTGAGACGCCTGCTTCTACAGTCTTCATTAAAACAGTGGCATGCATTTCAGCCTCTTCCCAGCCATGTTGCTAACTGAAATGATCTAAAATATTTAAAAGAATGTTAGAGTTCCTTGAATCAACAAAAAAAATAAAGCAACTCCAAACTAAGAAACTTATCTTTGAGCACACATCCATTGTATGTAGTGGTTCTAAGGTTTTCTTTACTTTTTTGGCAGAGAGGACCATGTACTTTAGTTCGGATTATAGGGTTATATTGGCATTGATGCACTTTCTTTGATTGGTTGTTTCCTAACTGATCATGATAATTTACGTGTATGTCATTGTCATGTGTTGGGTGTCAAAAGTTTAGTATGACATGTCATGTTGGAGATCATATATCGAGCGCATTCTTTGCACATCATTTTATTGTCAGTAGTCAAGCACGTGATACGCTTTATTTGCTGTTGTGTTCTGCTTTGCACGTGGTTTATGCCATCTTAAAGTCCATGGTTTATCTCATGGTGGTGCAATCATTTAAAGGGAAAAAAACTTCTCATATATGTTCCTTTTTTTCAGACCTCCTTTCCCTCCACATTTTCATGAAACTTCGCCATTTTCTCTGTAGGGTTTTTTGGGTGAGAATTTTTGATTGCGAATTCATTCCTGTCTGAAGGCTGGGACTCACATAGACTGTTGAAGAACTTACCGGATTGCATTGGATCATTTCTTACATTTGAATCCACTATTGTTTTTGAAATAAAACATAATAAGACACTAGTTTAGTTTCAATTCTGGACTTGGTAAATCTTATATTTCTCTAAGGAAAAAAATCCTATCTCACAAAATTTCTCACAGATTTGAAATTTATTGCCAAGATAAGCTATGGAACATAAACATGATTCATAATTTCGGAGGCATTCAGCAATCATTCACACTTACCAATGGTTGGTTTTTGTATATTGGAGTATCTTAAATCTGAATGATATGTGATTGACCCTTCATAAATCACGTCCAATTTCACTAACAATTGAAGATTTTCAACATCCATTGATCAACCAAAACAGACCAGAACCATTCTTTGTGTCTTCCTCCCTTTACTCCTATATAAGAAGATGTGAGGAAATCCTTGAGCTTGTTCGATTCTCGGTTACTCTATTCTCTTCCATAAGAGAGTCATCTCTACCTCTGTCATGGTGGAAATGGATGTATATCATCAACAATGATTCTAATGGACTAGTTGAGGAGTCAACCCTTGATATCGATTGAGGACTAGTTTTGCACATTGTGGCTATACTTTGTTAAAATCATATTCTTAGTGGTTTGCATTCAATTCTCATTCTTTAATGCACATTCTTGCTAAAGGAATTTGGATCTGTGATGGCGGTTGTGGTTTTGGTCCTATTATATGACCCCATCCATGGGATCATGACAATCAGACATGTTCATTCAATGCCAAACATGGAAAAGTTTTCAAAGCTTCTAAGATAACCGACTTCTTCTTAAGGCGCGTGCTTTTTTAAAAAAGTTTGAGTTTGGAGGGCGAGAAGAGTTCTGCCCCCTCTTCAGTTGCTCCCTCAATCGGAAGACTTCCCAGTAGTAAAATTGGTTCCTCCACATCGTCTGTGAGAAGGGTTCCCAAAGGCTTATACAATATTGAGTTGTTCCCCCTCCTCAGGGCCTGCCTTCCTCTGGCGATACACTACCACCAACAAAGCCTTGTCCCACATTAACTAGGGTCAACTACATGGATTCTTTGCCTCCATTTAGATCGATTTTGGGTCATTCTCATGCTTATATTCAAATAACTAAGATCCCTTCGAATAGTCTCCCTCCAACACTCTTAGGCCTTCATGTCCCTCTCTTAACACGCATGGAATGAAATTTCGCGAAATTTCGACGAAATTTCGCCGAAATTTCGATTTCGACGGGTCCTGGCTTTCGAAACTACTCTATATATCGATTTCCAGGGTTTCGGTCGAAATATCGCGAGATATCGGCGATATTTCGGCTCGACTCGATATCTCGGCCGACATATGGAATCTTTGAATAAAAAATACACGGATATGTCGTGATATGCCGAAATTTCGACCGAAACTTCCCCATTTCGCCCGACTTCGTGCAGAACCAGCTCCTTCCTCTTCCAAGGTCTTATTCCTTCGAGGTAAGCCAAATTAGGCTAAATCTTCTTCAAATTCATAAAATCTTTTAGGGGTTTTACTGTTAGGATGTTGATATAGCTTGCCATGGTGTTTAATTTGAGAGATTTCCCCAAAAATAGGTATAAATTTGGAGAAGAAAATTGGAGCTTTTGTGTTTTTTTTGCACAATAGTGCTAGCTATGATCATTGTATATCAGATATGAAGTTAACATGAAGTAAAACATAGTTGGAGAACATTTTGTTGGATATATGTTAGAGGAAATTGGGGCTTTTGAGGTTTAATGTGGAACGATACTGAGTTGGGGCATTATATATTTGGATCTTGAGTTTTGGAAGAAGAAATCATAATCAGGATTTTTTTTGGATTAATAAAATTTAAAAATATTGAAAATCCGAAAATCATTTGTTAAATATTTACGTTTTTGTTCATATTTTGTGTCACTTAGGTAGTCTTTCTTGAAAATGGTCCCCTAAGTTGTAGATCTAAGATCCTAATGTATAGATCTAAGGTCCTTTTTCTGTAAATCGGAAAAGTAGATGTTAGAAAAATTAAATATATAATAATTCCGAAATTTAAAAAATAAAATAATTTGCATATTCATAAGCAGTTGCATTGTATGCCAACTTAATGTTTGTTCTTGAATTTCCTCGCAGATTACGACGTTCATCACCATGGCACATTCTGGTTCCGGTTCTAGATCTGACAGTTCTGATGATAAGAGGAGCGAATTCAGTGGGGACATTGGCTGGAGGTATGCCTCTGCTCCTGATGGAAATAAGGCGAAGCCGCAATGCAATTTCTGTGGGAAGAAGTTGGGAGGAGGCGGGATCACAAGGATGAAGCAAACATCTTGTTGGCAACAACAAGAATGTTGCCAAGTGCACACATTGTCCCAAAGATGTGAGGGACAAGGTCAAGGCGAGCTTGGACGGAAAGAAGGAAAAGGAGACGGAGAGAGTAAGAAGGGAAGAACAAATGAAGGAGTTCATGTTCGAGAAAGAATTCAACGTCATTTCTGATTCAGATGACGATGATTTTGTGTACCCTGTCGACATTCAGACTGCAGCAGAGAGGAGGACATACAGAAGGGCTACACAAGAATCATTGAGGAGCGAGTTCGAGAGGAGAGAACTCGGTGGTGCACGGGGCGGCTTCTATGGTGCAAGTGGGAGTGGGAGTGGTTCTGGAGGCGCACCAGTACCACCACCCACCAAGAAACACAAGGGGAAGGGAATTGTGCCCTTCTTGACGAGGAGCAGATCCATGCAATACAAGGCAAGCAAGGATCCGAGGCAGAAAACGGTGAAAGGAATGTTCACCAATGCACGAGAAAGGATGGGAAAAGCCATCAGCAAGCTCTTCTTTGGGAGAGCATTCCTGTCAACATTCCAGGCGGGCCATTCTTGCAACATGCCATTGATGAGATCGCTGCAGCGGGAACGGGAGTGAAGGCTCCTACATCCTACGAGATCATGAACAAATATATGGGGATGGAGAAAGAGGAGATGAATGAGTACATCGCCGAGTTGAGGAGGAGATGGCCAGAGTACGAGGTGATATTGATGTGCGATGGGTGGACGAGCTACACAAGGAAGCAGATCATAAACTTCCTTGTCTGCTGCGATGGGAAGACAATCTTCTTGAAATCTGTTGATGCATCTGAGCGTGTGAAGGACCACAGGTACCTTCTGAAGTTGATGAAGGACGTTATAAAGGAAGTTGGGAAAGAGCACATTGTACAAATTGTGACGGATAACGGCAGCAACTTCAAGAAGGTTGGTGAAACAATAATGAAGTCCAGCAGCCACAGAATTTTTTGAACACCGTGTGCTGCGCATTGCATTGATTTGATCCTTAGGGTTCGTTTGGTTGCAGGGATGGGCAGGGTTGGATACTATTCACAGGGTTGGGTGAATAGTAAACTGTGAGGAGGGAATACCCCTGTGAATAGTACCTAGCCCAACCCAGCCTTGTCCAACCCTGCAACCAAACGAGCCCTTAAGGATTTCAGCAAGAGGAAGCTCGTCTCAAGGGTGGTGGAGAAAGCACGAATGATCACCACATTCATCTACAACCACGGTAAAGTGTTGGCACTGATGAGGCGGATGTGCAATGGGGAGTTGGTGAGGCCCGGCATCACACGTTTTGCAACCAATTTGATAGCCTTGCAAAGCCTCAAGCAACATAAGACGGGTTTGAAAACCATGTGTTGCTAGGGTGAGTGGTTCGAGATACCCGAAGTTCGGACTGAAGGAGGACGGAAGGTGGAGATATTGATCAATGATATCTCCTTTTGGGATGACGTGACTCGGGTCACGAGGATCATGGATCCAGTTGTTTCTGCATTGCAGATCGTGGATGGCGACAAGAAACCCACCATGGGAGTCATCTACGAGGCAATGCGCTGCATGAGAGAGAAGGTCAGAGAATTGGTTGGAAAGGGATCGAAAGCATGGTTGGACATCATAGACGAGCGATGGTCCAAGATGCTCTCACATCCTCTTCATAATGCCGGTATGTATTATGTACAAATGGATTTTTTTTCAATTTTTTAAATTTCTATAGTTGGACATCATAAATGAGCTTCTTCGTGACTTTGTGTGCAACTTATTACTTCAATCCTAAGTACCAGTATAAGAATGTACTTGGTACAAATGCTGACCTTCTAGCAGCCGTACAGATTGTGGTGGAGAAGCTCGTCAAGGACGAGAAGTTACAGATCATGTACATGAACGAGGTAATCCTCAATTTCTACCTAAATTTGAGGTCACAAGAAATTTCGTAAAGATGTAGTACGACTCTACGACTTAAACCTATGTGTGCACTGTGCAGGTTAAGTATTTCTGAGATGCGTTGGGTTCCTTCGGTCGGATTACTGCGGTCAACGGACGGGGCAATACTCTTCCTGGTAGGGACGAAGGCAAATAAAACCATTACTTGTGTGTTCATTCATTCCTACTTTTGATTTCTCTCTTTTTCTTTTTTTGCAGCCGAATGGTGGTTGTTATACGAGATGGAAGCTCCCAACCTTCGAAGTGTGGCAGTGAAAGTGTTATCTCAAACCGCATCTGCTGGCGGTTGTGAGAGGAACTAGAGCACGTTCAATTTGATCCATTCCAAGAGACGGAACATGTTAGGAGAAAAGAAGCTCAATGACCTTGTCTTCGTGCATTATAAATTGAGGTTGAAATTGAAGCATGCAAGGGAGGGACATGACAAAGATGACTACACGGACCCTATTGATCTTGCATACATTTTCAAGATGCACGATGACGATGTTGATGAGGACGTTCTCCAGAGGTGGATGGATTCCAATGGTGCCCCAGTTCTCGATCAGCCAGGTGGAAGACCAAATGAGAACATAAGCCAGCAAATGGGAGCAAACGTCGGTGACTTTTTAGCAAAAGATCCGGGTGGATTACAGACCCTGTTGGAGGGTTGGAGGGCGAGATTGATGCGGCTGTTGATGAAATTCTCTCGAGTAGCTCCAAATCCAAGTCAAAGTCAAAGGATGACAATGGAGATGATGATGATGACGATGTTGGTCGTGGTGGACCTGGTGGTGGTGGGGAGTCAAACTCAGGTGGGTTAGGAGGGAGTGGTCGTAGACCACAAGATACCAGACTTGAGGAAGGCCTACAAGCAGGACGTGAATATATGGAGAGACAGCGGAACACATACGGACAATTTGTTCCAAGTCCGAGTCCAGGGCCTACGGATTACGAGTACGGTCGAGGCCATCGTCCAACCGACAGCTACATGAAAGATTTGACATCATCTGTAGGTTCTTTGAGCTTCATGGACATTAACAACCCATATCGCGGAGGAGCACCAAGTCATTTAGGCGGATATGGATCGTCGCACGATGAGAGATCATATGGCATCTTCCCGGAATACTTTCAAGCTCCTCCTCCAGGACCTCCTCCTCCTCCTCCTCCTCAGTATGCACCTCCATCATATTCATATGGTTACAGTGGGTATGGGGAATACAGTAGCGGAGACAACTACCAAGGTAGCCAACCTGAGCAGAGCCAGGGAAGCTTCTTTGGGGGTAACAACTACGGTTTCTTCTTTGAGTACACGCCAGTTCCTCCTCCTCCTCCTCCGCAGAGATCTTCTCCTACTCCATCGTCGTCGTCCCGAGGATCTCATGCCAGTAGTTCGCAACCTCGTCGTGCCACTCGTGATACTGGATCCAGTGCTGCTTATCCTTGTCTAGGGATACTCATAGGCATTGATGACCATCAATACAGGCAGTATGTGATGGATTACAAGGCCATGTACTCGTACATGACATGGGAGAACTACTGCGAGTTCATTGAATCTGTGCGATGCGTTATGAGAGACAACAAGGAAAGAGGGGGCATTCAGATCCACCACGAAACTCTTGGTTCTGAACAAAACATGTCACCAGGTACTATATTATAATCTTTAATCTTTTATTGCGTTGATCATAAATATGCATGTTCTTAATAATTTTCACTTGTTGTAACTTGTATGTATTGTATTTGTAAGACTAGACTATTACTCTGTTTTATTATGTATTTACAATATTACAACAATATCACCGATATGACCGATATGTCTATATAAAGGGTATAGATGACCAATATGTGTGAAATAATTGTGTATTTGTATGTTATTTATTGTTCTATTAACTTGAAATATCGAAATTTTCAACAAAATTGGGAAAAAATCAGATTTTTGAGCCTTTTCCGACTTTTCCACCGAAATCGTCGAAATTTCCCGAAATTTCGGCGAAATTTCGGTACTACAGGTCACCGAAACGAGATCCAAATCGAGATTTCGAACCTTGTTAACACGCTCAACATCCGAAATCTCACATCTTCTAAATGGTGCGTCACTCGATTTCCTTTTCAAATTGTCAAACCACCTTTAGCTATTCTCTCTCATCTTATCATCTATTGGAGCTACTTCAACTTTCCCTTATGATCACATCGTTTCGAATTTGATCATTCTGTTTATGACTGCACATCCATCATAGCATATCCATTTATGCTATTGTTATTCTCTGCACATGTTTGTGGTTCACATGCCGACATTCAGATCCACAGAGCATATCAGGTCTCGTGAATGCTGTAGAAGAATGTGTTTGTGGGTTATGTTTAGTCCCACATCGTGGGGTGGTGATATTTGATCACATTATTGGGGCTATATAAAGAGCTCCACACCCACTGTAACGGGTAACCTTTGAGAAAGTTGAATGAAACATCTACCCTTCAAGGCGGTTCTCCCGTGGTTTCATCCCCTTGTTGATTAGGGTTCTACATAAAATCATAGTCTTCTTATTTTTATGTAGTTGCTTTGGCTCGCTTCCACATTTCTTATTACAACATAGTATCAGAGCAAGTTGATCTATTGGTGTTTTTGAAATTTGTGATTATGTCTATACTTTCTTGACATTTTTTGGTTGGAGATTGGATTTTATTTCGAGAGAGATGACTATGGAACGTTTTAATTAACTTATTAATAGTTGTCAAGAACAACCATGTAATCTGGTTAATGGAGCTCCTCTACTCTTGCATCCCCACGATATATCTGGGAAGATATGCTCCAGGTGGAGTCGATGTTTCAATGATCATAAGGAGCATTCCAAAGAAAAAAGCGCCAGTGACCCTTCTCTACAGGCGGTGATGCTGCACTGTTGAAAGCAACACAACTACAATGGTGAGGCTTCTCCTGCGAGGTGGCATAGGAGAAGCACCAAAGACAGAGGCATCATTGTTGAGGTGTCCAGACTTTGACAACTCTAAGCGAGACACGATTACAGGCGCTGCGCATTAGCAAAATCTCATGGCTACGTGTGGGAGGACGGCGATGCGAGTAATAAAGATGGTAGAAGAGGCATGTTCCATCTTTTGTAGGCAGCACTCTTGATCCCTTGGGATGGGCTCTCTATTAACCCAAAGCTCCCCACTAAAGAAGAAAAGGAGCAGAGGAAATGTTTCATAAAGGCCCATATTCCAGAGAAGCCCATGATTGATGTCTTTATTTTATTTACATTGCAAAGGCCCACATTTTGAAAAAATTGAAACAAATGCAGCTGCCTTAACGAGTGGGTTTTCCCCGGATCCTAAATGGGCTTCAGACCCATTGTTTAAATTTCTCATCTCATGTATGTACACATATGCTTCTGTATCATTAAAAAAGGGGTCAAATCAGGAAAATAGATGGGTGTAACTGAGAAGATGAGGAATACTGTGAGAAGAATGACGTAAGTCCAAAAAAATGGAATGGACTGAAGCAAAAAAGGGAAAAAATATCAAGGTTGTAAAAAGAAGAGGGGCATGTTGGGGCTGCCAAAAAATTGAAATGAAGAGAAAAAAAGTTGTAGAAAAAAGAGGCGGTTGATTAAAAAAGGGAGAATACATTCCAGAAAGAAAAAAATGGATTGAGAAAAAAATCGGATGATAAAAAGGAAAAAGAGAAGTATCATGTTAATCCTTCATTGTTCTTCCAAGCTTGGTCGTTTCCGACAAGTTTGGAAGAAAGGAGTGTTGGTTAGAGCATTTCATGTCTTGCCATGTACCATTATTTGAATTATTTGATAGAGTTTTTCAAATCCTACCATTGTTTGAGGCACTCTATATTCGACTGACCTATTTTTCGTGGAGTTCTCTAGTGGGAGACTTATTGTTGGCTCCATCCTCCAGCGATCATAAGCTTTACTTTATAAGGATATTCCCACGACATGTTTTCATGACCATGAAATTCACTATGTATGTATATTCCCATCATGTTCTTGTTGGCCCTTCAGAGAGATGGAGTAGTTTTTGGTGAAGACACGTTGTGGGCCGAACCGAAGTACTCCATGATGGAGGCTCATTTGTATTCGTCAAATTTCTCCATGGATCATTTTTTCATGCTCCAATATCCAGTTCCTCCTCACTAGCATAACATGAGAAGCAACGTTCGTGGTGGCAATCGACAACACGCATCGAGTTGATATTTTATATAGTGTCATGTATTTTGTATATGAGTGAGTGGATTATTTATGTTTGTCCAAGCCCAGCATTGCATGCTCACCTTGAGGGGTAGTGTTGAAGAATGTGTTTTGTGGTCATGTTTAGTCCCATATCGTGGGCTTGTGATATTTGATCACATTGGTGGGGCTATATAGAGAGCTCCACACCCATTTGTAACCTTTGAGAAAGTTGAATGAAACACCAACCCTTCGAGGCGGTTTTCTCATGGTTTTATTTCTTTCCTTGTGAAGTAGGGTTCCGCATAAAATCAAAGTCTTATTTATTTTTATGTTCTTGTTTTGATTTTCTTCCGCATTTCATTATATAATCACTGCTTCGTAATACTTCCCTTTGATTTTTAAAGGAATTTCTCTTACCACAAAGAACAATAGAGGTTCCTTTCTACTTCAACCAATCTGCATTTATTCTATGAGTAACATCTCCATCAATTTCCCCATCATGTTTCCAAATAGATCCCAAGTATTTAAAAAAGATCCTTCTTTCGAATGCTATCTTCTCCAATATTCTCCTTGATTCTGTTACCATTGTTTCGATCAAATATGCGCTCTATATATTCGATCTTAACCATACTTATACGAAATCCTTTACTCTTTAGGGCGTGTCTCCAAGCCTCAAGCTTCTTTTTTACTCCATCTTTAAACTCGCCATTCAACACAATATCATCAGCAAATAACACACACCAAGATAGTCAGTCTTCTCAGACTGGATCCTTACACAAGATGAAGCCCCATTGTACATATCCTTTATAAGTTTGATGTACTGGACATGCACTTGTCTCTTCTCTAAAACTCTCCACAAGATCTCCGAGGAATTATCTAGAGATAAAAACAAAATTGTTTCCTCCAAGGCCTTCCACCCTTTAGCCTTTAGATTAGGAGACCTAGGAATCTTTAATGACTCAAGCCCTCACCCTCATCTGCTCTCAACTGGGTAGTGAGACATGGCTACTCTATGGAGCCACCCCTATGCTTCTTCTGATGGCATACTCCCTTGTTATGGCTCCTTTCAATGGACCCTCCCAAGGTTACAGAAAAGGTAGTCGGTACTCGGTCGACAGGGTCACTGACTAAGGATTAATCGGCAGTCGGACAACTAATCGGATTTAGTCGACCATTAGTTGGTTTTGAATTTTTAATTATTTTAAATACATAAATCAATTCTTATACACATATTCTTATATATTTACATTGATTTGTACATTTTTTATACTATCATAATGCAATAAAAGAAGTAAATGTCTTTAAATATATCATTAAGCATATTCAAATTAGTTTGCTTTTAAAAAAAATCAAAAAACTAAAAAACTTAAAAATCTCTATGTTAAAGTCGGCCTTGTAGTCGACCGACTAGTCGGCCTGATTAGTCGGGTTGACCAACTAATGACCGACTAGGGATAGTCGAGTCGGCTACCCCA
The DNA here is from genome assembly GCA_037367405.1 of Ottelia alismoides. Taxonomy (NCBI): domain Eukaryota; kingdom Viridiplantae; phylum Streptophyta; class Magnoliopsida; order Alismatales; family Hydrocharitaceae; genus Ottelia; species Ottelia alismoides. Next base: position 883,037 of record JAZKJV010010131.1, on the reverse strand, counting down.
CCTATTCGACTAGTCAGGCCGACTAATCAGCCTAGTCGACTGACTTTTACAACAGTAGACCCTCCCAATACCATAGGCACTTTTAACCTCCCATGATTGGGTTCCTTTCTTATCCTCTAGCATTTCCTTCCCAGTAAGGAGAAACAAACCTTCACTCAAGTTGATGCTCTACAACCGTGCCTTATATTAGTCGTCATATTCGTACGATACACCATCTTCGAATAAGGAGCGTGCGAGTAAGTGTTGCTACCACTAATTTTCGTAATGGGACAAGTTGCTATATTAAGGATAGTGATTGGATCATTGTCAAATGCAGAGAGAGAGAGAGTACACAAACTCAAGATTGCCATGAAATCTTCATTCCACTATCTGATGCTTTCTCCTCATGTTAAGATGCCTTCGTGGCCGATACAACGGGCATGCGACTGATGTTCGTCGGGGGGGCCATCGTACGCGGACGTGGTGAGGAAGGAGTTGCGGGGCGATACTGCGGCAAAGCTTGTGGGTACCTCTACTGTTCTGGGAGGGGGTGGTGGCGCTCAGCATTCGAAGAAGGGAAGGGAGGACGCGCATATGTCGTGTTTGCATGCGCTGATCGGGTACGCGGTGAGGGGCGATATCGAGATGGACGTGGTGTTTTCGCATCTGCGTGGGTTCCTTGGCCCGCAGTTCACGGGGGACGTAGTGAAGTTGGATGCTCGAAGGTGTTGCGTTCGTGGTTTATCGGATGTTCAGAGGGAGCGGCTGCTTCGCAATGGGGATGTCGGCAACGTCTGTTGGAGGAGGTTGCGTTTTGCCGATGGGTCCTATGCGGAGATAGAGGTCTGCATGGCTAGAGTGTAGGGCGTCCCTTTCCTCTCTCGGTCGACTGGTTGCTTGCGGAAGGCCTTGCATCGTTGGGGAACGGTTCGAGAAGTGCTGGATGATGGTCTCAAACCCGGGTCTCCTGTAGAGGACACGACGATCGTGTTTGAATGCAACAAGAGCTTCTTCGACGAGGTCGGAGGGCAAAGTACTTTTGCGGATTTGAAGGTGGGTTGTTTCTCTTTCAGCATAGAGCTTTTGGTCGAAGAATCTCCGCCTCCGTCAGAGGTTCCGAGGGTGGTGGCCGGTGGAAGGGCAGGGGATGCTTCGGGCTCCACGTTGGCGGTTGGTTTTCCAAGGAGTCCCCTCGATGGACGGGCGCGAACGGCTCATTGCACGCGGCGCTTCATGAACTCACCACAAGTGTTGTACCTGCCGCCAAGTATATTCCCTTTGCAGGGTGACGTGGGCAAAAGGTTTCCAGATTCCTCATCAGATGCGCTCGAATCGGAGGTGGACGTGGGTCCGATTGCAGGGCCCGTTTACGCGGATCCGGGTATAGCGACTGGTTCTGCGACGGATCCATGGGGATTTACGGGTATGGATGTCGGTCGGGCGCTCTCGGATCCTGCGAGGCTCTTGCCGGTCGTGACATCTTCGGGTTCATCGATATGGTTTTTTCCTTCCTGGGGTTTTGGCGACACGCTTGCTGGCTCTCCACAGATGGTTTCTCTCTCCCTCTTCCCTTCTTTCACAGCGGAGGGGAGGGCTCGGGCTCAACCTTCCTCCGTTGCGGCTCCTACGATTTCTTTGACCAGCTCCGAGGGCCTTGATCGGGCTGAGGTGGATGCCGCAGATGATGATTTTTCTGATCATGTCTCAGATGCGGGGCCTAGCGACAAGAGAAGTGGTAAGAGATACAGAAGAAGAAACAGAGCCAGGGCTTCGAGGGCGAAGGCGCAACCCTGCCCTCCTCTGAAACTTCGTGTGGCGGAGGACGCGGGTGTGGCCCAAATCCAAGGGAATTTCGGTGGTCCCAAATGAAAATCCTATCTTGGAATGACCGTGGCCTCGGGGATCCGGATAAGCGGAGGACCGTGGGCTCAAGATTCCTAGAATGGGGATGCGACATCATTATGCTTCAAGAAACAAAACTACAATCTTTGTCGGACGACGTGCGGAGGTCTTTTGGCATGGGGGGCATTGACCAGTTCAGGTCATTGGACGCGACAGGATCCTCGGGGGGGGGGGGGTTGCTCGTGGCTTGGCGGTCTTCGGCCATGTCCTTCGTCTCGATGAGTCGTAGGAGACACGTCCTGACGGTGTCCTTGGTTTGTACGGCCTCTTCCCTTCAGGTGGTTGTGTCTTGTGTCTATGGTCCTTGTGATGGTGGTTTGCGGGAGGAGCTTTGGGAGGACCTTCTTGCGGCTGGTAGATCTGTCGGTAGGGTCCCCTGGTTAGTTGGGGGGGATTTCAACGTTACCCTTCTCACTTCAGACAGGCCCGGGGGCAGAGGGGGCCAAGACCTGGGCTCCCTTGATTTTGCGGACACCGTTGACGTGCTGGGCCTTGAGGTGATGAACGCCGAGGACATCACGTATACTTGGAGGAGTTCCAGCGCTTGGTCGCGTCTTGATCGCTTTTTCGTTTCAAATGAGCTTATGGAGGCGTTTGCCCTAGCCTTGGTGGAGGCCAAACCGCGGTCGTGTTCGGATCACAATCCAATCATATGGTGCTCTGGGGATGCCCCATTGCAGAGGGGGCTTTTCAGGTACGAGAAGTGCTGGTTGAAGATAACTTTAGGGAGCTAGTGGCGTCACACTGGTCGGAAATGGTGGTCTCGGGATCCGCTGCTTCTCGGTTTGTCCAGAAATTATCTTCGCTGCGGGTGCGGTTAGCGGCTTTCAAGAGAGAGACAAGGGCTGGCAGGTGCCACTAGGAAAGACGTGGAGGAGATCATTCGAAATTTGGATGTGCTGGAGGACCTCAGGGATCTAACGGATGTGGACCTGGAGTGCCGTGCGGCTGCTCAGGGGAAGGTTTCATTGGAGGATAAGAAGCGCTTCACGGAATGGAGGCAGAGATCGAGAAATGTTTGGCTTCGGGAGGGGGACGCGAATACGTCTTTCTTCCATCGTATTTCTAGTGGGAGGCGCAGATCCAATGCACTTCGTTCCATCGTTATTGATGGGGTTCACGTGGAGGGGAACAAGGAGATGGGGAGAGCTATTGCGGCTCATTTCAAGAACCATGGTTTTAAAAGGTGGCGCCTCGAGGCGCAAAGGCATACGCCTCGAGGCGCGGCGAGCCCAAAACGCCCCGAGGCGTACGCCTTAGATGTGTCAGAAGAAGCGTACGCCTCAGCCTCGCCTGAGCCACTCGAGGCGTGAGGCGCTCGAGGCGAGGCTGAGGCGTAAGCCTCAAAAAACGTTTTTTTTTAAATTTCCGGGTCACGTGCAAAGCACGTGACCTTTTTTCGTAAAATCGAAAGGTCGGGGGGGGGGGGACGTTCTGTTTGACAGAAACCCTCCCCTGCCCTTCCCGTCCTGACATCGCCGCCCCGACCCGCTTCTCACCGCCCAGCCGCGGTCGCCGCCAACCGGAGTCGTCGCCCAGCCCCTTTCTCCATCGCCGACGCTCTCGCCGCCCAACCGGAGCAGGTTTGCGCTGCCACCACCTCTGATATTGATTTTTCTGATTTGTTTTCATTTTTTTGTGTTTTCTTTGTGTTTTCATCATTTTTCCTATTGTTTTGGGTTGTTTTCCCAATTGTTTTGGGTTGTTTTTTTATGTAATTTTCCAATTATTTTTTATGGCTATGATGAAGGATTACATGTATGTTCATCTTGTACTGTTAGTATATATCAATATGTGTATGTTATTGTATAACTTGTAGGTATGGGAAGGAAAGGCCAAAGTGGGGGATGATCGGATCCCGGATGGAGATACTGTAGAGAACTTGAAATGGACGAGCATCACAAAGGGAAAGGATATGTATATGTTGAATGTAATTTTTGTTCGATGAAGATCATCGGTGGGGTGAAGCGACTAAAAGACCATCTTGCAAAGACACGCAAGAATGTGAGAGCTTGTCCAAGCGTTCCTATTGAAGTTCAAACAAGAGATGAAGATGTTCATGGATAGCAAGGGTAATGAAAAGAGAAGACGGTTTGAAGAAATGGAAGAAGTTTGCCGAGTTGGGATGCAAGGGCCATCTGGAGGTAATGAAAATGAACTGCCACAAAGAGCGCCGACAGATTCTAGTGGTATCAAGCAAGCTCGAGGACCGATGGATTTTTTTATTGCACATGGAGGTAGGGGTGTAGGCAGTTCGGATCCTCCCTCACAACAACTCACTTTAAATGCAAGCTGGAAAAAAGATGAGAGAAGGAGGATTTGCAGGAGCATTGGGAGATTTTTTTGAGAATTCGTTGGCATTCAACATAACCAATAGTCCTTATCTGGCGATGATGACTGATGTATGTGGATATGGAAGGGGTTTCAAGCCACCAACCATGCATGAACTCTGAACTTGGATTTTGAAAGAAGAGAAGCATGCCATTACCACTCTTGTTGATGAGGCGAAGGCTTCTTGGTTTGCCACGGGTTGTAGCATCATGTCGGATGGTTGGACTGACACGAAAGGACGCACATTGATTAATTTTTTGGTGAATAATCCCAAAGGCACTTACTTCTTGAAGTCGATTGATGCATCCGATCAAGTTAAAGATGCCAGGATGCTTTTTAAAGTGTTGGATGAAGTTGTTGAGGAAGTCGGATAGACGAATGTTGTGCAAGTGATAACAGATAATGCATCCGCTTACAAAGCAGCTGGACAAATGTTAATGGAAAGGAAGAATCTTTATTGGACACCTTGTGCAGCGCATTGTATAGATTTGATGTTGGAGGATATAATCAAATAGCCACTTCATGCATCGGTGTACAAAAAAGCAAAAAAAAATCAATTTTGTGTATGCTCATGCATGGGTTTTAGCAATGGTGAGAAAATTTGCAGGTTGTGATTTGGTGAAACCTGTCGTTACAAGATTTGCCACTGCATTTCTTACATCGCAAAGCTTGATTAGAGCCAAGGATTCATTTGAATCCTTCTTCACTTCCAGAGCATGGAAGAACAGTTCTTATGTGAATCGCCCATTGGGTCAAAGTATGGTGAACATTGTTGTGAAGAGCAAGTCTTTTTGGCATGGTGTTGCATATGTTCTCAACATCACGAAACCTTTGGTCACCGTTTTGAGGTGGGTGGATTCTGAAAAATATCCACCGATGGGATTTATTTACGAAGTCATGGACATGGCCAAGGAGGAGATAGCTAGAAATCTTGAAAATGACAAGTCCAAATATAAGATTATTTGGGACATTGTGGATAGCCGTTGGGATCGTCAACTTTACAGGCCTTTACATGCTGCTGCTTATTTCCTCAATCCTCACTTTCATTATGAACCGACATTCTCCAATCACTTAGAGGTCAAAATGGGATTGTTTTCATGCATGGAAAGATTGATCATTGATCCAGATGCGAGGATGAAAGCAGATTCACAACTTGATTCCTTTATGCATGCCAGAGGATTTTTTGGATGGGCAAATGCTGTTAATTCAAGGAAAACAAGAAGTCCTGGTGAGTATTGTAAATAAATTTTAAGAGTTTTCCATATACTTTAACATAATTACTAAAATGTGTTGTTGACCATTACCAGCGGATTGGTGGACGTTGTTTGGTGATGAAACACCTGAATTGGCAGCATTTGATATTAGGGTTATTGAGCTTGACTTGTAGTGCTTCTAGGTGTGAACGTAATTGGAGCTCTTTTAATCAAGTAAGTGGTTAAAGCATTATTTAATTTTATGATAGTGTTTTTGTTTTATGTTAATCACTTAAACCTTACGTATGTCTATATAGGTCCACACAAAGAGAAGAAATCATTTATCACAAGCGAAGCTGAATGATCTGGTTTACATCATGTTCAATTTGAAATCGAAACATAGAGAATTAAGGAAGAAAATAATAGAAGATCCATTATGTTTGGAAGACATTGACGCCGGTGATGAATGGATTTCAGAAGCTCAAGATGTCGAGGCCTATCAGGATCTTGATGCAAACATACCCCTTGAGGATGATCCTCTTGAGGAGGAAGGAGGTGAAAGAGGTGGAGGAGCTCAAGTCGCTCGGCATAAAAAGAAGGGGGAAAAACAACCAAGGTGCAATACAACATTACAAATTAAAAGAATGTTCGATGCTTTTTCGTGATTAACTTTCAAATGGTTGACTATGCATATTACTTTCTTGATTAGGCAAAGGAAAAACTCTAATTAATGTTGAGGAGGAGGAGTACTCCAATTCTAAGGATGGAAGCGATGATAAGGCTGATGATGATGTGCACTTGAATTTTATGGATGATTTCGATGACGATCCAATGAGTAGCAGGAGCAGCGACGACGACGATGGCGACGACAACACTGCTGAGGGGCGAGAAGACTGAAGTTGATTCGTTGAATCAATATTGATGATTAGTGATTTTGATGTATCACATAATAGTGATGGAACATATGTTGCGTTAATTTCATGCTTGTGTCAAACTTTATTTCCTACTTTATGTTTTCTTTTCTAATTTCGCAATCGTATTTGAACTTTGGACAATCATAGTTGTAGTTCGTAGTTTGTATTGAACTTTAGGACAATATATTGCAATATTTTGTGTTAGTATTTATTCCAATTTATTTTGCTTTAATTTTAATTTTTCTTTCCAAAAAAATGAGGCTTATGCCTCGACCGCCTCGAGGCTTACGCCTCGCCTCACATTTTGGGAAAACACCTCGGACCGCCTCACGCTTTTTTAAACCTTGTCAAGAACGCCTCATCAACAACTATTCCCCGGAGGTGGAAGTGGCTGGGCCGGGGTACTCGTGCTGTGGCGGGGTCATCCTGTAGTGATCTCATTCGTGATGTAACCTTGGAGGAGCTTAAGGATGCTGTTTGAGACCTGAATGCTGACGCTGCGCCTGGCCCCGATGGTTTTCCGGTGTCGTTTTACGAAGACTTTTGGGATCTCGTGGGTCAGGAGGTGTTGGAGGTGGTTATGGAGTTCTGTCAGGGGAACATGGGTTTCGATCGGGTCAACCGCGCGCTTATCATTTTGCTGCCCAAGTCTTCTGCGCCGACTTCCATCGGTGATTTTCGCCCTGTTGCGGTATCAAACGCCCTTTATCTTATAACTGTGAAGGTCCTTGCTGCAAGGTTGAACATCGTTCTTGGGAGCGTTATCTCCCCGGTGCAATCGACCTTCGTTCCCGGGAGGCAGATCTCCGACTGCATCACTCTGGCATCTGAAATCATCGCTGATTGGCAGAGGAGGAATAGGAGTGGAGTCCTTTGGAAGATGGATTTTGCGAAGGCTTACGATAGCATGGATTGGAGATTTCTTTGGTCGGTGCTGAGGAGGAAGGGGTTCCCGGAGAAGTGGATATCTTGGATGCGGCGCTGTGTCACCACGGCCTCTTTTTCGATCATAGTGAATGGTCGTCCAGAGGGGGGTTTGATTCAGCCACGCAGGGGGGTGCGTCACGGGTGCCCCCTGGCACCCATGCTCTTCATCCTTGCGGTCGATGTTCTGTCCGATATTGCGACTCGTGTTGTCAACCGTGGCCTCTCTTGCGGCTACTCGAGGGAGGGTGTGATGGTTCCGATCCTTCAATACGCTGACGATACCCTTTTCTTCATTGAAGGGGGTGTGGAGGAGGCTAGAGGCATGGCCGTGGCTTTGGAGATCTTTGCCGAGTTGTCTGGGATGTTTAAGAACGACAGCAAGTCCATGTTCGTCGCTTTCGGTCGTGCGGTGCAGGAGGCTGATAGGTTGTCGGTGATGTTGGGGTCGGGCCGCTATAACTTGCCGAGGGGGTCTGATGCACGCTTTTTTGTGGGGGAAGCATGCGGGTGGGGGCAGAGGGGTCCACCTTGTGGGGTGGGAGGATATCATGCATAGAAAGGACCAGGGGGGTCTGGGGGTGAAGTCGCTCGAGCAGATGAATGAGGCGCTTTTGCTTAAGTGGGCTAGCAGGGTTTGGGGGTCGGGGGAGGATCCCGTTTGCGATGTGATTCGAAGGATCTATGATGTGAGGGGGGCGCCACCTTCGCAGCCCGACCGACTTGCTACCACCACCCCTTTTTGGCGGGTTGTCGTGAAGGTTTTTTTGAAGAACATTGCGCATTTTAGGCCGGTCCTTGGTGGGGGGACTCCTTTTTTTGGGCGGATGATATGGGGGGGGGCTCTGCTCGCGCTTCCCTCGTATGTATGCTCTAGTGGAGGAGAAACATTGCTCGGTTGCGGCATGCTGGGTGGATGGAAACTGGTGTCCAACTTTTTCTGTTAATTTCTCCGACCAGAGATTAGAGGATTTCTTGGCCCTGCTTGACGTCGTGAGGGAGGTGGGGCGCCCATGCGGGGGGCGGGATCACTGGTGTTGGCGGGAGGGGGCGTTCTCGGTCAGGAGGGCTTATGGGGCCATCTCCAGGCCGTCGTCGTCACAATCGCAGTTGCTGACCAGGGATTGTGCCATCATTTGGGCTCTCAGACTTCCTGAGAGAATTGGGTTCTTCCTTTGGCTGCTCAGGAGGCAGAGGCTGATGACGAGGGACCGGTGTACCAGGCTTCTGGGCGGCGTCTCTAACAGGTGCATGCTGTGCAATGACGCGATTGAATCCGTGGAACACCTCTTTTTTTCATGCTCCCTGGTCACTCAAATTTGGCAGGAGGCTCACTTGGCGTGGTGATGCAATGGCGACCTTCAGACTTTCTGGAGTGCGATCCAGGCAAATAAGGATAGGCCAAGGAGGGAGCTGATCTATCCGATGGCCATTCTGTGGGCGATTTGGCGGGGAAGGAATGACTTGCGGTTCTCGGGCCAAAGATTCTATAAGGAGAACGTGGGGTTGTTTGCCAAATGCATGGTGGAGGATTGAGTGATGTAATGGATCTTTGGTGTTAGCGTGTGTTTTGCTTCTCCCCCCTTGTATTTATTTTTGCTTTTTGAATAAATAACTGTGGGGCGAGCACCATCGAGTGTTTCCCCCTAGTTTTTGGATTTCAAAAAAAATAATTCAAGAGCAAGAAGAAACTAGCTAACAACACCAACTTTCAGCTAACACTCTAGCATGAGCAACCACACTGTCACTGTAAAAACGTTGCATACGCCATCGACGCTAGTGTGAGTTCTGCCATTGGAACCCACTCCTACAAATAGTAGTGCTGCTGTTGGAACCCTAGACCCATGAGTCACCACCATCATTTGCTTTGAATGTGAGAAACCTAAACCTAGGTTTGGAAATTCTCACCCATGAGAATCATATTGCATGTGAAAATAAGATAATGGTTGCTTTGGGAGCATTTTAAAGAAACCCTCCACCCAAAACTACTTTATCAGAATGTAAAAATTGGGAAAAAGGTAAAAAGAGGTTTATCCAAGTGAAGGGGTAAAAAATTTACAATAAAATCCTTTCTCCCTAAAAATTACAAAAAATAGAGATTGAGCGATGCGGACTGTATCGAATCGGACGTGGATATGTCAGGGGTTGTGGCAGCAATTTGGGCGATCTGGTTGGCCAGAAGCGGCATTATTTTTCGCCAGGATCGTTTTTATGTTGAAAATGTGGTTGCACATATTAACACGTTGACAGAGAGTTGGGGTCTTTAAACTGCTATGGATTGTAAATACTTTAGGCTTGTAATAGTCACTTGGTGATCAATGGTGAAGGTTTTGGGTACACACCTTTACGGTACAAGCCCTTTTTTCTTTAAAAAAAATAGAGATTGAAAAAGGTTCACATTATTCGGAAAGAATCATCAGATTAAGTCAAGATCTAACAACCAAAAAACAAGCAACTCATTTGGAGATGGGTTCTTTGAAGTGGTAGAGAACTGATGGAACAAGCAACTCATTTGGAGATGGGTTCTTTGAAGTGGTAGAGAACTGATGGATCATGGAATTAGGGAAAATTTTGGGTTTAATTAAATTAGGGTTCAGAAAGAAGTTGCAAAAAGTGCAGAATTTTGTATTTATCCTAAACTTTGCTAGACTTTAAAAGTTGGAAATGATGGGATATGGGAAAAAAAGATGAGGGAGTTTTGGAGGCGACGCGAGAAGATCTTACGGTGGCTCTTGGTGAGAAGGCCTTAAGCGGTGTGTGAGAGGGGGTTTGACGACATCTTGGCTAATGCGGGTGCTCCGAGGTGATTCGTGGTGGGTTTACAAAAGGTTTGGGCAACACACATGGCTCCCAAGGGGTGTGTGATTCGGGGTACCACTCGAAGCACAATTTGTTTGGGCCCTCTGCGTGCGGGGGCGGAGGAGATTATGAGAACCCAGCTCGTAAGGGGTTTGGAGATATGTAGGTTGCCCTGTATAGGGAGGTTGAGGATGGTGGCGGTGAGTGGTTTGTTGTTCGACAACATCATGGATGTGTGCAATGGTTGGTGGTTGCTTCGATGAGGCCCATGAGGGAGGTTAGATGCTAACGGTGTGCTTTGTGGGGTCATCATAGGAGAGAGCGCAACATGCACATGGAATAACACTCTCGGGTGGTTTCACATAAGTCTTCAAGCGTTAGGGAGACCTCATTTCATTGGCCCGTTGATGTGATGCATGGTCCTTTTGAGTCGTCAACTTTTGAGGATACATCTTTTTGTTGATAGGATCATGCCGTTGACGCGAAGTAAATCCCTTGTGTTATTGTTGGCTCTGTCTCTCGTAGTGGGTTCTTAAAGGCGGCGTGCACGTGCCTTCTGTACGTTTTCCAGTGTACTTCTTTGGGGGGCATGGTCCTTTTAGATTCCACATCCATATGTTTGACAGTGAGAGGTATTTTCCTTGAGCAGGAGGGGGCGCTTCTAGCCTTGGATGTGTCATCTTTTGACATTGTCTGGTGGTGCCCATGCTTTTGGGTCGATGCTAGGCGGGTGGAGAGTCTGGAGACATAATGCCTGTTTGTATCTCGAACATGCCCTTTACCTCACGATGCCTGATTTGTTTCTGTTGAAAGTTTCTATGTTATGTTACTGTTTTACAGTTTATTTATTTATTTGTCCTTAGTATGTAATTTACCTATTAGGGTTTCTCTCTTCTATATAAGAGAACCCTTGGGCTCTTGGAATAAAACAATGAATCATTCTTTTCCATAGTTTCTAATATGCTCTTAAGGAGTTGGGGACAATGGTTGAACTCATCTCTTACACTCGCTAGGTATATGCATTGGTCATGTGGTGTTGGTGGAGGGTTCTCCACTGTGCTGGTTTGTGAGAACACTTTTGCGGTTGGGCGGGCCTCTTTCCATCTTCTTGTGATGGAAACCTAAAGAGCCGATCAAAGATCCCATAAGTAGGTCTACTGAGCCATGCTTGTGGATTTTGCTTTAAGCCATAGATGGCCTTACACAGTCAATATACAAACTCCTCTTTGACGGAGTAACCTGGTGTCTGTGTTATGTAAACTTCCTCATCTAGGTCTTCATAGAGGAAAGTATTCTCAAATCTAGCTGAGAAGTAGGCCAATTCTTGTTGGCTGCAAATGATAAGATTGTGTGAATATACACTGTCCTTGCCTCAGGAGAGAAGGTCTCAAAATAGTTGACCTCATAAGTCTGAGTGAAGTATTTTGCCACTAGTCTTGCTTTCAATATGCAGTGAAGCTATCTGAAGAGTGTTTGGCTGTAAGGACCTATCTGTACGCAATAAAGGTCACACTTGACGAACATTAAACAAGGTCCCACATGCTCCTGTAAGTAAGTGCATCCATCGCCTCATCCATGGCATGCTTCCAACTATGGTCTTGAAGGACACTGTAATGATCACGAGGTGTATTATCGCCATAAGAGCATCTATAAAATTCATGTTACAATTGAATAGACTATATATAGAAGTAAATTATGACAAGGGGTGTAGAGTACACTGCCTTTTGGATTTTTATAGTGTAATGAGGAGTTTTGAGGGAGCATCTAGATTTACAGTGGCAGGGGCATTTGAAGAAAATGCAACATCCTAGAAGTAAGTAACATGTAAAGAAACCAAAGTAGATTGTATAATGTACTTCCTTTTGTAGACAATAAAAGATGGATGAAACTCCAAGAGAATATCATTGAGAGACCGAGTGAAGTAACTCGTCTATTCAAAGAAGGTGACATCAACATAGCGATGACACGAGTGGTAGTTTCTCTGTAGTATGGAAGTTATGACACAGGTTATTTGCGGCGAAAGCGGACGGCGTGGAGGAGGTTGCAGTAGACATACAAATGATATGGAGAAGCAAGTTTCCGACACGTATCAAGGTTTTCCTTTGGCTGCTCAGGTTGGGCATGATTCTCATCAAGGGGCGGGGGGGGGGGGGGAGCTGTTGGGGACAGGGTATACTTCATGCGACAGATGTGGATTGACAACGGAGGAGATGAAACACCTGTTCTTCTCATGTCCATCGTCGGCTCAAGTATGGAGTAGGGCAGGTATTTTGTGGTTGCATGAGCGGGACTATCCAAGCTTTTTTGGAGGGATATCCGTTCAGTCTGTGGTTTTGGGCATTAGGATAGCGCCTTTCCTTTCTGGCTATTATGGATAAAGGTTCTGCAGAACTCTACACCCGGAGCGACTATTGCTAGTTGCTACCACGCATCTAGCTACTACCTCAAATACTATAATAAACTCTGCTTCATTCTCAACGCAACAACCTAGATCATTGACTCGATTGCGTCTACCCACTTGATTGGAGAAGCAGTCTTATGATCGCTTCTCAACCCTCTTCCATGGTGAAGTCGATTCGGTTGTCCAATGGTGCTTTTTTTCCTATTACCACTACTGGGACTATGGAGTTCTCCTCCAAGCTTAGACTCTCCGGCATTCACTGCACTCCTGATTTTCCTCTGAGATTATTGTGAGTTCATAAGCTATGTGTTGAATTAAAACGTCGTGTGATTTTTGATGAGTTCTATTTGCTATTTTTAGGACATCCGTACTAAACAGATTTTTAGAATGACCTTTACTACCTTGATATCCTCATTGACTCAACCTTTGCAGGTACTACCTTCGTGTAAGCTGACCCATTCCTATGGCATTTGCGGCTCGGTTACCCATCTACCAGAGCTCTTTTCCAAATGTTTCCTGAATTATCGTATCTGAATCCTTTGAATATGAAGCATGCTAGTTCGGCTAACACCATCGGGCTTCTCTTCCACCTAGGACTGAGCCACACTGATCATTACCTTTCTCTTTAGTCTATTGTGACATTCGAGGCTTGTCCTGTTAATGCTATCACCGATTACAGATACTTTGTTGTCTTTGTAGATGATTACATTATGCCTTCTTAGGTCTATTTGATTAAGGAACAATTCGAAATTAATAACATTGTCAAGTTTTTCTTTCAGCTTCTTAAAACATCTTTCTCTATATGTATTCATACTATTAAGACTGACAATGCTATTGAGTTTACTCAAGATGACTTTGTATCTTTCTTTGCCACTCAAGGGACCCTTCACCGGACCTATGTCTGTATACTTCACTGCAGAATGTGGTAGTAGAAAGGAAGCTTCGTCATCTTTTGGGTACTGCTCGTACCTTACTGACATGAAGGTTCCCAAAATCCTTTGGGAGGATGATGTTCTCACTACCACATACCTCACCAATAGAGTCCTTTCTTCAGTTCTTGTTAGAAAATAAGATTGCGGAAGCGAAAATGATAAACACAGCATGAACTAGAAAGATAAAACATGAACTCGGAGATTTTTACCTGAAGCCCTACTTCCTAAGGAGCGAGATGAAACCACGGGAGAAGGCCTCAAAGGGTCATATGCTTCGTTGCTTTTTCTTAATGGATACATGAGGTTTGGGGCTCCTTATATAGCCACCACAGAGCCTTTAAGTCCCACCATTGGTAGATGTGGGACTAAACACAGGGAGGGGTAAATGGATCCTGGAGTAATCCATTTACCCATCTACTACTCAAATGGCACACAACACATGTACTCCAACACTCCCCCTCAAGCTGGAGCATGTAATGCTCAGCTTGGATAAACAGAAAGAAATCTCAACTCACAATACATGAAACTACAGAGAATATCAACTCAACACGCACAACTATCTGCTGCTGTTGAGGACGTTGCTTCTCTTGCCGTGCAGGTGAGGAGGACGGACAAACTGGAGGCAACTGAATCTCCTCTTCAGAGAGCATGTGCTTTGTACTGTGCCTGTCAGAGCCACTGCAACTGAAAATGAGTCTCCACCTGGAGAACTCTGGCCCGCCACAACAATGTGGACAACAGCTCCATCTATGAAAGGGTCGAAAAGAGCATCGCTATATCAAAACACTTAAAAATAAAAAATTCTCTATGTAAAAGTCGGCGTTGTAGTTGACCGATTAGTCAGGTTGATCGAAAAATGTTCGACTAGGCCTAATCGAGTTGGCTATCCCCCCCTCCCTCGACTTGGCTAGTCGGACCGACTAATCGGCCCAGTCGACCGACTTTTACAACAGTGCATGTATACACTTGAAAAGATCGCATACACATGCGTGCCTGAAACTTGACAAAATCTTTGTAGTCTGAACATCCGACTGGTTTGGAATTTGACATTTGTATCTAAAGAATCTGAATAGACTTGTGATTCTACACAATACTCCCCCTTTCTCCCATGCTTGTCAGAAAATGACATCGACAAAGTTGGGAGAAGACCAAATAATGGGGAGAAAACCAAATAAGACGTCGTTCATTTTTTTCGGCTTTTCTCAATCAATTTTTTTTTAAATTTTTCGGCTATTTCATTCTCTCTCTCCCTCTCTCTCTCTCTCTTTAAATAGCTGTCATTTTTTTCAAGCTGTTCACATTTTTTAATGTCTTTCTCGTATTTCTTTTCGTATGATTTTTTTGTTGTACGATATCTCTTTCTCCCTTTCTCCTTTTTCCCCACTGTTGGCCCACTTGGGCCTTTGAATATACGACAACCCAGAAGTGGGCTCACCCTCCTCTTTTTATTTTCACCTTTTTTTCAAGACTTGGCCAACTCGACCATTAATACATATCATGGGGAAGTGTCTCCTCATTTGAACCTAGGGTTCCAGAAGATGGAGTGGCCGTCGCTTGTAGATCTCAGGTGCGGTCGACAAGGAGATACTGTCGCCCCCGCCGATGGCCTTGCAGCTGGAGCATGGAGTTGCGAACAACTGGTGATCTCGCCGTCGCTCGGAGGAAGAAGGATGCACCACCTGAATTGAGGCGACATCGTGCTAGGGGATTGGAGGCTTCGCCTGGAGCTTTGCCTTGTGCATCAGGAGGCTCACCTGGAAGAGATGGAGGCAAGGTACGGAGACCTCTGCTTGCTAGAGAGAGCGCTGCTTGTGTTGCTTGGAGCGGCGATTGGAGGGCTCATGCATATCCTTAGGGCTTGCGAGGAGTGCTTGGAGGTTGCACTGTGCACCGCTGCGAGGCGATCTGGAGAGGATTCAAGTGCTGCCAATGCCTGAGGGAGAGCAGGACTCACCGCTTGAGGGTGAGTGGATGAGGGTGAGAGAAGATGCTGCCTCATGCGCATGGTGCCTGGAGGTAATCTCGTGCGGGGGCCAGAGAGTGTTGCACTTGGAAGGAGGTGTGTAACGAGGGCCGGAGGCGCCTGGAGAGCTACTTGAGAGAGAACAAGAGCATGCGCCGCTGCTCCTGGACGATTTAGGGTTTGAAAAACCTAGAATTGAACCCAAATCATGAACAGAGAATTTTCTTCAAGAATAACTTAAAAATCGATTCTCAAACAGATCACAAACATAATCAAAGAACATGATGAAATCCTCGAGAATCGAACCCACTCTGATATCGTGTTAGAAAATAAGAACGCGGAAGCGAAAATGATAAACAGAGCATGAACTAAAAAGATAAAACACGAACTCAGAAATTTTTACGTTCAACCCTACTCTCTAAGGAGTGGGATGAAACTACGTGAGAAGGCCTCAAAGGGCCATATGCTTCATTGCTTTTTCTCAATGGACATAGGAGGTCAATGAACACAGGAGGTCTGGGGCTCCTTATATAGTTGTATAGAGCCTTCAAGTCCCACCATTGGTAGATATGGGACTAAACACGGGGATGTGGTAAATGGATCCATTTACCCATCTACAACTCAAGTGGTACACAACACATATACTCCAACATTTCTCAAAGGGGTAACTCATTTCTCTCTCTTGTATCCTGGCGAGGAACCTTTTCCATTTCCATTGAGGATTTTTAGTTGCACTGCCTTCGTAACACAATTTTCGGACTGCAAATAAATTGTCTCCTCATGTCATCAACTGTGTTGTCCTTAGATATTCTCATACCCAAAAGGAGTATAGGTGCCACGATCCTACAGGTCATCATTACTATATATATGTTGATGTCACCTTTTTTTGAACAGACAAGCTACTTTACTTAGTCAATTGGTGACATTCCCTTGGAGCTTCCACCACCATTCATTGTCTACAAAAAGAAACAAACAACACAGTCTGACCTGTCCCCTTACATGTTCTCTATATGTAGGATGATTGCCCTCTTCGTGTGTCCTCCCCACTGCAGCTCCTGATGCTCCACCAAAAACCCCTCTAACTTTGCGGCAGATCAAAAGGCAAATTACTATACATCCCATGTCACATTTTACCTATACTGACGATTTATCCAGTTGTGACATGTGATTTACAAATGCTCTGATGATTATTTCTATTCTTCGGGATCATCATAGTGCATTGCATGATCATAGTTGGAAAAGGGCCATGGATGAGGAGATGCATGCACTCACATCTAGGGGCATGTGAGATCTTGTGCCATGTCCACTTGGGGTCAAGCTTGTTGCCTATGGACGGGTCTCCACGACCAAACAATCACATGATGATTTTATTGACATATTGAAGGCCATGCTTGGCAAAGGGCTTCAATCAGACTTAGGTATTGATTATTTTGAATCCCTTTCTCTAGTGGCCAAGATAAGATCTATCCACACTATTCTCTCTGTTGTTTCTAATAAGAATTGGCCCATCTTTCAGCTAGATGTGAAGAATGCTTTTCTCTATGGTGACCTCGAGGAGGGGGTATATATGATGTAGCCACCATGATACTCAGTCGATGGAGAGCATGTGTTCTGACTTCATAAGGTTATTTATGATCTAAAGAGAGTCCACGAGCTTGGTTTGACATGCTCGCTACTGAGATAAGCTCTCTTGGCTTCCATAAGATGACATCTGACTATTAGTAAGACAACAATCCACTGGCACGATTATACTGGCTGTCTATGTTAATAACATGGTAGTGGCTAGTTTTGATAAAGCTGGCATTTCAAAGCCCATGCATTCATCCAGAAGGTGTTTATCACGAAGGACCTCGACCGAATCCGCTACTTTCTTGGCATTGAGGTGATGCACACTATAGACGGATTATACCTATCACAACGGAAGTATTGCTTAGATATTCGTATAGAGGCTGGACTACTTGGATGCAAACCATCTGGCATCCCTGCCGAACTGCGAAAACATTCAACATCCACTGCAACTGAGTTTGAGGACACTACACAATATAGAAGTCAAGTAGGTAAACTGACTTACCTTACTGTTACTCATCCAGATATATCGTATGCTGTGAGCAAAGCGAGCCAATACATAGAGAGGCCTCTCTATAGTCATTGGCAGGATGTTATTCTTATCTTTCGATATTTGAAAAAATCTCTAGGGCGAGACCTCTTCTACAAGGTCAATGACTACACTGATGTCATCTCTTATGCCGATTCAAATTATGTCAGTTCACCCGAGGATCGACAATCCATTATAGGCTATGCTATGTTGATGGAAACCTTGTTACTTGGCATAGCAAAAAGCAGAAGGTGGTTCTCTAGATTAAGTGCAGAGGAAGAATACATGGTGATGGCTCAAGCCACTTGTAAGATTACGTGGGTTGTATCTTTACTACATGAGATTGGACTTCACACTACTACTCATGTCCCCTTATATTGTGACAACATGTTTTCTACCTACATCCCACCGATCCAATTTTTCGTGAGCGGACTAAATATATTGAAATTGACTGTCACTTCATTCGAGATGCAGTACAAGAAGGGAAAGTTACTACTCATATCTCCATGGATCTTCAGCTTGCAGATTTATTCACGAAAGCGCTACCTAAGAAACGTCTCTCGTGTTTCTAAGTTGAGCATGATCGATAGAAATGCTCCGACGGCTTCATCGACTTCATCGCCCTGCGTCACCTCTTCCTGGAGCGCGTGGAATGATTTTTGTGCGTCTCCGGCGAGATTTGGCCTCGTTTATTCTCGTCGCCTGGACGTACACCCGATCGTTTCGCTATCTCCGATTCGCGAGCTTGTTGCTGAAGCGGCAGGGCTTCGTCGGGCGGGCCAGCATCGCTCCCAGCAGTAGTCGGTTGTCGGCTGGCCTTTTTTGGTTGTTTTTGGGGCCAATTTTTGTGCTATTAATGAAGCTACTATCTTGGAACGTTCGAGGATTGGGAGACCCGATCCGCCGTCAGGCTTTGGGCTCGCGCATGCGCGAGTGGGATTGTGATGTTGTATTTATTCAGGAAACTAAGCTTGCGGGAGTCGACGACGCCATATGGAAATCTTTTGGGGCAGGTCCTTTAGATGCTTTTTGTTCCTTGGATGCGGTTGGCGCTTCGGGCGGCGCTATCATTGCTTGGCGCTCTTCGAGATTCTCGCTTGTTTGTGCTCGATTGGGAAGACACTCTATCACTGTCACACTTATTCATGTCGACTCGAATTCTACTTTGGCTTTCTCTTGCGTATATGCGCCTGTGAATCACATCGATCGAAGATTCTTATGGGAGGAGTTGAATGCTGATGCTGCAGCCCTGGGGGGCATCCCTTGGATTGTGGGGGGGACTTTAATGTCACTCTTATCGCTTGCGACCGCCCGCGTGGCAGAGGGGGCAGGGACCCCGGCTCGAGTGACTTCTTGGACTTCGTTCATGGCTTGGCGCTTGAAGACTTGGTGGCAAATGATATTTCCTTCACGTGGCATAACTCATCCTCGCGCTCACGCCTTGACAGATTCTTTGCTAATAATGGCTGGATGCAAAAATTCCCTCTGTGCTCCGTTTCTTCTAGGCCGCGATCCTTCTCTGATCACTCGCCAATTATGTGGGAGGCTGACGAATCGTCCCGTACCCATGGTATTTTCCGTTATGAGAGGAGCTGGCTCATGGAATCAGGCTTTATGGATTTGGTCCGCAATCACTGGTCTCAGCTATCTTTCCCCAGGCCCGCGGCTCGCCGCTTTGATCTGAAGCTCTCTTCGCTTCGCCGTGCTCTCGCAGCCTTTAAATTTTCCACTCGTCAGGCTAGGCTTTCGGCTCGTAACAACGCGGAGGAAATCGTTCTTCGACTTGATCGTTTGGAGAGCGATAGAGAACTTTCTCCTATTGAATTAGCTGAGCGTTCCTCGGCTTCTTCTATAATCTTGGACGACGACAGGAAGAAGGCGATCGAATGGAGGCAACGTTCTTGTACTCGTTGGATTAAGAGTGGCGACGCTAACACTGCGTTTTTTCACCGGGTCGCCAGTGCTCGCAAGCGCGCCAATCGTATTTCCTCCATTGATATTGGGGGCGTCACCTTCCAGGGATCTCGCGAAATCGGCTCTGCATTGGTTGATCATTTTAAGAATTTTTTTGATCGCCAACCTTCCTCTCCATGGCGATGGTCTGCTGTCGGTGTCCCCTCTCTTGCCCCTTCTGATGCAAATATTTTAACTCGCCCCTTCTCGCTGTCGGTGTCCTATCGCCCCTTCTCGCTTGAACTTAAGAGGGCGGCTTGGAACCTTAACGATGACGCTTCCCCTGGCCCCGACGGTTTTCCCATCTCTTTTTATAGGGACTTCTGGGATGTGATCTCTGCTGACGTCCTCGAGGTCGCCCTCGATTTCTGCAATGGTAATCGGGGGTTTGACAGGATTAACCGGGCCACCTTGGTTCTTATTCCTAAGTCTCATGGGGCCTCTCGTATTGAGGATTTTCGCCCTATTGCTATTTCAAACGGCATATACTTGATCATTGCAAAGGCATTGGCTATTAGGCTCGCTCCCTTTCTGGATTCTCTTGTTTCTCCCGCTCAAGCCGCTTTTATTCAAGGGAGAAAGATCTCCGATTGCTACGCGCTGGCGTCTGCAATCACTGACGGATGGCATAGGAATGGCACGAAGGGGATTCTATGGAAGATTGACTTTGCTAAGGCCTACGACTCCTTGGATTGGCGTTTCCTTTGGAGGGTTCTAAAGGCTCGGGGCTTCCCTCCTCTGTGGATCTCATGGGTTAGGCGATGCGTTACTACTGTCTCGTTCTCCCTCTCTATTAACGGCCGCCCGTCCGGGGGACTCGTTCAGCCTCGGAGAGGGGTTCGTCAGGGATGCCCCCTCGCCCCCCTCCTCTTCGTTCTGGCCGTTGACGTTATGCCTCGCATGATCCACGGCGTGGCAAGTGCTGGCCTTACTCGTGGCTGTTATTTGGATGACCTTCACATCCCTTTAATTCAATTCGCGGATGACACCCTTTGCTTTATTGAGGGTGATCACTCTCAGGTCTTGGGGATGGCCACAACGATTCAACTTTTTTGCGAGATCTCGGGTCTCCACATCAACGGCTCTAAGTCCAATGTGGTGCCTTTTGGATTATCGGCTCGCGAGGCCAGGGATTGCGCCTCGATCTTGGGGGCTCCCCTTGGAGAACTTCCGCTTGAATACTTAGGCTTGCCTCTCTCTCTTGGTCGGCCTCGTTTGCGGGACTATCGCCGAGTGATTGAAAAGATGGATGGCAGATTAGCTGGCTGGCGGTCGGCATTGCTATCCAAAGGCGGTCGATTAGTGCTTATCAAATCGGTCCTATCGGCTATTCCCATATACTTCTTCTCGGCTCGTGGTCTACCCAAAGGAATCCGCCTCCATCTGGAGAAAGCTATGAGGCGTTTCATGTGGGGCAAGAATGGTTCGGCCAGTAGAGGTTTTCATTTGGTTCGATGGGACGACATCTCTAGGCCGAAAAGAGACGGGGGCCTTGGCGTTAGGCGCCTGGAGGTGGTTCGTGACGCTTGGCTCCTCAAGTGGGCGATGAGGCTCCTTGGCCGGGAAGAGAATTTCTTCTTGCAATGCATTCGCGTGGCAGCTGGGAATGCATTCGCATCTATTTTTGGCATCCATTCCCCGGGTCCCTCCAATTCTTTCTGGCGCGATATCTTGGACGTCTTCAATTCCAACCGCTCGCTGGTCGCCCCGGTTATTGGCGATGGGAGATCGTTTCGGTTTTGGACTGTGGACTGGTCCGGGAGGGGCAGTCTCATGAATCTTTTTCCCCGTCTTTTTGCGATGGCCGGGGATAAGATGGCTTCGGTGGCCTCATGCTGGGCCGATGGTGTCTGGTGCCCTACCTTTTTGGGCACGCTCTCCGACCAGCGACTCTCTGACTTCACAAATTTGATGACTCTTCTGACGGATGCTCCTTCGCCTTCTTCGGGCCGTGATCACTTTGCCTGGTTGGATGGGACCTTCTCCACACGTAAGGCTTACCTCTCCATTCTTCCCCCTGTTTTGATTGCGGATGATTCTCTCCTTCGGCACTGCAAGCTCATCTGGGATCTCAAGATTCCGGAGAGGATCAGCGTCTTCCTTTGGATTCTCAGACGTGATAGATTGCTTACGCGAGCCCGTTGCTCTTCCATTATTCCGAACATCCCCCCTACATGTGCTCTGTGCGGCATCGACATTGAAACCTCTGACCACCTCTTCTTGCTCTGCCCCTTCGTGCAGGCCATCTGGGATGGCGTGGGATGGGTGAATCGTTCTTCTTTGCTTGAATTCTGGGAGAGCCTTGCTGCTGCTTGTTCTCGGCCTAGATCGGACAGAATTATTCCCTTTGCGCGTATTTGGAGCATTTGGTTGGGAAGAAACAAGCTGATTTTTGCTGGGCAGCGTTTCTATAAGGAGAATATATGTATCGCTGCAAATAACTTCTGTTCCGATTGGCTTTCCATGTAATTTTTGTGGGTGGCGGATGGTATCTCTTGTACCATCTTCCTTGACTTTTGTTTTTTTGGTTTCCCCGCTGTAAGTATTTTCCTCCATCTATTTAATAAAGTGGGGCGAACACCTCGGAGTGTATCCCCCTTTTATGAGTGTCAAAAAAAAAGGGGGAATGTTAGTGTTAATGGGCTACTTCTTTATATTTATTGAGTAGTCCTGTAAACCCCTTGGGCATCGAAGTAATTTTCTCTTTTCGCCTCTTAGAATTTCATGCTATACAAGAAAAGCTAAACCCATTGATAAGTATTTCAGTAACAGATCATTGGTGGCTGATGGAGTTATGTAGACACTATATTTAACTAAAGCCAGGATTGTGATGTTAAAAGCAATAGAACCTTATTTAAAATGGACAAGTAGATCGTTGATGCTTGACGGAATTCTAGAAACATTATTTTTACGTAAGGGCTACAAGGTTGGGATTCACTTTGTAAAATAAAAGTCGATAGGACTTTATACTGAAAGGGCCCTATTTTTTGAGACACTACTTATAAATGACCTTTAAATTAATGATGGGATTTGGAAGGACGTCAAAGTTTATCGAACAGCCAAGTGGAAAAACATGAAAGTTCCATATTTCTTGAGGTCTTGATCCGCTCGTCAGTAAATCAAGAAAAAATTTTAAATAAATGCATCACCTTCATAATATATGTATACATTATATGAAATATTGACATTTGAAGTTAAGATTAAAATTTTAGCATTGAAGGAGAAATTCAATTTATCGATTTCATTTATGTAAAAAAGAGGGATCCTAAACTACCTATTGTCTAGCTAAGGAGCGAACTTAAGTAAAGATCATCATATGCAATAAAAGGACACTATTTGTGGATGTGAAGGCAAAAAAAGTGCATGGGAACTATTATTTGAAATTGTGTGATAAAAAGAGCAAATACTCGATGTTGAACTTTTTTGAAAAAGGTTTTGGAGAGATGATCGAAGATGAATTTGGAAGAGAGCTGAGAGATAAAAATGAAGCTGGGGGACATAGATTTATCATCTATGTTTTGCATCTTGACCAAAAAGAAGTTACAAATTTTCAATTGCTTGGTGTGTGCCCAGAACATGCAGCAGGGGCATGGGGCAAGGTGTCTATCCTACTTTTTTTGTATTGAAATACAGAAAGGACGTTGTCCATTCATATGGGCGGTGGGGGGACTCGGTTGCATGCAGAGACAACACCCGCTTTATGGTGGATGCATAACTTGCATGCAAACAGGGACACAAGTCACAACCTGCACATAGGTGGATATGATTCAATTATATTGAGCGCAGGTCATTGTTCCTTGCTCCGATTTTGCGGTCGGCCTCTGTCCCTTGCTAGCGTCAACACTTGGTTCATCGCATGATTTATTTTACTTGTGGCACACTTAGACATTTTTACCCAATATAGCCCCGGTACAAATTGAACATTTATCTTTAGGTTATCAAGAGTCATGCTGGCTAACAGAGCTCCAGTTGTCTCTATTCCTGAGCTGCTTAAGCATGATGCCTCACCAAATGCTCACGTGGAGAATATGGCCTCATTATTTATTATGGTCCCAGGAATATTTAACCCAACCTCCTTCCTCGAGATTATCATTTTGCAAACTTCATTATGGAAGTTTGGTAACAGTCGGACTTCACCTTGGATAGTCATTCTTGGTCCTTCACAAAATGGCTTCTCAAACAGATGTGGTTCGTGGTGTTTTTAACTACATCTGTGAGATTCTAATTGTCCGTATAACATGATTTTGTGCTCTTCAATGAGCATCACTAAGAAAAACTGGATAAACTTCTTGATGTCTAGAAATGTCAGTGACTTTTGTTTTGCTATATTGAAGTGATAAAAAAGAACATCATAAAGCATGCATAGTTAGAATACTTACAGTACTTCCCATCTCTCTCAATGCGGGATGCATAACATAATTGAAAACTACCCTATATGAGATGCAAGAAATCGCCCTAAAATAGTAATTGCTATTATAGTGAAGCACCAGATGCCAATTATCTAGATATGAGACCTAGAGTTAGATCTTAGGAACCTCTCGGTGTCCACCATAGTGGGTTCTGCAAGCGTTGTATGAGGTTCCTCTCGCCATGGGGTCTCAAGTCTAAATAATCAACAATCGCGATTTGACTAAATCCAAAAGTGAATATATAGGTATATGCAAATATATTATGGCTTTGGACCTTAATCTATCGAGCAAGCCATTCCTAAGCTAGGGACTCATTCACACAAAACAAATAAAATTAAAATCGAAAAAATAAAAAGAAAGCGATGGAAACATGATAAAATCGATGAGGCCCCAAGCGAACAATCGTTCGGGCACTGAACGTCGTGAAGTGTCGAGTCTAAAAGAGCCAAAATTATTACAAATTGAATGCCACTCTTCACTTTAATTACAAAATAAATGAAATAAAAATAGAAGTAAATAAAAATAAAATTGTAGAGAGATTGTCTTATGTGATTCCTCCAGATCTTCATTTGATGCTCTCTCCTGTAGCTAGGTCAAAAAGCTGGTTCCGCCTTGTTTGGGTGTATAGTTCCTCCTAAGAAGTCCTCCCTCGCATAGTGATCCTTCGCAACAAAGTCAAACAAGGAGTGTTAGACAATTCACAAATAATATCAAATAATCATGAAAATAAATAAACAAAGAACCATGTATAAACAAGAGTAGAGAAACAAATAAAAGAATATAATCTATGTGGCGTTGCTCCCTGGCAATGCTGCCATATGATATCTAGGGGTTTTCACCGATCAGAAGTTCCACACAAGGCATGAACATCACCGTCAAGGCGACCGAGCAAGAAACCTTGATTAGTCAACAATTAACCCATAAATAAATATAACAATATAAAAGCAAAAATTATGGAGTTAAAGTTTATTATAACTCTACAACAAGGGTGGATAACATGCAAGCATGTGTAGAGGTCGAACTCAGGGAACAAACGATAGATTGTGCAATGAAGCTCAAATTTTGTTCTCTTCTCTTGTCCACATATTCTATTTTTGTGTGGGTTTTTAATTTTTATAATTTTTTGATTTTAATTTTATATTTTATTATAATTTTTAATTTTATAATTTTTTCTTTTTATAATTTCTAATTTTTAAATTCTTTTTCTTTTTACATATATAACATAAGAATATATAAGGCTTTCTACAATATACGGTATAATAATAATTATTATAAATACTAATAAAAATAAAAAATCAGAAAATAAAATGTTTTTGATTTTATATAATTTTATAATATTTTTGCGACTTTTTAGAATTTTTCTAATTGTTAATTTTCAAAATCAAAGATATCCCAAGTCATGGATTAAATAAATAGACTGGATTAATTTGGTAATTAGAAGTAGCAAATAAAATCCAAATTTTTTCGAATCAATCTTAATTAATAATAAATAATACGAAGAAAAATATATAATAGAAAATAATATTTTTGGAATTTTTGATAATTTTTAGATTTTTATAAAGGATTTTGGAGCTTTTTATTTTTATGTGATTTCTTTTTCTACTTTTAGGGATTTTGGTCTCGAGTTATAAAATTTAATATAAGTAAAAATATATACTGTTTTGGAATTTTTCAAAAAAAATTATATTTTTTGGTATTTTATAAGTTAAACAAGGACAAAAACATGCTCATTTCATTTTTATTAAATAGAGAAAATTCTTGAAATGCAAAAATTAAATTGTGGTGTGAAAGTTCATGCTAGAAGGCATCTATCGCTATTTTGCAAAATTTTTGGAGCATAGATGCTATTTTAATAAATAGGAGAAAAAGACAAAAAATACATGTACTAGCGAGGGCATATTTGAAATTAAAATTAAAACCAGGGGTTCATCTACAAATGTGCTGAAAATATACAATTAATATTCAATTTTATTGGACTAAACATATATACAAGAATCAAATAGGGTGTACATACAATTTGTTGAGCTCACGTCGGATGACACATGAGCAGAGCTGGACTGGACCCATTTACATTTTAATAAACACTAGGGGTCTCTATGCAATTTTCCACATTTATTTACATTACATAAATTGTTTACATAACTAATTAAATAATAAAAAGGTGGGGAGTTAGATTTGTAATTTACCCCCAAACTGCATGGAGATAGATCGTCCAGATCATTTCACTTGCCATGTGTCCTCTATGCGCAGGTTGAGGATTTGACATCAGCGGCTGAGACTAGATTTAAGGCAAGGATCAGACGGCCATGATCATGTTGATCCAACACCATCTGCTTCATTTGGGAAGCGGTCTCAATCGGGCAGCTCAAGATACGTATGGAAAAACCGGGAAGAACTCTTTCTAGAGGATCATTCGATCGACTCTCTCTTGATCCTACGACCACCAATCTCGCTACTGAAGTGCTCTTGACAATCTTGGGTCTGATCCGCAGCCACCGAAGGGCTCAAATGTGTCTGGACCTCATTGGTAGAGGCATGGAGCTCTCTGCTACATGGAGGTGGTTCAAGGGATTCGATTGTGGCTCAAACACCCCCTTCCAGTCCTAAAAAAGTGCTGGAAAAACAAGGCAATACAAACACGAATGGATCTAGGTCTTTATTGGGTGGAATCGAAGTGGGATGGACTATGGAGGTGAGATCTCTGGTGAAACGGTGGAGGGAGACATTGGTTCACAGATCTGGAGTAGATCTGGTTGGCTGACGAGGTGGAGAGTGTGTAGAGATGGATATGGAAGATAGTGGGGTGGAAAAGATGGTCGGAACGGGTGTAGATTACCACAAAACATAGCCGGAGCTCGAGAGATACGACGAGGAAATTACATTAATCTAAGCTAATTTACGAACTAAAACAAGAAATAAAATGAAGTAAATAAACATCATGAACAAAATCAACAAAATATATCTAAAAAAGGTAAATGTGCAGCTCTTATACCTGGCCGGAGGACTAGGGAGCAGGGTGTCCGGAGGTCCGCCATGGGTGCACCTCCCTCCTCCTTCTATCACACAAACACCATAGGGGATCTCCCACTGTCACTGGGATTCACTCTAGACCGAGGGTGGCTAGCTTTAGGGCTTGAAACGTAACCAAATAATGCAAGGAGGATGGAGGTTATTATTTATAAACAGAGTGGGACGCCCTTATTAACCTAGGGATTAGGGTGAATAAAAGGTATGCACGATGGATATGGAGCATGGGCATGGATCCAGAATGATTAAAGGTGATCGTGGCTTGGAGAATCAACGAAATGTTTGATGAATCTAGCGAGAAAATGGACTAAAATTGGGGATTTGACATCCCTAACAAGTCAGAGGCGTCAGGGGCTGAGTTGACCAAGGGTCAACAAACGAAACCATGCGATTGGGCCACATCAGCCCTAGTCGCGACAAAATAGCCAGTTTTATTAGAAATTAATTAATGAAAAATAGTAATTGAATTTTTTTTGTTATAAAATAATTTTTTTATTTTATGTAGTATTTTAGTGTGATGTTATTTATTTTTTTGGGTTTATTTATTACAAGTTAAATTTTAAGGGCATATTTATAGGCATATTCATATATGTTTTTAATATCTTATTTTTTATATTGTATTTTATTTTATTATTTTTATCAGTTTTTATATTTATAAATTATTTTTATATACATAAATATGTTTTTGTTTCATTTTTCTGATGTATTATGTATAGTTAAATAAATATGGGTATTTATTGTATATGTATAAGTATAGGTATTTCATCTATGTGTTCCTATAGTTTATTTTTATGTTTTTTATAGTATTATTCCAATTTAAATATGTACATATATTATAAATAATATTTACAAATTTACAAAAAAAATAAATTTGTAAAAATAGTAAATAATAAATAAATAAAATTTTTATTCGATTATATGGTACAATAAGGGTCCAAAACCTAACTTTTAGATCTTAACTCCAAATTGAGTAAAACCACATTCAATAAATAGCTTAGTAAAATTTACATATAATTAAAGTGATTTTTATGTAATTTGAGATTTTATTTAGGAGATATGGGGTCTGGGAAGCTGAGATTTTGGATTCTTATTTTGAGTAGAAAAGGTACACAATATATTATACATGTACAAACTCAATTTTGTAATTTCGATTATTATTATTATCTACAACTTTCATGCATAAATTTTATTGATTTGATGAATAAATAATCAAGAATAAAATAGGTCTCAAAAATGAATTATTGATGAACAAAAGAATGGGGATTTTATTGTATATTTGGCCCTTATCTCCCCCTACTCCATTCCTTGTCGCCCAAATCAATTCTTGATCTCGAAGTTTAGGATCACAAAATTCCTTTGATAATTTATTCTTTTTATTTTCTGTTTTTTATTATATGATTTTGGCATAAAAAACAGTACTTAATACACAATAAATGGAATAAGTAATAAATGTTAATTTGAACAAAATAATGCGATTTACATGCATTGGCTAGAGTTTTAAGGCGTAAATGATATAATAAAAGTGATGAAATAGAGATTCATTAGAAATTCATCTAGTATTTTTCTTGTGTAGAGAAAAGTAAAAGAAATAAACACAATTTTGTTTTTTTGGTTTTTGAGGTTATGCGATTTTTATGAATTTTTGGGTTTTTTTTCTTTTTTTAGATTTTGGTGATTTTTTGATATATTATAAATTATAATAAAAGGCAACAACACTATTTTTTGTAATTTTTTGAGATTTTTTTAGTAATTTTCTCTTGAAAATTGAATGAAATGAATTTAGATTTTAGAAAATAGCAATTGTGTGATCTAAACAATTCTAATAAATTACCATAATGTCCCTTGATGTATCTCGTACATATGGTTTTTTGCTTTTTAAACTAATGTAATGTATACTTTATAAAATATCAAGAAGTTCAAAACAAGTAAAAATTCCAAAGACTTCCTTACACCATGTATTTTCGATGGAACTTGGGCAAAAATTCCAACATATCATGTAGCATAGACACTCCAAGTTTCTAACCCTTATGAATGAAGAATGAATTTTCTAGACATAATTAAAAAACAATTTTCACTTAAATAAATCTTGGTAATCAAATTATACTTTAATATTTATAAATAAAGGCTCATATTGTAGAATATAAGTAGACGTCCTCAGTGGCATTTTGGATTTTCCAAATTACACAAAGGAATATAAAAACATGCAAAGGTAGGGACAGACAAAATTTGTTACAATATTTTTACAATAATTAAAGCCTAAAAGTGCATGGATGCAATTACCAAATGCATGGGATATTGTTGACATTGATTGAGGTAAGCGTATGGACTTAAGTGTGTTTCCGCCATCTTCCGAGGGTTTTTTTTTGCAAAAATAGTGCTTACATGCACAATGTATGTGAGACTCATCTAACACGATATCCTTAGGGCTCTTGATCTAGTGATGGGGAAGTAGTCATGTGGTTGTTGCTACTTCATTCGATGAATGGGAGTCGACGGTGAAAGGAGATTCATAATTAGACTTACGTGGAAATGGCATTTCTACTGTGATGTGCACAAGGATAGTACGCACATGAGAATGACCTTGAGGAGTCTTCACAATGATGTTTTATAATCACAATCAGGGAACTTTTTATCATCATTGATGACAACGATACGACGAGAATTCCAACAAGCGTCTGACAATCAATCAATGCTTCAATGAAGGCGATCAACTACCCATCCTTTTCAGTGTTGGGATCTCTTAATCGAATACGGATCTCAACCCACTAACTAAAATGATCGTATCTCACACTCCCAAACTCGTTTTAACATTCTTGGATTTGTTGGAAAGATATTAATGAGCTCTATGTAATGTAGTAATGATTTGCTTATTTGAATATCATGTTATATTTATATTCCAAAAAAGGGAAGAATTTTCATAATAAAAACTTAGACTAAGTCTCATCCTCGAGAATCCTAATGTAGAATCAAACCTTGTATTTAACATTAAAATCTTAAACATGGCAAAACCCATAAAAATCTTGAGGATAACTGAAGTAAGGTTTGTGATTTGTACCTTCAAAGAGGTGTGGGTACTTCTTCCCCATATTTTCCTCATGTTCCATGCCTCTATCTCGACATTTTGGATCTTACACATGATCTTGATCAATTGCATTTCCTTCTATTACAACTTCTTGACTACACAGTCCAAGATTTACACAGGTTTCTCACAAAAAGAAGGATTCGACATGACAACCAAGTCCTTGTTGGACATGCGAGCCCACGGCGAGCCATTATGCAATAAATGTTATTGCGAATATCATTCCAGATCTGAAATGAAGAATAATCAATTTGCATAATAGATCCCTTAGTACAATTAGGGTTATGTATCATGGCCATATTAATGATCATAAAGCTGTTGATTCAATCATTGAATCATAGAGGCTGGTGCTTGGATGAATATCTAAAGAGTTAGATTGAGGAATCATCAAGCACTGTCAAATGATTGTTAAGATGCGATCTCCAGCTTGAGTAGGAGATGGCAATCATTATCTCTAAAGGTTGATATCTGACCGACCTCTTGATGCAGGTCCTCTGTGAAGGAATAACGATTCAGAGGTGTCAGATTAGTTAGGTCAAATAGTTGGCTTAACGAGATCGAGATAACCGAAGACCAATGTCGTATGTTGTCATGGTATAGGCACACATCCTCTGACCGGAGACAGATGTGTTACTATATGTCTAAGTATGTACATTTGGCAGACCAATAGATTGATGACCTAACCAAGGTCTATACACCGGCATGCTGGTGAGCATGTAAGGGCATATGAGTTATACGATCTCTCAAAGGGATCATACAGGTTCATTATTGAATCGGAAGATATGAGCTCACTCATGAGATATTGGGAAAAATCAAATTTCGTGTACGGTCATCTCGCCTTGGAAGCTTTACTGAATTTGTAGGTTTGATATATACTTTTGGAAAGTATATGATCAACACCTGGGTATGATATATGCTTTTGGAAAGTATATAATCGATACCAACTCCCAATGATCGAATGAGAAACTTAATGATAAAACCCTGAGGGAGACAGTCTAAAAGAGATCTAAAACTTCGGGTTTAGTCTAGGTCTTCGAGTATGCAGGATGTACAGGTATTAGGAATACCTGAGGGTGATGTGATCATGAATGATTGTATAACCATGACGCTTCCATTCCTAGGGAGTGATGAAACGAGTCTAGATTTTAGTGACTCCTCTTAGTAGAGAAGCGATCTGATCTTGGTCCAAATGTTGGACATTGATCTGAATGTGATTCAGATGCAATGAGAAGGTTAGATTTATGGCCTTGATTTGATCAAACATCTATGGGAGGTCTGCAAGATCTAGAGTTGAGATGTGATATCAATATCCAAGTCACTATACGTGGAATAATACAATCACCCTATCCTTATCTCCAAGTATCTGCGGAAAAAGCGCATTATCTTTGAATGAGTTCATGGATAATTTCATTGTAGATGTATATATCCGAGCATTGAGAAAATTGATATTTAAATGTGATTTAATTATCATGAATAATATGAATTTGATTCATATTATTTGGAGAGTTATATAAGATAATTAAAAGTGATTTAGTTATCAAGGATGTGAATAATGTGAATGTGATTCAAATTCTTTGGGCACGTGAGAAAAAGATATCTTAGATGATTAAATGTAATTTAATTATCATGGATATGAATAATATGGATAACACTATCCATATTAATCATATATATTATAAATGTGATTTATAATATATAGAGAGAGCATATGTGATTTATATTTGTTGATTAATTGTTAATGTGTATTGGATTCACATTGAATGATTAATTGAAAATATAATTACACTTAGTTTTGGGTTGTGAATGAGATTCACATAATTTCAATGGCATGGTTGATATTTTTCATAGGATAATTTGGAATTATTTTTTGGTGAAAATATTGTTAACAAGAGATGATGATATATATCATGAGATAATGAGATCTCGTGATAATTAGAAGAGATGGACCAAGTCCACCAAAGAGAAGTTGATGGCTACAACTCTCCATGAGGAGAAGAGTAGCCGATCCCTCTTTTCAGGAGATTGGTTTATTCTCTTCATTATCTATTCTCTTACTAAAGATGATTTAATTTGAAATTAATTTTGTTGATTTATCAATGAAAATTAGCTTAAATTAAATCATTAGTTGTTGTGTTTTTACAACAATATCTTAGCCATTGAAAGAAACACAAATCAAACTCATCCATTGATTTTGTGTTGTCCATGGATTGAGATCCATGGATCCTAAAACACTATTTAAGAAGAGGCATCCCTTGCTCATCAAATGACATGATTAATCCATAAGCTCTCTCTCTCTACGTGTCAAAGTGCTCTCCCTCTCTCCCATTGTGATCGTCCGCCATGGAGCCCAAGAGAGAGTCGTCCTCACCGCAACATCATCGTTATTCAGCCAGATCATCTACTCATGGATCTCCATCTTCGTCGGTGTGCCTCGCTCATGAAGAAGATGTTGGATCTCATATGATGAGATCAAGAGATTCATCACTTGGATCATTAACTTGGATTGCAAGAAGGACGCGTCTCATCAACGCGCTCACAAGTGTCTCCTCCATCGGTTCGAACTTGATACAGGAGGTCTCTTCGTTTAGAGACTCGATCGCAACCACGCTTCAAGAGGTAAACTTTATACCAGTTTGTGGTTAAGATGAAACGATCTAAGAAGTGTTCTTGGATCATATGGTTTCATCGTGTTTTAAAATTTTTAAATTCCGCTACCCGAAGCAACTAGTGCGACTAGTCGCTGCCGATCGCATACGATGCGATTCACACGCTTCCATGTTGTACTTGAGGATGTTCCCATATCTTCAAGTGGTATCAGAGCCAAGTTGTCAAAGGTTTTGGATGAGATCCATGAACCTACGAAGATTTGGGCTCGTTAGGGTTCATGAAGATTTTAGCATTTCAATTTTCGCAGCCATGTCTTGTGATATATTTTCGACGCTGTTTTAAATATGAATTTATCAATATATAATGTTTCCCATTAAATAAGGAAAATTTGGAATTTGAGTTTGCATAATTTGGATTCCGTTTGCTCAAGATATGATCGTTTTAATGACCACATGTCCACTGTTTCGGGAATGGCAGTTAGATACGTAATTGAGATGTTAATTATTGTTTTTAAAATGCCTGAAAATGCGTGTTTATCACACGATTTTTGTTTTAAATCAAATTATCAATCTCTAAAAATTGATTTTGCTTAATTTGAATTTAAAATGAATGAGATATGCTATTTTTTGTTAGTGAGGGTCGCTATTGGAAATTGCATGTTTATCCAAAAACTTGTGATTGTCATTTAAGAATATTATGAAATTAAGGATTAATTTCCTATAATAATTATGTATAATAGTTTGGAATTATTATAACAATAATTATTCCCTTAAATGACATTGCCTCAACCAATGAATGATTAGATTAGATCTAGATCACCAATCGGTGACTTGATACACTTTCATCAAACTTGTTTCTTGAATAGGTTTTGGGAATATGTCTAGCAAATTTCCTTATAATAAAAATTATTTTAATTATTATTATATGGTATAATTCCGGTTGAAAAATCGATGATCATCTCAAGTACAAAGTGATTGGCTCAGCATTATTTTTTTCCCGAGGCAGATATAGTGTCTAGTCGGGGAGCGTTGGGGGTAGCAGGTTGCACTGTGTGTGGTCTGTTCTACTCCCACCGGTACTGGCCATGATAGTGGGTAGGGAACGAATGATGTTTGAGAGATCATGATGTATTTTCTAATTATTAAAATTCGAATAATACGTACTTTGAGATAATACCACTAATTCAAGTAACAATCAAGTTTGATGATTGAATTGGATTGATAATTGATTTAATGAGATTAGATTAATTACATCCAATTGAAACACTCTATTAGGAATAGATGTGTAGGCGAAGGGTTCCATCGCCATATATTATATGTAGGAGACGCATGTCCGAAGTGACAGCTCCTGCATACAATCTATTTGGATCAGGCTCTTCACTTCTCGAAAGAGTAAGGACATATGCGTAGTGACCCCAATATGGAGTCCTCATATTATTGGGGTCAAATTGGATTGCGTATAGTGAGTTGTATTCTTGTTGACAGTTGGTTCATTTAATGATGGGCCAACATCACCTTAGGGGTGGTGGACTTGAGTGTTAAAGATCGAATAGGGAAATGCAAGTTGGACTTGTAAGGCGGAATGTGTTCCCGCTTCTTTTTATCGGAGTCACAAGTTCTCATATTATTGGGAAAGATAAGGAAGGAGATCCCAGATCTTGTTGAGATATAATGGTAAGTATATCTCTTACATTGAAGGTGATTAAGGGAATGAACTTTCAGTGTTGACAAGGCAAGACAACTTTGATATAAAATTCCTAAATCAAAGTAAAATATGTATATGTAATGTATACACTTATGCAAATTTCTTCATTTCAAATAATCCTTCATTAAACCCACTCAATTCTATACTCAATGATAACCAGTAAATATCATGGATTAGATCTATGATCAAAATGTTGTACTTGTAGTTGGACACATATTGTATATGGTTGCAATGTACAAGCTTCCTCATAGTAATGAGGAATGACAATTAATTAGACAAGAGGACAACAATCTATGGTTTGTATGTCTCTATAGTCTTGATCTCATCGAATGTACTTTGTAAGTGACAAGTCGATGATGATCGTAATTGTCGAATAATCATTATAAAATTTAAGAAGATGTTTAAGGCATGCATATGTGCTCTTGACATTTTATCATGAATGACATGGTTCTCTGCATCATGCAGAATGGTGGCTTTATAAGAGATGTTGTACTCAAAATATTTGAGTACCTACCTGAACCGATGTTTTAAAGAGTTTTACGATGAGTGTCATCGTTCTACTATCTATACTCTAGTCATTCATGAAGCTTCATAATATTCATATTGTATGAATTAAATGAAGCATATATAAATATTGAAAAGCTCTTATATTGAAATCTTTTGAGTTCAACATAAGAGATCCTTTGTCTTGAGCAATGGTTGTTCATAGATAAAGAGAACGCAGAGGAAGCATGGGTCTGACCCAAGCAAGAAGGAAAGTCAAAGAGTTGATTGTACTTCGGTGACTTCCATATGACATCCAAAGAGTTGGATGAATGCCAATACTGCAATAAACCGATGTGTTGATAGTATGACTATCAAATCTATCTAGAATTCCTAGGGAAGGACTTGGATAGTGCATCGGAATAATCTACATATAATCATTGAAATTGACGTTCTTATTTGATAAGATAAAGTCTAATAATTGTATCTCAATCTTCTAATGACACTTGCAATTTGTTGCATTTGTATTAGAAGGTTAGAAATTTGATCTTAAGGTTTAACGATCATCCAAGTTGAAATTGATGCAATTGTTGCAACAATTTCCATTGGATCAATAGACTTCATATTTCCAGTGGGAGCCCTTAGTCTTAGAGAA
This sequence comes from Ottelia alismoides, assembly GCA_037367405.1. Lineage (NCBI taxonomy): Eukaryota > Viridiplantae > Streptophyta > Magnoliopsida > Alismatales > Hydrocharitaceae > Ottelia > Ottelia alismoides. The sequence goes on along the minus strand of JAZKJV010010131.1, from coordinate 847,687 downwards.
TGTCTCTATGACCTAGATGTTAGAATGCACTCATTGTTTATTTCTAAATGTTAGAAATAAACATGAATTCTGGAATAAACTTATCATAAAGAGTTACGATGGATATAATTTAAATAGTAATCTAACATCTAGTGGATTCTACTAAATTAGAAAATTAATGAATAGTTCATTAAGACTTCTAATACTAAAATTAAACCTTATAACATCAATAGGAGGAAGAAGATCATTTGACAATGATCTAGCATCAAGCCTTGGATATTTGTTTGTTGATTTGATCAGTAGACTAGTAAGAGATGAAACTTTAGAATGTCTAAAATTTCAAAACTTACATACTTATGAATATCGTATTCAAAGCAAAATGTCCAATACATCCTTCACTAGGAATGGTGTTAGATGTTGAGGTATTCAAGATCTCATACATTTGATGTATGTGGATTATCTATATCAGAATAAATATTATGGATATGTGATATCTATTAATGATTATTTGTGATATGAGATTTCTTCCCTTCACCTTAGAAACCTTTGAAATATTTAAAGATTTCACAATTTTGGTTTAGAACTAAAGTTTGAAGGAAGATGAAATGAATTTGATCTAACCTAGTTAGCAAGTACCTATTAGATGAATTCAAGGAATACCTTATGGAGATAGGAAAATCATTCCTATCTCACTTCTCCTAATACACCTAAACTCAATAGAGTTGTAGGGAGATACAATTAGATCATGTGTGACATGATTTGATAAATGATTAATCTTAGCATAGTTATCTCTTAGGGCCTGTTTGGTTGGAGGGGTGACCCGGGTCGGATCGGGTCACCCCCTCACAACCCGTGTTTGGTTAGCGGGTAGACCGTGTTGGAGAGGGTCTCGGCGTGCCATACTTTTGTCTATTCGAAGCTTGAGTCTCTGACCCTCCTGCACGTCCTGTCCATTCAATGCCTCGAAGGAGGCGCAACTTTTGGCATGCCCGAGATGCATCGGTTGGAAAGAAACCCTTTCCCCTTCGCAGCTCGTCTTCTTCCCTTCTCCCCGGTCTTCCGCTCGCCCGACAAAAGCTGCAGGTAGGGTTTTGACAAGTCGAAGAGGGCTGGCGAGTTTCCAATAGACATATGGGCGCCCGCAGCATACATCCCATCCCTCCCCAACCCGCAGGCCTACGATGGAGCAGCATGCCGAATCGTGTGAGTCCTCAGCCCCCCGCGCTTCTCCTCGTCCACTGAGGGGAGGGAGGCGAAGGAGCAAGGTCGAGGAGGAAGTGTCCGCCTATAAATATTGCGCGACCTTCTTGTGGATCTTGCACGAGCTCGCGCGTGTGGGTGTGAAGGTCGGAGAGGAGGAGACCTGGGCGTTTGCGAGGTGCATTCTCGGAAGGTATGCGTTACTGTCGTCATTTCTTTTTTGGTCTTTTCGGATCACACAGCTCGTCGGACCTGTTCTGAGTCCTTCTCTGCGAGGATCGTGTTTTTGGTTTCATTTGTAGCTGGATTTACTCGTTAGTTTCCATATGATCGCAATGATCCCCTTTAACTTATTCTTTCCTACTCTGCTATGTATGAACAACATTGAGGAAATGAGATAAACCATTATTCCAGTTAGATAATTTACGGATTTGTGGGAAGGTTAAGATATTGAAAGAACAACATAAGCAAACGAACAGAACAATAGAACAGTAACATGTTGTGTTTATTTATGGACCGGGATTTCCAAGAACGAATTTAGTTTATGGTAGTTTCTTATCTGGTCATCAGATCATTGTGGTACATGGTTGTCATATATGGACTTTGTTGAGGTTGTTCTTGGGACGGACGGGACTAGCGAATTTTCATAAGGAGATTAGTGGATGTTGTTGAAGTAGAAATTAAGTAGTTTTGTTGGATGCTGAACCAAGTTTTGGATTTGAACGAGCTGATGGTACCTGTGCAAAACAAGAATAAAACATGCATAATATGCAATTACAGTCCAAAACTAAAACTGCGGCCAAATTTTGAGATATTCATATAAAGAGAGATGATACCACCAGTGAGATGACGAAACCTTTGTTCAGTACTAGGAGGATACTCAGTCAGACTAATATGATCGGCCAAATAAATGAAAGTTGTAAAGAGTTCAAATCACTTCCACACGCCAATGCTTTAGTAAAATTTGATTTTGATTTAGTATAAACTGAAGTCCAGTGGATTATTTGTTCTGAAACCAACTCGATCAGTCATGATCATACCTGATCAGATGGTAGATCTAACCAAAATCAAAACTCAATGCAAGATTCAAAAGAAAAAAACTGAATGCAAGTTTAGTTACAGTTTCCTCATAATACAAATGCGTGTGATCGTTGCATTTACATCTATCAACATCGTGCGTAACTTACACAGAAATCAGAGGTCCAGTAGGTATTTGTTTAACTATATTCCTTTCTCACTGACATATTTGGGTGAATATTTAATGGCTATACTCGAGCCTTCTCCAACATTGCTGTAACTTGTGTGCATATTTAAGTGCGATGTCAGCATGGGCGGGCAATGGTGCCCGAGGTGTCGAACCGACCTCGGAGGATGTTCAGCATGGGAGTGCACATTGGAATCCTGTCATGGACAGGATATTTGTTGATACATTGTTAGAGTTCGAGTCTTCGTGGGCTGGTAGCACATTCACAGCGCCCGGCTGGCAGCTGATTGTGAGCAGGTTCAATACCATTAGCGGTCTTAAGTACACAAAGTCACAACTACTGTCTCGGTGGAAGAACCTCAAAAGGGACTACTCTGCTTACCTTTACCTTCGTAACAAATCCGGGTGGGGATGGGATGCTGTCTACAATAGGCCCATTCCGCCTTCTGAGTCGGCATGGTTTGAGGTAATGTTCGACAATTGATGATTAATTGATGTATGTTACTGTCCATTTGACAACCCCTTTACTTGTTACAGCTTGCGGATAGGTATCGCAAGTACCGCAACAAGCCCTTCCTTCACTACGGCGACATTCAAAGGTTTCTCAGTAAGGACATTGCAACTGGGCTTCATGCAACCTCCTCCAGGCCATGTAACTTCAACCCAACAATCGGAGCATCTACCTCACACCGTCAATCAAGCCAGAGGGAGCTTAATTTCGACGAGGATCTCGACGAGTGCCTGCCAGAACCGGACGAAGAAGCGCACGACAGCGACGAGTTCTCCCCCTCACCCTCATCCAGGAAGCGAACGTCACGCGGCGGTGGCACCATCGGAAAGAAGTCCAAAAGTGGAGTTTCCAGGGCGCAAGTGGGGCACGAAATGATGGAGAATTTTCTGAAGTCGTTGGCACAGACGATAAATGAGTCGAAGAGTGGCCCAGATGAAGTGGCACATGCGGCATGCCAAGAGATAGGAGCAATGCGTCCCGATCTGAACGTACATCAGTTAAGGAAAATTGCGGTCGAATTAACAACACCAATTGGGCGTAACCTGTACTTGCTCATGCGGAGTGACCCTCGCAAGCTGAACGAGTGGATCGAAGAAACCATTTCGTAGTGCTAAGTCAACGAACAATTTAATTTCCCCTCAACCGTCGAGAACATTTGAATAATTGATGCTAAAATGGATGCTACCAACGTGAACTAGGATAAATTGATATTTTCTTGCAAACCGCATACATTCTTTGAGGCTGACATTCTCCTGCATGTTTATGGTAGGTTTCGAGTAAACTAACTTTGCCTGCAGGTGTAACTGCCCTCCTGTGATATAAAGCAGGTGTATTCGACATTCCTAACATATCTGTCTTGCACCTGCAGGTGTTAAGCTTGATGTCGATTTCTTCATTATCAAGCTTGTGTTTGATTGATAATGCTTGAGTTTGCTGGTGTTATGCAGGAGTTATGTTTGGTTGGACACGCTTGATACATATTGCTTGCACGGTTTAGATCGATTTTTTTGGCGTATGCAGGTTTAGGACATTTGCAGGTCTTATGTACGTTCTACAAGCTTCAATGATATTGCATGCAGGTTTCCAGGTCTATGAGATTGGCGGCTGAATGTATCTAAAAATTTTTTTTTGGATATTCCTGCGATGATAGGAAATGTTTCTTATGCAGAATACATTTTTGTGAATTTCGTGCAGGTTTAACCCTATTGCCTAATAGCGGTTTCAAGTTATATGTCTAATGACATTTCAATATGGTAGCACCATGCCTTGCAAATGTAGTGTTCTTGAAGCCCTCATTTACGGAGGTCCTTTTTTTTTTAGGGATGTCGCTTCGGAGTTACAACCCCTTTGCGGAGTTCGGTGATTTGATTATGGTAGCTTGTGTCGGTGTAGTAGGAGCGTTGTCCATAGAGGAGTGGGTAGAGGAAGGTAGAAGGATCCCTCGTCCATTGCATACAAGGTCACTAAGCGGTAGTGAATGGGTTAGGGAGATGCTCGAGGGTCACGATGATCGTGCCTTTCAAAACTTCAGAATGAAGCCGAGCATGCTAAGAAGGTTTATTCGCGTCTTAAGCGAACACGGACTCACAAAGACAAGGAACATGGATGTCGATGAACAGGTGTGCATCTTTCTATACGCATTTATAAATGCACATTCAAATAGAGTCATTCAAGAGGCTTTCCAGCATAGTGCCGAGACCATATCAAGGCACATCAGGAATGTCCTTACCAAGATCCTCACTTTGGAGTCCGAATATATTCGACTCGCACAACCTGTCACTCCGGAGATAATCAGGTCCAACCCACGCTACTACCCGTACTTCAAGGTAATTTAACGGGGATAGGTTTCTGTCGCGTTCTTCATTGTGTCTATTCCTTTAATGCTTAATCGATATCCTCGAAACCACAGGGCGTTATCGGAGCTATTGACGGGACCTACATCCCCGCTCAAGTTGATCCGGAGGTTCAAGGAGCGTACAGATGTAGGAAGTTATTCACTGCCCAGAATGTCATGGCCGCGGTGGACTTCAACATGTGCTTCACCTACGTGGTTACTGGCTGGGAGGGGTCTTGTGCGGATATGACCGTACTCCGTCACTCAGTAGAGAGTGGCTCCTTGGTCGTACCCGAGGGTTGCAAGTACTTGGTGGATTGCGGTTACGCCAATACGGATACATTCATAGCGCCGTATAGAGGGTCCCTCTATCATCTTCCTGCCTGGAGGGCTCGTGGAAGTCACTACGAAAACCACAAGGATCTTTTTAACCACCGTCATGCTTGTCTGCGTAACGTGGTTGAACGTACTTTTGGGGTATGGAAGAATAGATTTCGTTGCCTTCGCGAGATGCCAGCATATCCAATAAACATTCAACGTGATGTCGTCAGAGCCACGTGCATTATCCACAACTTCATACGTCTAAATGGTGGAGATTCCATTTCTGACGATGACCGCGACGAAGTCTTGCCAGAGGAGACGGACGAGGAGCAACATCGGCAAGTTGGCATCCTTCGTGAAGACATTCGACGCGGACAGGTGTTGAGAGACAGAATTGCCAATGCTATGTGGAATAACAGACGTCAAAGGCAAAATTAGCCGCCTGTCAGGAGAAGCAATGCTTGCCAAATCATGATGTCGATTTCTGTATCTTGAAAATCTATTTCAATATTGTAAACTTCTATCATATCTTACGGGAAATGCGGGCACTTAACTATGGTCAGTACTTGACTTTGCAGCTTATATCGCGCTTTCAATGGAGTCCGCGGAGGAGAGGTGCAGGTGCGGATTGCCGTTGACTATAAGGTATGAGGAGGGGACGGCACATCCGGTGAGACGCTTGTTCTACGTCTGCTCCGTCAGTCGATGCGGGACTCGTCACCCCTACGCGAGGGCGCCACGGACATTGGGCACTCTGGCAGAAGCATTCTCCTGCATAGCACAACGTCTGTGGGAAAATGAGGCAGAGAACAGGGGATTGCAGCGGCAGCTTCAGTCTTCAATGCGAGAAGTACAGGACAAAGAGATGGAACTGTGTCGCCTTTACTCTGAGCTAGAGGATGCCGGTGGGCAGAGATCTTCCCTGTTGGAGAAGGTCGAGTCACTTCGAATGCAGCTGAGCGACATAGGATTAGCGGATGTGGATGACGACGTGGTTGACAAACACATCGTATGATGTTGCCGTGTACAACTGAATCTTTTGCGTGCTATTCTGATGAATGGAATTTCCTTTTGCGTTGTCAAGATGTAAATTTTTTACTTTCTTACCCATCGCTATTTGCATATGGCACAATCGTACAAGACGATTAAGAGCTCCCCGACTACATCACAACGCTAACCGTATTTATATTAAATGCATACATGATTATGATATATTTTTTTAATCCAAAATCATCTTATGTGATTAAAAATTCAATAGCAGCGTATGTTTTATTATTCCATAAAACCTTCTCTATTCCGAGATTCCCACAATCTTGTGTAAATCATAAGTCAAGGGATTACAGGATGCAATGCAAAAATCAAACTAATGGAGGCATGTTAATATAATTTAATGTGGACATATATAAATACCTCAATCATGACAACATTCATTACAATCCAACAAAACATCACATCATGTCATATTCAACTCCAACCCAACCCTCATCCCAACCAAACACCTACTATTACAACCTTCCCACCCCTCTTCACATGCTACTATTCACAAGGTTGCCCCAACCCAACCCAACCCTCCAACCAAACAGGCCCTTAGTTTCCAAGGTATATATGCCGTAGAGACTACAATATATATCCTTAATAAGGTTCCATGCAAGTAAGCTGGAATCTAGCACCAGAGAGTGCTAATTCATTAGGAAAATAAAGAATGGTATTGGATGCCTACTTTATGACCTTGAGATTCTTAAATAATTTCACCTCTAAGAATATGATTCTAAGATGATGACTTTCTTGAGAATCAAGATGAAAATGAAGTGAAGGAACTCATTGAATCTTGAGAAGATAGTGGGGCTCCTTGAGTCAGAAACTAAAAGGTCAACTAAAGATGAAACACTGATACCTCTTCAAATGAGTTTGAAGATGAATTCCATGTACCGGATAAGTCTGACTATGATCTGACCTTATATGATGAAGCTTTTGAAGATCATGACATGGAGACATGGATGTTAGCAGTAAAGTCCAAATGTAGACTTCATATACAAGTGTTGTATATGGACCTCGAGGATCCACCTATAAGGGTAAGACCCGTTAAGATGTAAATGGATCTTCAAGAGAAAGAGGGAACCTGATGAGAAGGTAAAGATTTTCAAAGCACGACTTGTATCTACAAGATACACACGAAGAGAAGACATCGCTTGCGATGAGACTTCTTCTTCAGTAACCGTTCTTAAACCCATCAGAATATTGCTAACTATAGCTGCACAACTTGACTTTGACATCTTTGAGATGGAAGTCAAGATTGCATTCCTCTATGAATACCTCTCCAAGGATATTCATAAGTAGTAGTCCCAGGGCTTCATGGTTGAGGAAAGTGAGGTGTGGAAGTTAATTACTCCATCTATGGACTCAGATAAGCTTCTTGTAGATTTGATGAACTTATAAATGTTATGATTTCAAATAGAATCTTGATGAACCATGTGAAGCTTAATGGGAGTACCAATGTATTCATCGTGCTAAATGTAGACAATATCCTATTCATTTAGAATGATACAAAGATGATACTAAGTGTTTTATGATCTGGATATTTCATAAATTGAGATATGATCTCAAGGATACCTCCTAGATCTTAGTTCTGAAGTTGTTCAGAAGCAAAGAGAAGAGAGAGAATTGTGATTGTCACATTATTGGTACATCCTCGCTATATTGTATCCAAGGAAGGCTCCTTTCCCTTAAGATTTGGTACTGGCCAATCTGAAGGGATATCATATCAAGTGTTGATGATGCTAAAACTGCTTGCCCTTGTGCATCGGTTGCTAGAAGCCTAGTATGTGCTAGATATGTACGAAAAGTCAGATGTCTGCTATGCAGTGGGATTAGTAAACTGTTACTAATCCTATTATGGAGATATAACACTTGATTGCAGTAATAACAAAATCTTCAAAGATGACAAGACTTTAGAGATAGTGGACATGCAGAGACTTAGCGCCAACTTAAAATTGAAAAGATAATTGCCGAACTCTTACAGTTTCATTGTGTGAGTTGGTGAACCTGTTGTTTGATTTGTGTTTGCATTGGTATGCGTGAATCAATATCGAAGATCAAAAACCGCACATTTGATTGACTATCCAGTGCAGTCATCTCTCTCCTTTATTGATTTCAATCTCATCATGGAACTTTTTCCAGATCATGAAAATCATTGCAGATCCAACCCATCATTTCTTTCAGCTCTTTCAAAAATGGTCGAACATTTATTTGAAAATCCATTAGATCTATACTATAAAAAATGAATTTGTCTTGATTAAGCCCAAATCAACTACATCCTCTTCTTTCAATAATCCTCCAACATTTGCGGGAGACTTTCACCCACGGATGAATCCGACCCCTTCATTGAATTCCTACTCGAATCATCCAACTGCACATGACCACCTACCATATTGGACTAAACCGTCTTATTCTCGGTTTCTCGCTAATGAACCATTTCAAGAGCAAGATACCTTTGAGTCTCGTGACTGACCGAGAAACCAAACCCAGATGAAAAGACCCGCACTTAATGATCATCAGCATTGGATTGACCGTAACGATCAAATCCCTATTGACCAACCCGAATATCATTCATTTGATGAACCTATACATAAAGAGGACCACATGGATGAGATCGACACATATGCACCCTGTATGACCCCATTATTTGAGGATACGATCAATCATGACCATGGAACTAGACTCTACTCAAAACGGGATGACATGCCTGAGTCACGGCATGTTGAGTATGAGATCTGCACATTCTCGCAAAACCCTTCCACTGAGCAGCCTCCTTCCATAATTTTTGAGGAGAAATTTTCAGAAAATAATGATAATATGTCGGATATTCCGAGAAACTCTCCTCAACACATACAAAAAAATGGAAGATGAAATTATTAAATCGTAAAAACACACATCGACTGCTCCCGTGATTGATCATGAACAATATTTTGAGGATGATATCTCGAGGATAAATAAGAAATTCGAACTAATGGAGGACAGATTTCAAAAATTTGTCGACCAATTAATTTTAATCTCTGGTAGCTCGGACATAAAAATAAATGAGGAAATGATTGGATCCCATATTCAGAAATCTAGGGATGATTCTGACAGCGACACCTCTACATATTACTCCCCTAGGAATGTCTATGCTTCTGATTCTTACTTTGAATATCAAGGCCCCTTCTCATCTACGGAAGACACCACATCACCACACCACACAGAAAATACGAAAAATGAGAATATTCAAAAACAAAAAAAATTGAAAATCCAGAAAATTACGTAAAAATTGAGACTGAAGAAGATCTGAAGAATGTGGATCCTGCTTTACGGGAAGCCTTGGAGAAAAGATTGATGTTTGAACTTCCCTTTATAAAGGCCATTGAACACTTCCTTGACCTTAAAGGATTTGTAATGGATAAATTAATGATTAAAAAGTCAGACAGGATAAGAACAAAGACTGAAAGACATATCTTGTCAATGGCCTCCTCCTTAGTGTTGAGAAGAAAAATCAAGAGCCACATAGTGAATTGGTTGCCCAGATTTGACTGTATAATCAAGGACACAAATTTCACCCATGCTCAGATTGATGACAATTCATCGATCAATATCCTCCCGACCTCTGTATTTCACAAACTCAAACTGGGATCGGTTAGGAAGATACGAGAGATTGTTCAATTGGCTGACCGATCAATAAAACGGTCGAGAGGAATCATTTCTATCATCATGACATTCCAAGGTGATCCGCTCAAAGTAGAATTCACGATCATTGATATTGAGTATGAAAGAGAATTCACCCAGTCTCCAATTATTCTCGAAAAGCCATTCTTGGTATTGGCTAAGGCAATTATTGATTGTGAGACTCGGGAAATCAATTTTACAGCATTGGAAGCACTTCGATCTAACACAATCTTTGAGGGACCACGATTTTCTGAGGCGACCCATGAAGTCCCCGACAACCGTAACCATGAAGCTGTAGAAGAGCCCTACCCCACTGCTACACCTGAGATAGCGGTTGTTGATGAGATTGTTGGTTTAGAGAATCTCCCCCTGCTCCATTCTCAGCTGCACTCACCATGGAGAATCGAGTATGTGAATCATATGATCCGGAGACTTATGCATGGGCACACCTTGGAGCAACCTATTCCGACTACATGGATCACATCAACTGGACACAGGAATGCTCCAATGTCAGATCAATTGAGAACGAACATGCAGAGACTCTCCCCAGTTTTTCGATTCCTGCGGATCTCAAAATAGACGAACGTTTCTTCTACGATCCTGAGACATATGCATGGTCGCACCCTGGAGCAATCTTCTCTGAATACCTTGACCAAATCATCCCAAATCGAGAGTGCACCAACATTCAGAAGACTAAGAACAAACACGCAGCCCGAACACCGACCAAGGAGAAGAATTCCAATGGCTATTCATCCGGATACTCAAGTGAACCAACACCTTAATGAAACAAGAAAAAGAAAGTCACCTTTGACCTTTCGGAAAAGGAATCAGCTGATCATCCCTCATCAGGTGTAGCATCTTAAAGGTCATATCACAGAAATAACTTCAATTTTTCTGGTGGCTATGTATCTAGATTTGCATATCTACATGTTTTAACCATTTACGGTGTTAAATAATCCCCCAGGTTAAGGCTTTTTATCGCCTCTTTCTTACTAATATTTTACTACTAAAAAAAAAATCCACCGTAGCCGTTAAAGTTGCCCACATATATGATCTTAATATTCTTATTAGATAGGGGCCACCACTCCTAAAACTATGGATTATTTGCACATAGTTATCACATATGTATATATATATTCACAAAATCTGTGCTACTTTGACAAAAGCCTTTTATAACATGTATGAGAAAACGTTGGTGATGTCCCTTAATATGGTTCTTTATAAGTACTTAAGAACTTCTTTAATATATACTTCATAAAACACTTTTTGTTACATAATATTGTTATACTAGATCTGCACTTCTTTACTAATGTATAATAGTATTTATTCTCTGGAATAGACTTTTAAAACAAAATTTTCAACTACTTAAAAATAGTAGATGATATCAAATAACGCATGAGTGAAGATTGCAAACATTTGTAAGTTGGAAAATTAGATTGATGATCGTAATTATATAATTGTCCTTGAAACAATGTGTAAGAATCCACTGATGTATATTAATGGTTACACTCCATTTTCAGTTTGTGAGATTATCATAATTCCAAAAGTTAACCAAAATAGTAGAATCTAATGTCCCCTCCTGTGGGAGTTTTGAATGATCCCAAAAATTAAAAATTTCTTACTTTGAAGAGCTTCACAAATTGGAATAAAATTCAACAATGTTTCCTAGGAAAACATTATAACCTGATGAAAATGGCAACCACAGAGGTCATGATTTGTGAAGTAAAAAAAATCATCCCTGAATCTGGAAATCCTAAATTTATGGGTTAATTCTATGCATTAATGTGCGATCTTCTTTCAGAGGAAGGACCCAAAATATCTTTGATCAGTAACAACATATATAGGGAAAATTATGATCATTATTAAAAGGACAACAATGTTCCAGACTTCTCCAACAAACCCTCCAATAGAGCCAAACAATTTTTTTTTTTAACAGAATTACTTGTCTGGAAGGTCAACAAGAGGAGTATAATTTGTACATAGATGGGATCATAAGATGGATAATTGTGTACATGTATGACAGCAAATGGTAGGGCATGGATTGTACCTTAGACTTGGAATTAGAGCAACTCTACAGTTTCCAGCAAAACATACGAATAAGGCTTCCTTGCTGGAAATTAGAAGGAATTTAAGGAAGAACATAGAAAAGGAAAGAATTTGGGAGAGAAAGGGGGGTTTTGGATGTACCTCTTTATCCTTTAAAGATAGAGAAATATACATGCAGGGGCTGTTTCTGCTGTGAATTTTGCTTCAGCAGTGGCCGATAGGTTTCGGCTGGAAGAAAAGAGAAGTATTTTGGGGCTTTTCCGTGGAGAAGATTAGAGAGGGTTTGGGAGAGAATTTAGAAGAGGAAAGTGGGTTTATATACTTATGAAGGGGCTTTAGCTTATTGACAAGTGGCGGTAGATATTTGACCACATGGAAGAAACTTAGGGCGACAATTGGGACTGTCGTCTACTGCAATTCTAATTAAAGATATGAATGCGGCTTGCGTTGTAGTCTGGATTCATATGCTGAACAGTAACCAATGTTAAATAAATATATTTATTATTACTTCTTTTTTTATCATTTTATTCATTTACTTAAGATACAAAAGTCCTATATATTAAGCGCCTCACGTTTCAAATTTCGACATGTTACATCTCGTTTTAATCGTCTTTGAACGACGATCGAAATGAGTATAATGTTGATATACTTCCGGTCGGGTTTTGAATACCCGAAATTTCCGGATACAATTTTTCGTTTAAGGTTAAATACTGTGGATTTAAAATTAGCAAACGACCTCCGATTGACGAACGGTCGATTCCGTTGGTCTTGTTTCGTCGAATCGGATCTAATGACGGTCTCGGTTCGCTTCGCGGTTTCCGAATTTGCGTCGCGGCTTTTTCACGGCGCGCAATACAAAGTGACCGAATTTTGATTGATTTCACCCGAACAACTTTTGATTTACTATTAATTGGTCGTTTTAGGTTGTTTAGTATTGACCGACAACATTTTTGGGTTCATTAGACCCAAAATCGGACGACTTCAGGTTTGATTGGAAACCGGATGCTACAAATATAAAAACCTCAAAGGGAGTCTCGTCCTCGAGACTCGAGTTAAGGCTATTCGGTGACTTGTTTGAATTTCATATGTCCAATTATTCAGACTACATTAAAGTTAAAACCAGTAAAATTTCAATGTTTTGATTCCTATTTCAAAAATACACAGGAGACCTAATAAATCACTTATGAATAGCTAAATCAAACAAAAATCTCAATGGTGGTTCCAGGAAGTTTTTTTTTTCTTAATCAATAATGCCATTTTAAAGAACAATCTGAATAAAAAAAAAACTCCCAGAATCCATTATACTCTTAATTATTCCATAATCTTATCCCTAGATTGATTAGTAATTAAAACTTAGACACAAACAAATTGAAGAAGAATCAAGAGGCTAAAGGTAGGAAAAGGAAATATCCATGGAGTTTACATGCATGGCAGCAAGGAGATGGGGATATAGGATGGTACCTCTCCAGATTTCCAAGATGAAAATCACGTAGGCTGGAATCTTTAGCTAAAAGAAACACTCCAGGTTATTCTTGAGACTCCAGGGGACAGCAACATGCAGAAAGGGAGCTGGGGTTTTTTTTTTCTTCTGGAATTGGAAACGAAGGAGATAGAAATGGGGAGTCCTTTCGTTGGGATTTGGGGGATATAGAAAGAGAGAATGTGTTGATATATATAGATGGAGGAGAGGTCTATACCTCGGCCAAGTGTAGAAAAACACCCTACGTGGAATAGAAAGAGAAAAGAAGTTTTTTTTTTAATCAACCAATCTGTACAGTCTGTACAGAGAAAATGTTATATTTATTTATTTTTCTAAACAGTAGCAGACTGCTACTGGAATTTAAGCATTAATAATTTTTTTTTTGACAAACTTAAAATGAACCGTACGTGCACCTCGGGTCTCCGTTTTCGACGCGAAACATCTCATTTTGACCGTCTTGGAACGACGATCGTTTTGAGTACAACATTGGTATACTTCCGATCGGGTTTTGAATACCCGAAATTTTCGGATATGATTTTGGTTTAAGGTTAAATTTTTGTGAATTAAAATTATCAAACGACCTCCTATTGACGAACGGTCGATTCCGTTGGTCTCGTGTCGTCGAATCGTATCTAATGACGGTCTTGGTTCGTTTCGCGGTTTCCGAATTTGCGTCGCGGCTTTTCACGGCACGCGTTACAGATTGACCGATTTTTGGTCGATTTCTCCCAAACAACTTTTGATTTACGATTTATTGATCGTTTTAAGTTGTTTAGTATTGACCGACAACGCTTTTGGGTTCATTAGACCCAAAATCGGACGACTTCAGGTTTGATTGGAAACCGGATGCTACAAATATAAAAACCTCAAAGGGAGTTTCGTCCTCGAGACTCAAGTCAAGGTCATTAAGTATCTTGTTGGGATTTTATATGTCCATAAAAACCTCAAAGGGTTTTGAACCCATAAAAACCTCAAAGAGAAAACAAGCCATATATTTACAATGTGTCTAATTACAAAAGCTTGTTTTGACGATTACATCAGAATAACTGCGGGTATCGTGCCCGCATGTCGGCTTCAGTCTCCCATGTCGCCTCTTTGACGCCGTGTCGGTGCCACAAAACCTTGACCAATGAAATCTCCTTGTTGCGAAGCTTCTTCTCAGCGCGGTCAAGTATCTGGACTGGCTTCTCCTCATAAGTCAGATCCGGCTCTACATCGAGATTCTCATAACTGATGATGTGTCGTGGGTCGTGCACATACTTCCTTAGGTTGGATATGTGGAAGACATCATGAATAGCAGAAAGATGTGGAGGAAGAGCTACTCGGTAAGCAACATTCCCCACTCTAGCCAGAATCTCGAACGGTCCAACATATCGTGGCGCCAACTTGCCACGAACACCGAATCTCTGTATTCCCTTCATGGGAGATACTCGCAAAAATACCCAATCTCCAACCTATAATTTATAGGAATTTAATTAGTATGAGATTAAGTTGAACACATATATATCATAATTGAGTGAATGAGGAGAAAATAATTAGATTACCTGAAACTCTAAGTCTCTTCTCCGACGGTCTGCATAACTCTTCTGGCGGCTTTGTGCCGTCAAAAGCCTCTGTCTCACAAGATCAACAGCTCTCGCGGTCTCCTCCAAGAGATCCACGGAATATAAAGCATGATCACCTACCTCACGCCAACTGAGAGGCGTGAGGCATCTCCGCCCGTATAGGGCTTCGAATGGTGCCATGCCAATACTTGAGTGATAGCTGTTGTTGTACGTGAATTCCACCAAGGGCAAATGGTCCTTCCAGGACCCTTTCCACTCCAAAGTGCATGCGCGGAGTAGATCCTCAAGCGTCTGAATGGTGCGCTCACTCTGTCCATCTGTCTGCGGATGGTATGCAGAACTCATCTTCAGCTCTGTCTGTAGTGCTGACATGAACTGATGCCAATAATGAGATGTAAATCTCGAATCCCTGTCAGACACCACCTCCCGTGGTATACCATGTAGCCTGATGATGTTCTGTACATACAGCTTGGCCAATCTGGATGGAGTGTAAGTCGTGTTGACAGGTATGAAATGGGCTGACTTGGTCAACCTATCAACAACGACCCAAATGGAATCATGGTCACCCAGTGTCTTCGGCAATCCCGTGACAAAATCCATAGAAATGCTCTCCCACTTCCACTCGGGAATGGGGAGAGACTGCAGTAATCCTGGCGGTCTCCTGTGCTCGGCCTTGACCATCTGACAGGTCATGCATTTGCTAACATGTAGCGCCACATCGCGCTTCATCCCATCCCACCAGAAATGTCGACGCAGGTCACGGTACATCTTTGTGCTACCTGGATGGATAGATAACCGTGAACTGTGTGCCTCATCGAGAATGTCTCTACGAAGCTGCTCGTCATTGGGTACAACGACCCGTCCTGCCTTCCATAAAATAGACTCCATCACAACAAAGTTGTCAAATTCGTCCTTGACGGCGCGCATGTATCTATCTCGGATCCAAGGATCTGTCTTCTGGCCCTCTACAATACGATCCCAAAGGCTGCTGTATCGTGGAGGCACGGCGGTAGAAATGGATGTGCTCTCTTGAGGATGCCAATCGGTCAAAGCTGCAAGCGTATCCCACGTGTATAGCCAGTTCGCCGTACCATCAGCATGCGCTCTCCTGCTAAGTGCATCAGCCACCACGTTTCCCTTACCGGGATGGTAAGAGATCGTGCAATCATAATCCTTCAGCAGCTCGAGCCATCTGCGCTGTCTCATGTTCAACTCCTTCTGATCAAAGATGTACTTTAGGCTCTTGTGATCTGTGAAAATCTCGAAGTTCACCCCATATAGATAGTGGCGCCAGATCTTCAAAGCGAAGACAACTGCCGCCAACTCCAAGTCATGTGTGGGGTAGTTCCGCTCGTGCGGTCTCAACTGCCGTGATGCGTAAGCAATCACCTGTCCTCTCTGCATCAACACTGCTCCTAGACCTTCTCCAGATGCATCTGTGTAAACTGCATAGTCCTGAGTGCCTGAAGGAAGAGCAAGAATAGGCGTTGTAGTCAATCTCTCCTTCAGTGTCTGGAAGGCCTGCTCACATGAATCGTCCCAAATAAATGGAACTCCCTTCTGCGTCAATCGTGTCAGAGGACGAACAATGCGTGAAAATCCGCTGACAAAGCGTCTGTAATAGCCTGCTAATCCGAGGAAGCTCCGAATCTGAGTGACTGTCTTGGGCTGCTCCCAAGACATAACTGCATCTATCTTCGCAGGATCAACTGCAATGCCTGCTCCAGAAATGATGTGCCCGAGAAAAGAGACCTGAGATAACCAGAACTCACACTTGCTCAATTTGGCATATAGCTTGTGCTCCCTCAATGTATCCAAAACAATTCGTAGATCATTCGCATGATCCCATTCATTTCGTGAATAGATGAGCACATCATCGATGAACACCACTACGAACTTGTCCAAGTATGGATGGAAGATACGGTTCATCATATCCATGAAAGCCGCAGGTGCATTGGTGAGCCCAAACGGCATCACCACAAACTCGTAGTGTCCATAGCGAGTCCTGAAGGCTGTCTTCGGAATATCTGACTCGCGAATCCTCAGCTGATGGTAACCTGAGCGAAGATCGATCTTCGAGAAAACCGAAGATCCCTGGAGCTGGTCGAACAAATCATCGATGCGTGGCAAAGGATAACGGTTTTTCACCGTTCTCTTGTTCAGCTGCCTGTAATCAATGCATAGTCTCATGGATCCATCCTTCTTTTTGACAAATAGAACCGGAGCACCCCAAGGTGAAGTGCTCGGCCTCACAAATCCCATATCAAGTAACTCCTGCAACTGCACCTTCAACTCCCTCAACTCGGCTGGTGCCATGCGATATGGTGCCATAGAGATCGGCTGTGTATCTGGCAGCAATGTGATCTCGAACTTGATCTCTCTCTCAGGAGGTAGCCCTGGTAGCTCATCAGGAAATACGTCAGGGTATTCTGATACTACTCGGATATCCTGTATCATCGGCTCCTGATCAGACACCTCCCGAACAAAAGCAAGATATGAATCGCAACCCTGGTCAATAAGTCGCTGGGCTCGCAATACTGAAATGTACTCCATGGTGGAGTCCTGTGTAGTACCCTCAAAAGTGAACTCGGGTAGATCTGGAATCCTGAAGACAACCGTCTTACTAAAACAATCAACTAGTGCATGATGAGTAGATAGCCAATCCATGCCTAAAATCAAGTCGAACTCATCAAGCTGTAGGAGTAGACAGTCTGCGATCATCTCATGACCGCCAATCAGTATGGGCAAGTGCCTGACTATCAGAGATATGACAAATAACTGGCCACCTGGCCCTCGGATGTGATATGGAGACGATAGCGTCTCTGCAACTCTATCTAAAGAAACAAGCAACCTCGAAGCAAGGAAAGAATGTGTCGCGCCGGAATCAAATAAAACATGGAAAGGTCGGCCCAAGACTGAGACCATACCTTTCACCACAGTAGCCGCTGAACGTGCCTGCTCCTCAGTAACGGCATGTAACTGTCCTTGCCTGGCTGATGCAGCACTAGAACCTGCCACACTCTGCGTCTGTCTCTGCTGCTGCTGCCTAAAGTTGGAGTTCCTACCACGGAAACTCCCTGAACGCTGTGCCTGAGGCTGTGACTGTGAAGGCTGTGGCTGAGGCTCACCAGCTACCTGTGGGCACTGTGAGCGATAGTGTCCCCACTCATGACATCGATAGCATCTGACTGGCCTGGTAGGTGGAGTAGCTGTGCCTGTGCTCCGAGCTGGTCCGGCTGGTGGTCGGTCTGCTCGCTGCGACCCAGATGGTCGAGTGGACTCTGTGCCACGTCCGACGAGTGCTCCTCCTAGAGTAGTCGATGGAGAAGAGCGAGCACTTCCAGAGAATGTCGAACCTGTAGGTCGAAATCGTCTGTCTGACCTCTGCTGCTGAAATGGTCGACGTATCGGTCCAAAAGATCGTCGCGGTCTAGGTGCTGCTCCAGACGAGCTCCCGAAACGTCTTCCCCTGATGTCCTCGAACTTCTCCGCAGCATCGGTAGCCTCGGAGATAGAAGTGATATGCAGTCCAGCCAGCTTCTCCTGCACCTCCTCTCGCATGCCGCCAATGAACTTCTCCAGATTCTCCTCTGGAAATGCGCCAGCTGCTCGTGTATGTCGTGACAGCTCTGTGTATCGGATGAAATAATCTCTGGCGGTCATCTGTCCCTGACGAAGCTCTGCAAACAATCGGCGCTGGGACTCCTTCCACTTCGCAGAAAAGAAGTGGGCTCGGAACTTCGTCTCGAAATCGTTCCAAGTAGGCTCTCAGCCTAACTCGGACGCTACGGCCTCCCACCATCGCTCGGCGAAGTCTGTCAGTGAATACTCTACGAAAGATAGCCACGTGTCTCGTGGCGCATGAATTGCCCTGAGCACCTTCATCACTCTCTTCAGCCATTGCTCAGCATCATCTGGTGGACCTGTACCCTCAAACAAGGGTATGTTGGCTCGCTGGTAAGAAGTGAAGACCGACTGGTGCCTGTGAATGACTGAAAACTCATGTGCATCCTCTCCAGTAAGGTCAACAGGGTCCTGCTTCCTGTCCAAGTCTGCATCCTCCTGAGCTCCATGCTCTGGTATGTCCTCTAGTGCATCGTCAGGGTGAGGCTGCTCCACCTCAACAGACTGGTGCTGGTCCTGTCGTGTTCCATCCCGAGATGGATGGTACGTGAAATCTGACAGATCCTCAAACCGCATCTCAATATCCGTCTGCCTGTCAGCAATCTCGGTCTGCTGGGCCAATATCTGCTCCTGCTGACCCCTCATAGCAGCCTGCTGCTGCTGAAGATCGGTAAGTGCGCTCAGTATGCGTGCCAGCTGATCAGAAGTATCCTGACCTGGTCGAGATGCCATGGCTCTGCATGAGAACCATAACTAGTCATAGAAGTACCATTTGAAGATACTTATAATATATGCCTTTTCTCTTCTTGGGATATAATATGAAAATTAATGAAATTGGTGACAACTGTGGTGATTGAATTTGAATGTCATTATTCCCTTCTCGGATCCTCGACAAGTCAGAAGACTGTCGTTATTCGAGAACTTAATGCGATCGGAATTGTAATACCGTGAATGTGCGTATCGGGATACCACTGCTCTGATACCAAACTGTGAAGCCCCCAGGATCCGGGTACCCGTTTACGCGCAATTCGCAATATATCATTCACATTTAATCATACAAGTCGCACAAATACAGGGAAAATTTTTTCGCGCAAATTATGACATTCATTCTCAACACATGACCACAAGTAAAAGAGACAATATGGCACCAAAATTCTTTTCATTAATATTCATATCAGTTTACAATGTAACAAAGATCTTCCATTACATCATATATCCCAAAGTGTAATACAAAAGAGATAGCATTTACATCATTATTTGAACAAAAACTGAGACAAGGAATTCATACCGTCTCGTATATACTCTGTCTCCTGGAAGCATATAGCTACTGAGCGGCTACTGAACTGCAGGCTGTTTGCCTGCCACACACATAATAGGAAAGAAGAGGCGTCAGCCATTGCTGGTACCTCCTTAAAATTTATAAAAATAACTTGACATTTAATATGTACAAAAGCAGGCAAGTAGAAAGGTGGTATAAGTAAAATCTACATCTACTTGCGTAAGTAAAAAGGGTTTGTTTGTAATGCGTTTCTAATGTTTTCCCCCAGAACCCGGCATTTCCCATATGTCATATTTATATAGCAATTGCGTAATCATGAGTGTACGAGTGTGAATGCATATATCAATTTCCTTAGAGATCAAGTTGGCGAGTGAAAAATGGAAAAGTTGAGATTGTAGAGATCTATTGTTTTATTTAAATTCTTGGGTAGAGAGAATGGTCTTTTGATCATAACTTCTCAAATTCTAACTTCAATGTTTCAGATATAGCTCCAGATGTTGTAGATGTAGATATGGAGGATCTAGATATAGAATCGCCAAGTCTGTTTGGCGAAGAAACTCAAGCGGTGAAGAAGCCTGCAAATGGCTCTTCCGTCTCGCCCTCTATTTGGAAGCGCGGTCCAATAGAGGGATAGGTCTACTCCCCAACTACGCCACTGAGACGGGTGAGAGAGACTCCCTAGAAAAGTCGCTCTAGAAAACTGCCCGACTAGTACGGGCGGACGAGCTCGTACGTAAAAACTGAAAACCAAGGATCCCCCGCCTGGGTATCCTAAAAGACAGGGTTAGCGGAACTGGTATAAAGTCAGGATCCCAACGAGGCGTAAAAACACTGCGAGCTCGCGTAAAACCGTGTAAAAGACTGGGATCCTAGACCCGCGCATTAAGCGGCCGCTGCCCAAACTGGGCTTCCTTTCTTCCGCCCAGTTGAGGGTCACCGCGCCCTCGCACGATCATGGTGTAAGGGTTACTATGATCGGCACAATATTAAATGTCATTTCTGAGTCACTGTCATGCATATTTGATTTCTCAATCCTCTCCTATTCTCTTCGGAGTAACTTAACCGATCTAGTTATTTGGTCAATGCCTCTTCTCAATAATATGGCGTTATTAATTTTCATTTATCTATTTATGTTTGAGATCCCATTTATAGTCATTTATGCTTCCTAATTCGGTGAAAGTTTACATATTCAAACATAATTTCCTGACAAAAATCCGAGGGACTGCCAAATGATATTACTGGGAGTCTTTTAAATTTTCTGAGATGACTTATGTAGCTAGAATCCTCCTATTATTATAATTCTATGTCAACCCCAATAGAGTACTTCGATTCTGGGTAGATTCCATCGTATTATATATATATTTAGAGACCGTTAATGATTTCATTAAAGCGAGAATTCGAAGTGAAACATATTTTGAGATAAGGTAGTGATTTTCCTTTGTGTTGATATGGAATAATAGAATTTTAATTATAAGACTGTGACAAACAAAAATTTATTAGGATGTGATTATAAGGTTTTGATATTTGGTCTCTAAAATAGTATGTACTTCAGGATTATTAACGTATTATTGTTTTCTGCTTTATTGGAAATACACTAGTAATGTGAACGATTTTATAGGTCCCCATTCTAAAAGCTGGAAGTTCATGGAAATCCAGAATTTCACTTTTTATAATTTTGACAAAAAAATGAGATAATTAGAACTACATGCTCCATATTCACATAATCCAATTATGCTAAATTGTATATTTATTGGAAATTCCTGGAATCCTGAATCAACCTTATAATTACCACAGGGGAAGTCCAAAATTCTTTTAAACTACATCCTCGGTTCTTAAAGCTATCTCATATCATTTCCTCAGTAGGAAAAATATAATATCAAAGGTATTACTAATAGTGAGATATCTTCTAGAAGTCCAAAGTATCACTTTCAACACAGTTCATGGTGATACAAGCATAAATTATTCCTCAATCTCCAGATACAAAATCAGAGCCCCTAAAATTGCGATCTGATCTATTCGGATTCATTTACTTTCAAGAAAAACCAAAATCAAAATCCTAATCTGTTCTGATTCATTGTTCAATTTAAAGTTGAATATAGAATTTCAATGTCCAATTATTCAGACTACATTAAAGTTAAAACCAGTAAAATTTCAATGTTTTGATTCCTATTTCAAAAATACACAGGAGACCTAATAAATCACTTATGAATAGCTAAATCAAACAAAAATCTCAATGGTGGTTCCAGGAAGTTTTTTTTTTCTTAATCAATAATGCCATTTTAAAGAACAATCTGAATAAAAAAAAAACTCCCAGAATCCATTATACTCTTAATTATTCCATAATCTTATCCCTAGATTGATTAGTAATTAAAACTTAGACACAAGCAAATTGAAGAAGAATCAAGAGGCTAAAGGTAGGAAAAGGAAATATCCATGGAGTTTACATGCATGGCAGCAAGGAGATGGGGATATAGGATGGTACCTCTCCAGATTTCCAAGATGAAAATCACGTAGGCTGGAATCTTTAGCTAAAAGAAACACTCCAGGTTATTCTTGAGACTCCAGGGGACAGCAACATGCAGAAAGGGAGCTGGGGTTTTTTTTTTTCTTCTGGAATTGGAAACGAAGGAGATAGAAATGGGGAGTCCTTTCGTTGGGATTTGGGGGATATAGAAAGAGAGAATGTGTTGATATATATAGATGGAGGAGAGGTCTATACCTCGGCCAAGTGTAGAAAACACCCTACGTGGAATAGAAAGAGAAAAGAAGTTTTTTTTTTTAATCAACCAATCTGTACAGTCTGTACAGAGAAAATGTTATATTTATTTATTTTTCTAAACAGTAGCAGACTGCTACTGGAATTTAAGCATTAATATTTTTTTTTTGACAAACTTAAAATGAACCGTACGGGCACCTCGGGTCTCCGTTTTCGACGCGAAACATCTCATTTTGACCGTCTTGGAACGACGATCGTTTTGAGTACAACATTGGTATACTTCCGATCGGGTTTTGAATACCCGAAATTTTCGGATATGATTTTGGTTTAAGGTTAAATTTTTGTGAATTAAAATTATCAAACGACCTCCTATTGACGAACGGTCGATTCCGTTGGTCTCGTGTCGTCGAATCGTATCTAATGACGGTCTTGGTTCGTTTCGCGGTTTCCGAATTTGCGTCGCGGCTTTTCACGGCACGCGTTACGGATTGACCGATTTTTGGTCGATTTCTCCCAAACAACTTTTGATTTACGATTTATTGATCGTTTTAAGTTGTTTAGTATTGACCGACAACGCTTTTGGGTTCATTAGACCCAAAATCGGACGACTTCAGGTTTGATTGGAAACCGGATGCTACATCAGGTCCAGAAAAGGTAATGTACATGAGTGAAGTCTGTTCGCTAGGATCTAAAATTCGATTCTCGTTGGACAACTCCCGTTCCTAACTACTATTCATCCAAGGCTGATGCTCCTGCCCTCTTCAAGTACACTGGAATTATTTCTTATGAGCTGACTGAGACTGGTGCTTCTGAATATTCATCCGAGGACAAATTGATTGACCCCAAGAAGGAACGAATTCTGAGGAAACAACTAAAGAAACAAAAAGACATGAATATCTGGAGTGTGTCCACTTTCAAATACTATTCCTCTGAGGATAATTCCGATGATGGATATCTTTCATCTGACTCAAACACTTCATCCACTATCCATCATAACTTTTCTAAGGATGACACTGATAATAGTTGGGAATCATATGCTTCATCTCCATCTAGCTATTCCGATCTCCCATCACAGGCTCACAAGAAGATCAACCGGAAACCGCATTAATCATCGGCTACCCACCCTACCTCCCGACTACATCGGTCTCCTTGTACAGCTTCTTCCTCTAGTTAGGCCAAGGCCTAAGTATAGGGGGGACCGATGCCATCTGTGTATACCATTTCCCTCACCACACTCCTATCTCCCGATCACTCCATTTCCACCCTTCTCCTATACTTAGGCTGACCAGAGCCTAAGTATAGGGGGAACCGATGCCCATCTGTATATACTCTCCTTATTCACATACCTCGACCACTTTATTTTTTTTCCGCTCTTCTTCTATACTTAGACTGTTCACATTCTAAGTATAGGGGGGCGGACCTCTATATCTTGTTCCTTTTCTTTTCCTTTTTCACTCTCTTACGCTTAGCCCGAGCTATGTCTTCTTTACGCTTCTTGTGCTCTGAGGACACATCACTCCTTAAGTATAGGGGGGTCTGTATATATACTTCGTATATATTTTACCCATATCTCGTACTTGTGCATAAGTCTATATGTATTTACAGGGCGCGTAATTAATTTGAAAAAAAACAACAAAAGAAAAAGAAAATGAGTTTTGCTACTAACACTGGCTGTGCCCAAATTTTTTGAAAAAAATGGCTTTTTCCTTCGCATAAAAAACCTAAAAAATATCACAAAAAAATATGTGTATGCATTTCACACACATGCACTTCATCCAGCATCGCATTCATTTGCATATGTGAAAAGTCTTCGGGTTCTGAACCGAGTTATGAGCAGAAACCGAGAGTGATCTGGGCTTGACCTTAATCCACCTAATTTTTAGAGGAACTTCACCGAGAAATAGGATTTTAGAAGATTCAGGTCTTTGACTTAATTCTTTAAGTTCCACGTGACAATGTGCAGCGTTTGACTCTTAGTGTCTAACCTGGTCTCTTCATTCTGGGTACAACTCTGGAATAGTGAATTAATTTGTACTCTTGTACTATACACTTAGCTCAACTTAGACGGGATGTTGGAATACTGTGTGAGTTTCTTTTCTGGTAGCGTGGAAATCTAAAGACCGGAGTACGGGTTGAAATAAAGCTTCGGAAACGGAATTGACAGCTGGGCATAATTTTTTCTAAGACCCCAAAAAATGTACAAAAAAGATTCTATATCCGTAGGGGCACAACAAGATCCAAGCAGAACCACCAAAAAATTCCAAATACAAAGAAGCATTCTATCAAATAAATATCCAACCAAAAAGGTCCAAGCTTCAAGAAAACCTGCAGATCTTGGTGAAGATTTGGCTACACTGGCCACCTTCACAAGGAGAGGTGACTATACTGGTCACCCTCCAGTTCTTTTCTCCTTCTTCTAACTTCTCCCCCCCAATTCGATTGTGAACACAGCGCGACAGACCTTAGAAGGAAATACCTGACTCCCCGAAGATGAGTTACTAGAGAGGAGAGGAGCATGGTAGTCCGGCATTCTGGATAGGAAGAGTTAAAACCATTCACACACATGAGTCGATTGTTCAATGTTCATAGGGTATGCTTTGGGAAGAGGATTGATCTAAGATGACTTCTGAGCCGAAACTGTAGCAATGATATATAGAACTTGAAGGCTGATGATTTTAAAATCCTAAGTCTCACAGAAGTTCCGCCACACTAATAATCCAAAGGTCGAGTCTAGTTTCACTTTCACCTTCAGCTCATGGTCTTGGTATGGAACCCAATCTCATTTCACTTCATGCCATTTCTTTTTGATGCTCAAGGACGAGCATGGTTTAAGTATAGGGGGATGATGAATCTCGGATTCATCACTCTAAATCTCATTAATTAAGCTCAAATCCCTCAAAATCAACAGCATTTCTGCATCTATTCTGCAAAATTAGCATTCATGCATGTTTTGATAAGAATTGCATTTTAGCACTAATTTCTACATAAAATAAGAAGCCAAAAATCTCAGCCAAATTTGACCTGTAAATAACCTAACTTCTTGGATTTTTAACTCATTCATGCAAACTCCGAATGACCCAAAACTACCTCCACTGTGTACATTTCACTAACAAGAATAAATAAAAAATACAAAAAAATCACTAATCCAAATAAGTGGACCAAAAATCCAAACCCTAATTTCAGGATTTCCAAACTAAAAATCTCATATCTTCCTCATCCAGTGTCCGTTTTAATCCTACTCACTTTTGAACTAATGTACATTCAATTACCTTCAAAACAAGACCAAGTTCAAGTGAATCGGAGCTCGTATGTGAAAGCTGATTTTTGGGCCTCTTTTGTACATTTTGTATTTTAGCAGTTTTTGACCTATTATTTTATGTACATAATTAACCTATTTTAATTCATTTCTTTTTCATTTGTCTTCTTTGATGAAAGTTTTATTAAAATGCAAAATCCAAATCCAAACTGAGCTTGGAATCAAATAAACAAATTGAGTTCGAGTTTTCACTAACTGACTGTACAAAATTGTCTTTTTCATGTCTTATTTTATTTCTTCATTCATTTTTCTTAATTAATAAAAATCCAAAAAAATAGATTAACATGTAAATATTTATTTCTTATTTTATCATTTTTACGGATTTTTATCTGGTTTAAAAATGACATAAAAAATTATACCCCATCACTGTTGCATGTCACCACGTGGGCCGTCCTATTCCCAAATCACTTACGTTCCTCCGCCCCGCTCCGTGATTTCCGTCGTGAGTCCGCCCCACCTCAGATCGTGCATCTCGTCCGATCACATCTCCAACCAGATCTTGATCGAACTCCCCGCGAATCCCTCGCCGACCTGATCTCCTGCTATAGCCGGCCACAACTCCTCATCTATAAGAACCTCGCCGCCACCCTCGAGGTTCTTCATCCGTCGATTGAAGGAGGAGCTTCGGGGTAACAGCCCGTCGCTCCTTCGTTCGCAGCGAGATCCGATGACCCCCCCCCCCCCCCCCCGCCACCATTGCAGCCGCTTCATCAATGCCTCTGCCAAGCTCTGGTGTCCAGCTGTCGAGCCTATGACCCGTCTTCACCAACGAAGCCCTTCTTCTTAAACAGGAGACACCACCGACCAGCGTTGCGACGAGAAACATCGACAACGTCGCTAGCCACCACCGTCATCAACCTCCACCTGGCCCTCCGGTCTTCACCGTGATCAAGAGCTGCGTCACACCAGAGCCACCACCAGGAGGTATTCCGCCTCCCAAAGCAACTCGTCCTCTGCCGGTTCATCGAAGTCGACGAGGAAGCTCCGCCCATGGTCGGGACTCCAGAACGCTACAGGAACCGTCAGATGCAGAACACCAAGGATGCTGACCGTTAAAGAATAAGAGATCCCCATCCGTCAGATCTACCGGAATCAACGGCGCAGATCTACTTTCCGAGCCCAGCTCCGAACCACCCTCCACGCCAGGAGCTTCGGCCGCTCCGAAGCATAGGAGCCTGCCACGTGGAGGCCCGTACCAGACCTCCGCCCGAGCCGGCCTCAATGCCCCGGGTCACGTGCTCTGCACGTGACCGTGGGGTAATTTACAACGCACCCCTTGAGGATCTAGTTGTTTGCATCCAGCCCCCGCCGATCAGAGGGAACGTGCTGCGCACGTACCCCTCTAGAGATTTTACAAGAAGACCCCCATCAGCACTGGTAATTACATCTAGGTCACCCTGCATATTTTTTTTATATTTATTTTATTGCATTTGTACCCATGTCTTTCCCCTTTATTTTAAACAACTACATTTCATCATTTTATTTATCCAAAAATAGCATTGTGTTTCTCAATTAATTCTCTACATTTTTACACATTGTAGATAATTTTATGATCGATGGGTAATTAATAAATAAGTGTTTTGTGGAAAATTGCATATTTTGCCCATCTTGGTGCTTCAAAGTTTATATTTGATTAACCGTTGCACTAAAAATTCCTGAAAAATCATATATTGTAGAATTAATTGTGCTTGACATTGTAACAAAAAAGAATCGCATTTGCGTGTATAGATTGCCCTATAAAAATTATTTTGCATATTTCAGTGTTTGATTTTTAATAGGTATTGAAACTGATATTTTCGAGGTTTAGAATTTTTCTGAGATCAATCACCTAGTAATAGATCTTAGATAATTTTATTCCACTAAAATAATTAGGTTTATATTTATTATAATTAAATATTAAAATTCATTTTGTTTGCATTTAAAAATTCATAAAAAAATCATATTGCATCCAAAAATTCCAAAAAAATTACAATGCATTCATTTCACCATATTTTTGCATTGTGGCCAAGTTTTATATTTTTCAGACATTATTTGATCGACTTTACATTTTAGTCCCTAAAATAGGCCAAAATTGCATTTTGCATCCTTTATTGCATTAAAAATTACAAAAAAAAGATCGCCTCGAAAACCACGCACGAACTTTGATAGACATAATTCTAGGTTGTTCCTTTGCCTCCTTGTGATTGTCCTTGGGACTTGCCCAAGTAAAATAAACATAAAACCACGAGATTAAAAATTAAATATTTTGTGTGGTTATTTTGTTGACCGATTCCGATTGCCGCCTACAACAAAACGACAAATAATTATTTTTTTACGCACCATCAAATACACATTACATTCATCATTTAACACAGCGA
The DNA here is from genome assembly GCA_037367405.1 of Ottelia alismoides. Lineage (NCBI taxonomy): Eukaryota > Viridiplantae > Streptophyta > Magnoliopsida > Alismatales > Hydrocharitaceae > Ottelia > Ottelia alismoides. The sequence goes on along the minus strand of JAZKJV010010131.1, from coordinate 819,560 downwards.
ATATCGGACTCGTTGGATATACTATTGATGAAGCACACAATTCAATTGTCTATTCATCCTGACAACATGAAAATGTATCGAGATCTATGTCAACATTACGGTGATGCGGGATGAAGCAAAATGTGGCACATCATATTAACATATGCTTGACCTATTAGATGGTCAAGGACGAGCATAGGAGACCACCCGGATTATTACACTTTCTCTACATTCCTGACTAGAATTGGGAGAGCAATTCTATGGATTTACTAGACTATCAAGGACACCATTTGGTCACGATGCTATTGGATCGTTATTGACAGATTGACCAAGTCAACCCATTTTATACCTACCAGTATAACCTACACTCCATCTAGATTGGCTAGTTGTATGTGCATAACTTTATCAGACTTCATGATATACCATGTGAGGCATAGGCGAACTCCTAGGTAACTCTTTTATCCTTTGATTCCCATTTCCTCTTCCTCATTTTCTTCGTCATTCTTTCTCCTCTTTCTTTGTAATATCCGAACTTCCTTCTACTATCAACTCTGACAAATGATAATTCACCCCCATCTTCTGTCTCTCTCGTGTTCCTATTCTGCCTCTACTACAACATGTCATCTCCGTCCAAGTTTGTAGCCATAGCAGTGCTTCTTTCCACCACCTAAAAGAGCCTTGTACACCTTCTTTTATCTCGCGTAACATCTGATTCAAGATTTGAAAATCTCAGGCATCTTCTCTCCATCTTCTTTGCAGGTACATATCGGGAGACAACATCCATTAAACATCGACAATATCATCCCCGATAGCCTCCGATCGTGTGTCGACCACCAGAGGTGGAGCTTCATCATCCTTTTCGCTGGGAAAGATGCGAAGAAGAGAGACCTCACGTACAGTTGCCATCCAATTTGGTCGTCAAGTGTCATTCTCAATATTGTTGAGGTAGTGTAACATCCGAAATCCGCCAAACCCGAACTCGTCCGATTTTGGGTTCAATGAACCCAAAAACATTGTCGCTCAATACTAAACAACCTAAAACGACCAATTGATCATGAATCAAAAGTCGTTCGAACGAAATCGACCAAAAAACGGTCGCATCGTAGCGCGCGCCGTGAAAAAGCCGCGACGCAAATTCAGAAACCGCAAAATGAACCGAGACCATCATTAGATCCGATTCGACGACACGAGACCAACGAAATCGACCGTTCGTCAATCGGATGTCGTTTGGTATTTTAATTTCACAAAATTTAACCATAAATAAAAACCGTATCCGAAAATTTCGGGTATTCAAAACTCGACCGAAAGTATATGAATATTATACTCATATTGACCGTCATTTTGAGACGATCAAATCGAGATATATTACGTTAAAATCGGATCTCCGAGGTGCGATTTCGGAAGACTTTAATATTTCAAATAAAAAAAAATTAAAATTAATTATTTTCTCTGCTACAGTGGCAACAGGCTCCTGCAGTTGGACGTATTCTCTTTCCTTCCACGGTGGGTTCCTCCCCTCGCCACTTGGATATTCTTATTCACACTTGTCAATATTTCCAAAAGCCTCTCTTGTTATATAAGGCCAACAGCCCCAGTATTTTCCCCATCTCCTTCTCGTGGAAACACTCCCAGCCATTCCTCTTTTGGTGAAAATCTGCAGCAAAAGCCCTGCTGGAGCTTAGATTCCAGCCTCCTGCAAGCAAGATACAACAATCTAAAGCATGGAGACTGCCCCCCTGTGAACAGCTGCATGTCAAGATTAAGTCTTCTCCCCTTAGTCGAAAGATCAATAGGTAAATTTCCCTTCTCTTCTCTCTTTTCTATTAATCAAATTTCCCCAAATCCTTATCCAATCTCCTGCCAATTTGAGTTGCTACAGCAGCTGCCAGGGCTGATTGAGCAACCATTTCTGCTCATGGAAGAGCAGCAGGAGTAGATGTCTTCAAAAATCAATCAACTACTCCTTTCCAGGAATCTAAGGCTCTTTTTGTTGCTCCTTTCTACCGTTGGAAGCCTCTTGAAGATTCTCTCATTCATGCAATCTATTTTCTCCATTTGGAGAAAATCAAAAGAGGCACCTCCTTCCTCATCCTTGCTGCCATGTGTGTATATTAAACTCGATTTTTTGTACATGTACAATTCCCTTTTCCCCCTCTTCGCTGCCATGCATGCCTATTATACTTGTTTTTTTGTACATCCCTACACATATATTGCTGCCATTGCATGCCAAAATTTACCTTACATATAAAGTTATTGTTCATGAATCAAATCCCTAAATATGGAAATTTCAGATTTCAAGCAAATTAAACTTCCAGATCTGTTATACGTATATTTCTTATACCATTAGGTCCTGGATACCATAGGAAATTTCGGATTACCAAACAAGATTAAACGTCCAGATTTGTTGTACATATAATTCTTATGCAATTAGGTCCTAGATATGAAAAAAAATGAATTTGGCTGGCCACTGTAGTACTTAGGAAATTAGGAATTTATGAGGACCCTTTGCATTAGTACGTTCAGTACACATGTATTCAGGATGAGTTACAAACTTATGAGAGCCAACGGTGGGGAGCATATGCTTTGACTTAAACAAAGTGTTGTTGAAGGCCGTTTGGACCGTGAGGAACTCAATGATGTTTAAGTGTGCAAGGTGTGTAAGTATATACTATGGAGGTATCGCATGCATGATGAATGTTATTACGGATGCAGTAATAATTGAGTCGAGAAGTCATAATTTTGCTTTTTGCTTTGTTTATTGTAGTTTAGAATACAATCCAAGTGGGATCATCGTTCTTTGAGTATATTTTTTTGTAATGGGACATAAACATGTAAGACCTAAACTTTTTAATGACTATAGTTGATCATATATTTTTTGACAGAATGCAGAAAATGATAGCCTAGTACTATGAGTAAATCCATGTATATATATATATGTCACATTCTTCGAATCTATAACAATATCTCTTAATGTTTGTACTGATATCAATATATATAAAGAGGAAATTTATCATTTGTTTAGACCCAAATTTCACCTTGAGTTTCTTAAGGAAATATTAAGTGATAATCTTTTAAGCATATATCGATCCCTCAACTGTGGCAAGATTGATATAGCAGAAAACAGAAAACAGTAAGTGTTATCTGGGCATTGGATGCATTTAAGGTGCTTATTTCATCGATTGACACTGAATTCTTTAAGTAAAAAAAAATAGTTGTTTCTTCTCATTCCATTGTCGTACACTGGTTTTAAAAAGAACACCGATATACTTATGGTCTTGGGTAAGATATCAGTAAACGAATCCTATTTGATAAATAGAAAATGGGTAAGAGTACTGAAGCAGAAGATACTAGAATTCTTTTTGTAATTTATCGTGTATCTTCTTCAAATGGTTCTAGGTGATAATGATGTTGGAAATTTTGAGGAGATAGTTTTGAAAATTATTAGCTGGATCTGTAAGAATCTTCCTAGACTGGATTATTCAGATTTCGGTATCCTTGAGATTACTCACATTAGTTTTGTCTCGTTAAATTTGGTTGCCATGCTTCGTGAAAACATGAAGCTCACTACAAAATAGAGCAAGAAGGCTTTGATATATGGGGACAAACAAGGGATATAAGTCAAGGTTTAAAGGATTCATATCAAGAAAAGTTACTCATTGATCAAAAGAAAAAGAATCAACAAAACCTTCCAATCAGTGATGACTTTTAATTTGTGCCGGTCACGGTGACTCCTACATCTGACTGTGCGAGGGCGCGGTGACCCTCAACTGGGCGGAGGAAAGGAAGCCCAGTTTGGGCAGCGGCCGCCAAGTGCGCGGGTCTAGGATCCCAGTCCCCCTTCGGTTTTTTAACGTGAGCTCACAGTGTTTTTACACCTCGTTGGGATTCCGACTTTAGACCATTCCGCTGACCCTGTTTTAGGATACCCAGGCGGGGGATCCTTGGTTTTCAGTTTTACGTGCGAGCTCGGTTGCCCGTGACCGGTCGGGCTGTTTTCTAGAGCGACTTTTCCGGGAAGTCCCTCTCACCTGTCTCAGTGGCGTAGTTTGGGAGTGTAGACCTATCCCTCTATTGGACCGTCCTTCCAATTAGAGGGCGAGACGGAAGAGCCTTTTGTTGGCTTCTTCACCGCTTGAGTTTTTTCTTCGCCAACAGACTTGGCGATGTTACATCCAGATCATCCATATCTATATCTATATCATTTAGAGTTACATTTGAGACTGTTGCACTAAGGTTTGAAGGGATTGATTCTACATCCAGATCATCCATCTCTATATCCATACCATCTAGAGTTTCATTTGAGACAGTTGCACTTAAGGTTTTAAGGGATTATAATTAAATTTGAGTAACTGGAAAAGATACTAATCTGATTCAAAATCCCTTTGAGTTATTGGACGTGTTGGGAACTTAGTTAGGATGCATTACACAACACCGCATGCCTACGGAGGCCCCCCAACCCTAAGACATTCCCCAAGTCTTAGAGTCATAGTGTGAGGTTTCACAAGAACCAAGACCACAGACTATCCACTAACTTAAAGGAGTAACTAGACTTCAGAATTAAATAAACCATTATATCTTCTCATCTTATCTTTCCCATCATCAAAATCCAAAAATATGATTTCTGAGTAATATGAGAATAAAATATCATACTTATGATCAATTAGTCACCATAGAAATATACTCATGTGGGAAATGTTGGGATAATGGCTGATCATAAGAGGTGCTTGCTAGAAATTTGGAAACCTTTTACATTTGCAAGTAGAAATAAATTTTTTAATTCGAGTTGCTCATGCCTCTCTACTTGCTTTCTTTTGTAAATAATAAATGCCTATTATTTTTATATAAGTTTTTGGGAGGTACCAGCAACCGCTGACGCCTTTCTTCCTTGCACGCTTGGCAGGCAAACAACCTGCAGTTCAGTAGCTATACATGGATTCAGAAGATAATTTTATACCCAACGGTATGGTTTATTTTGTGCTAGTTTCTGTTCAATGTATAATGTATTATGTTTCTTTCTCTTCAGTCAGATTTTGGGATATAATGTATGTACTGTCAGACTTTGTACATGTAAAATATATGGAAGTTAATGAAATGAAATAAGATTTTGGTGACCATTGTTCTATGTGTTTGTGGTTATAAATGTTAATTGTGAATGTTAGATGAAATTGTTTCATTCGCGAAAAATTTCCCCGTACTTTCAGTTGCTTAATGCGATAGAAATGAATATTGTAATGCAAAATGTGTGATTAACGGGTACCCAGATCCTAGGGGGTTCACAGTTTGGTATCAGAGCAGTGGTACCCCGATACACACATTCACGGTATTTTAATTCCGATCGCATTAAGTTCTCAGATAACGGCAGTCTTCTGACTTGTCGTAAGTCTGAAAAGGGAAATATGACATTCATATTCAAATACCACAGTTGTCACCAATTTCATTAACTTTCATATTATATCCCAAGAAGAGAAAAGCGTATATCATATTCTCTGCGAACCATCGATTTTATGACTAAAAATGGTTCTCATGCAGAGCCATGTCATCCCGACCAGACCAGGAGATGACTAACCAACTAGTACACATACTGACTACTCTTGTCAACCTTTCCATGATCTACTTAATTATAGTGCGGCACACTCTTTTCTTGCTTCAAGACTACTAAGCTTCTTTAGATAGAGTCGTAGAGACTCTCTCTTCTCCGTATCACATCCGAGGGCCAGGTGGCCAGTTATTTGTCATTTCTCTGATAATCAGGCATTTGCCCATACTGATTGGCAGTCACGAGATGCTCGCAGATTGTCTACTTCTACAGCTTGATGAGTTCGACTTGATTCTAGGCATAGATTGGTTATCCGCTCATCATACACTTGTTGATTGCTTTAGGAAGACGGTTGTCTTCAGAATACCCAGATGTGTTTCCTGATGAGCTACCGAGATTACCTCCTGAGAGAGATCGAGTTCGAGATCACATTACTACCAGACATCTAGCCGATCTCGATGGCTCTTTACCATATGGCACCAGCTGAGTTGCAGGAGCTGAATGTGGAGTTACAGGAGTTACTTGATTGGGATTCGTGAGGCCGAGCACTTCACCTTGGGGTGCTCCGGTTCTATTTGTCAGGAAGAAGGACGGATCCATGAGGTTATGCATCGGATACCAGGCAGTTGAACAAGAGAACGGTGAAGAACCGTTATCCTTTGCCGCACATCGATGATTTATTTGATCAACTCCAAGGATCTTCGGTGTTCTCGAAGATCGATCTTTGCTCAGGCTACCATCAGCTGAGGATTCGCGAGTCGGATATTTCAAAAACAGCCTTTAAGACTCGCTATGGACACTACGAGTTTGAAGTCGTTTGGACACACCAATGCACTTGTAGTTTCATGGATATGATGAACCGTATCTTCCGTCCATACTTGGACAAGTTTGTAGTGGTGTTCATCGACGATATGCTCATCTATTCACGGAATGAATGGGATCATGCGAATGATCTACGGGTCGTTTTGGATACATTGAGGGAGCACAAGCTCTATGCCAAGTTGAGCAAATTCGAGTTCTGGCTATTCCAGGTTTCATTTTTAGGGCATGTCATTTTTGGAGTAGACATTGCAGTTGATCCTGCGAAGATAGATGCAGTTATGCCTTGGGAGCAGCCCAAGATTGTCACGCCGATTCGGAGCTTCCTTGGGCTAGCGGGTTATTACAGACGCTTTGTCAACGGATTTTCACGCATCGTTCGTCCTCTGACACGGTTGACGTAGAAAGGAAATCCGAGACACTGAAGGAAAGATTGACTACAACGCCTATTCTTGCTCTTCCTTCAGGCACTCAGGACTATGCAGTCTACACAGATGCATCTGGAGAAGGTGTAGGAGCAGTATTGATGCAGAGAGGACAGGTGATTGCTTACGCATCACGACAGTTAAGACCGCACGAGCACACATGACTTGGAGTTAGCAGTAGTTGTCTTCGCCTTGAAGATTGGCGTCACTACCTATATGGGGTGAATTTTGAGATCTTTACAGACCACAAGAGTCTGAAGTACATTTTTGATCAGAAGGAGCTGAACATGAGGCAGCGCAGATGGCTCGGGCTGCTGAAGGATTATGATTGCACGATCTCTTACCATTCTGGTAAGGGAAATGTGGTCGCCGATGCACTTAGCAGGAGAGCACATGCAGAGGGTACGACAAACTGGCTATACACATGGGATATGCTCGCATCTTTGACTGATTGGCATCCTCAGGAGAGCGCATCCATTTCTACCGCCGTACCTCCTCGATACAGCAGCCTTTGGGATTGTATTGTCGAAGGCCAGAAGATAGATCCTTGGATCCGAGATAGATTCATGCGCACCGTCAAGGACGAATTCGATGACTTTGTTGTGATGGAGTCTATTTTATGGAAGGCAGGACGGGTAGTTGTACCCAATGATGAGCAGCTACGCAGAGATATTCTTGATGAGGCACACAGTTCATGGTTATCTATCCATCCAGGCAGCACGGAGATGTATCATGATCTATGCCGACATTTCTGGTGGGATGGAATGAAGAATGATGTGGCGCAGTATATCAGCAGATGCGTGACCTGTCAGATGGTCAAGGCCGAGCACATGAGACCACCAGGATTACTGCAGTCTCTCCCCATTCCCGAGTGGAAGTGGGAAAGCATTTCTATGGATTTTGTTACGGGATTGCCGGAAACGCCAGGAGGCCATGATTCTATTTGGGTCGTTGTTGATAGGTTGACCAAGTCAGCCCATTTCATACCAGTCAACATGACTTACACTCCATCCAGATTGGCCAAGCTCTATGTGCAAAACATTATCAGGCTGCATGGTATACCACGAGAGGTGGTGTCTGACAGAGATTCGAGATTACATCTCATTATTGGCATCAGTTTATGTCAGCACTACCGACAGAACTGAAAATGAGTTCTGCTTATCATCTACAGACAGACGAGCAGAGTGAGCGCACCATTCAGACGCTTGAGGATCTATTTCGCGCATGCACTTTAGAGTGAAAAGGGTCCTGGAAGGACCATCTACCGTTAGTAGAATTCACGTACAACAACAGCTATCACTCCAGTATTGGCATGGTACCCTTAGAAGCCCTATACGGGCGGAGATGTCTCACACCTCTCAGTTGGCGTGAGGTAGGTGATCATGCTCTCTATTCCGCGGATCTCTTGGAGGAGACCGCGAAAGCTATTGATCTTGTGAGACGGAGGCTTCTGACGGCACAAAGCCGCCAGAAGAGCTATGCAGACCGTCGGAGAAGAGATTTGGAGTTTCAGGTTGGAGATTGGGTATTCTTCGTGTATCTCCATGAAGGGAGTGCAGAGATTCGGTGTTCGTGGCAAGTTGGCGCCACGATATGTTGGACCGTTCGAGATTCTTGCTCGAGCTGGGAAAGTGGCCTACCGAGTAGCCCTTCCTCCACATCTTTCAGCTATCCACAACGTATTCCATATATCCAATTTGAAAAAGTATGTGCACGACCCTCGGCACATCATCAGTTACGAGAATCTTGACATAGAGCCTGACTTAACGTACGAGGAGAGACCAGTACAGATACTTGACCGTGATGTGAAGAAGCTTCACAGTAAGGAGATTCCATTGGTCAAAGTGTTGTGGCATCGACACGACGTCGAAGAGGAGACGTGGGAGACCGAAGCCGACATGCGGGCACGATAACCGCAACTTTTCTGATGTAATCATCGAAACAAGCCTTTGTAATTAGATATATGTTACAATATATGGCTTGATTTCTCTTTGAGGTTTTTATGGGTTCAAAACCCTTTGAGGTTTTTATGGACATATGGAATTCAAACAAGATACCTAATAGCCTTGACTCGAGTCTCGAGGACGAGACTCCCTTTGAGGTTTTTATATTTGTAACATCCGAAAATCCGCCAAACCCGAACTCGTCCGATTTTGGGTCCAATGAACCCAAAAACATTGTCGCTCAATACTAAACAACCTAAAACGACCAATTGATCATGAATCAAAAGTCGTTCGAACGAAATCGGCCAAAAAACGGTCGCATCGTAGCGCGCGCCGTGAAAAAGCCGCGACGCAAATTCAGAAACCGCAAAATGAACCGAGACCATCATAGATCGATGGACAGACACGAAATCGACCGTTCGTCAATCGGATGTCGTTTGGTATTTTAATTTCACAAAATTTAACCTTAAACAAAAACCGTATCCGAAAATTTCGGGTATTCAAAACTCGACCGAAAGTATATGAATATTATACTCATATTGACCGTCATTTTGAGACGATCAAATCGAGATATATTACGTTAAAATCGGATCTCCGAGGTGCGATTTCGGAAGACTTTAATATTTCAAATAAAAAAATTTAAAATTAATTATTTTCTCTGCTACAGTGGCAGCAGGCTCCTGCAGTTGGACGTATTCTCTTTCCTTCCACGGTGGGTTCCTCCCCTCGCCACTTGGATATTCTTATTCACACTTGTCAATATTTCCAAAAGCCTCTCTTGTTATATAAGGCCAACAGCCCCAGTATTTTCCCCATCTCCTTCTCGTGGAAACACTCCCAGCCATTCCTCTTTTGGTGAAAATCTGCAGCAAAAGCCCTGCTGGAGCTTAGATTCCAGCCTCCTGCAAGCAAGATACAACAATCTAAAGCATGGAGACTGCCCCCCTGTGAACAGCTGCATGTCAAGATTAAGTCTTCTCCCCTTAGTCGAAAGATCAATAGGTAAATTTCCCTTCTCTTCTCTCTTTTCTATTAATCAAATTTCCCCAAATCCTTATCCAATCTCCTGCCAATTTGAGTTGCTACAGCAGCTGCCAGGGCTGATTGAGCAACCATTTCTGCTCATGGAAGAGCAGCAGGAGTAGATGTCTTCAAAAAATCAATCAACTACTCCTTTCCAGGAATCTAAGGCTCTTTTTGTTGCTCCTTTCTACCGTTGGAAGCCTCTTGAAGATTCTCTCATTCATGCAATCTATTTTCTCCATTTGGAGAAAATCAAAAGAGGTACCTCCTTCCTCATCCCTTGCTGCCATGTGTGTATATTAAACTCGATTTTTTGTACATGTACAATTCCCTTTTCCCCCCTCTTCGCTGCCATGCATGCCTATTATACTTGTTTTTTTTGTACATCCCTACACATATATTGCTGCCATTGCATGCCAAAATTTACCTTACATATAAAGTTATTGTTCATGAATCAAATCCCTAAATATGGAAATTTCAGATTTCAAGCAAATTAAACTTCCAGATCTGTTATACGTATATTTCTTATACCATTAGGTCCTGGATACCATAGAAATTTCGGATTACCAAACAAGATTAAACGTCCAGATTTGTTGTACATATAATTCTTATGCAATTAGGTCCTAGATATGAAAAAAAATGAATTTGGCTGGCCACTGTAGTACTTAGGAAATTAGGAATTTATGAGGACCCTTTGCGTTAGTACGTTCAGTACACATGTATTCAGGATGAGTTACAAACTTATGAGAGCCAACGGTGGGGAGCATATGCTTTGACTTAAACAAAGTGTTGTTGAAGGCCGTTTGGACCGTGAGGAACTCAATGATGTTTAAGTGTGCAAGGTGTGTAAGTATATACTATGGAGGTATCGCATGCATGATGAATGTTATTACGGATGCAGTAATAATTGAGTCGAGAAGTCATAATTTTGCTTTTTGCTTTGTTTATTGTAGTTTAGAATACACTCCAAGTGGGATCATCGTTCTTTGAGTATATTTTTTTGTAATGGGACATAAACATATAAGACCTAAACTTTTTAATGACTATAGTTGATCATATATTTTTTGACAGAATGCAGAAAATGATAGCCTAGTACTATGAGTAAATCCATGTATATATATATATGTCACATTCTTCGAATCTATAACAATATCTCTTAATGTTTGTACTGATATCAATATATATAAAGAGGAAATTTATCATTTGTTTAGACCCAAATTTCACCTTGAGTTTCTTAAGGAAATATTAAGTGATAATCTTTTAAGCATATATCGATCTCTCAACTGTGGCAAGATTGATATAGCAGAAAACAGAAAACAGTAAGTGTTATCTGGGCATTGGATGCATTTAAGGTGCTTATTTCATCGATTGACACTGAATTCTTTAAGTAAAAAAAATAGTTGTTTCTTCTCATTCCATTGTCGTACACTGGTTTTAAAAAGAACACCGATATACTTATGGTCTTGGGTAAGATATCAGTAAACGAATCCTATTTGATAAATAGAAAATGGGTAAGAGTACTGAAGCAGAAGATACTAGAATTCTTTTTGTAATTTATCGTGTATCTTCTTCAAATGGTTCTAGGTGATAATGATGTTGGAAATTTTGAGGAGATAGTTTTGAAAATTATTAGCTGGATCTGTAAGAATCTTCCTAGACTGGATTATTCAGATTTCGGTATCCTTGAGATTACTCACATTAGTTTTGTCTCGTTAAATTTGGTTGCCATGCTTCGTGAAAACATGAAGCTCACTACAAAATAGAGCAAGAAGGCTTTGATATATGGGGACAAACAAGGGATATAAGTCAAGGTTTAAAGGATTCATATCAAGAAAAGTTACTCATTGATCAAAAGAAAAAGAATCAACAAAACCTTCCAATCAGTGATGACTTTTAATTTGTGCCGGTCACGGTGACTCCTACATCTGACTGTGCGAGGGCGCGGTGACCCTCAACTGGGCGGAGGAAAGGAAGCCCAGTTTGGGCAGCGGCCGCCAAGTGCGCGGGTCTAGGATCCCAGTCCCCCTTCGGTTTTTAACGTGAGCTCACAGTGTTTTTACACCTCGTTGGGATTCCGACTTTAGACCATTCCGCTGACCCTGTTTTAGGATACCCAGGCGGGGGATCCTTGGTTTTCAGTTTTACGTGCGAGCTCGGTTGCCCGTGACCGGTCGGGCTGTTTTCTAGAGCGACTTTTCCGGGAAGTCCCTCTCACCTGTCTCAGTGGCGTAGTTTGGGAGTGTAGACCTATCCCTCTATTGGACCGTCCTTCCAATTAGAGGGCGAGACGGAAGAGCCTTTTGTTGGCTTCTTCACCGCTTGAGTTTTTCTTCGCCAACAGACTTGGCGATGTTACATCCAGATCATCCATATCTATATCTATATCATTTAGAGTTACATTTGAGACTGTTGCACTAAGGTTTGAAGGGATTGATTCTACATCCAGATCATCCATCTCTATATCCATACCATCTAGAGTTTCATTTGAGACAGTTGCACTTAAGGTTTTAAGGGATTATAGTTAAATTTGAGTAACTGGAAAAGATACTAATCTGATTCAAAATCCCTTTGAGTTATTGGACGTGTTGGGAACTTAGTTAGGATGCATTACACAACACCGCATGCCTACGGAGGCCCCCCAACCCTAAGACATTCCCCAAGTCTTAGAGTCATAGTGTGAGGTTTCACAAGAACCAAGACCACAGACTATCCACTAACTTAAAGGAGTAACTAGACTTCAGAATTAAATAAACCATTATATCTTCTCATCTTATCTTTCCCATCATCAAAATCCAAAAATATGATTTCTGAGTAATATGAGAATAAAATATCATACTTATGATCAATTAGTCACCATAGAAATATACTCATGTGGGAAATGTTGGGATAATGGCTGATCATAAGAGGTGCTTGCTAGAAATTTGGAAACCTTTTACATTTGCAAGTAGAAATAAATTTTTAATTCGAGTTGCTCATGCCTCTCTACTTGCTTTCTTTTGTAAATAATAAATGCCTATTATTTTTATATAAGTTTTTGGGAGGTACCAGCAACCGCTGACGCCTTTTCTTCCTTGCACGCTTGGCAGGCAAACAACCTGCAGTTCAATAGCTATACATGGATTCAGAAGATAAATTTTATACCCAACGGTATGGTTTATTTTGTGCTAGTTTCTGTTCAATGTATAATGTATTATGTTTCTTTCTCTTCAGTCAGATTTTGGGATATAATGTATGTACTGTCAGACTTTGTACATGTAAAATATATGGAAGTTAATGAAATGAAATAAGATTTTGGTGACCATTGTTCTATGTGTTTGTGGTTATAAATGTTAATTGTGAATGTTAGATGAAATTGTTTCATTCGCGAAAAATTTCCCCGTACTTTCAGTTGCTTAATGCGATAGAAATGAATATTGTAATGCAAAATGTGTGATTAACGGGTACCCAGATCCTAGGGGGTTCACAGGTAGCATCTCCACCGCTAGATCAAGATTAGACCATGTCCCAGCCACATGATCGAAGGGGTCCCTACATGCATCTCACATGCAGGACTAGTTGCATAGATCCCTCTAGATCAAGAGATTTGTGAAGAACCCACTGTCACGTGCATATTGCACGTGCATTGGGCGATTTACAGAGGCACCCCCGCTACCTTTCAAAATCGCCAGAAACTCCCATCACGTGCTTCGCACACATGATTAGATAAAATTTGCACCTGCATCCCCTTGAGCTCCTGGAATTCATATGAGAATAAACTGTGAGGAGACATCTCTGACTTTTAATAACTGCAACTACTCCCCTATGAAGGTTAATTTTGAGAACATTTTATTTATTTATATTAAATTTATGTCCTACAATTGTTTTATACATATCTTGAGCATTTATGGTCTAATTTTGGTGTTCTTGGTATCGTTTTAAAGGTATTTTAGTTCTTTATCATTTGACATGTTGTATTATTCATTTGAGACACATTTGTACACAACTGAAATCAAGGAAGTTATTCTAATATATTTGAGCCTTGTTCTATATGATATAAATTTTATTGCACATAAAATTATAAAAATCAAAATATCTCTTAGTAACTAATTTGACATTTATTGATTAATTATCTCATAGAATCCATGGGCCTTGGATTTGATATTCACACCATTGATCTGCTCATTTTCTTCACATTTATCGTCATTTAAAAAATCTAAAAAATAAAAAATGCATTGATTTATTTTCTCTCATATTTTGCATTACATATATTTCCTTGCATAGAAAAAATACAAAAGTTCATTCATCATAGTTGTTTTAGTTCATTGCATCAATTGATTAAAAACCTATAAAATTTTCCAAAAAAATCCAAAAACTTGTAAAAATATTCGTCTTTTGAAAACATAGTTGTAAGTTGTATTTGAAAATTAATTGTACACCATTATTATACTTCACTGAGTTCAACCTTAGGACTTGCCCGAGTAAAATAAACAATTGACCACATTATATTAGTTTCACATTATTTTTCATGTGGTCGTTTTTTATGAACTCGCTCGTTATCACATGTTACAACCGACTATTTTTTTCCTAATTAATAGTGATAAAAAGTATGCTCATCAAGGGCATGTGATTTAGGTGGGTGGAATGGATAGACATATGATGGATGCTTCCAATCCTGGATGCTTACAATCCCGTACAAAATGATTACAATAATTAGCTTGTGTCAGTTATACCAATTGAGACATTCGAGTTAAAGCCCCATTTCTTAGGGCTACTTCCAAAGTTCAATGGAAATGACACTAAAGAACCATATGCATTCCTAAGAGACTTCGAGTTAGTCTGTGACAACCTTAGCCACCCTAGGGGTGGTCAATATTACATTTGGCTAAAGGCTACCCCGATTGCCTTTGGAGATAAGGCAATCCATTGGTTAAAGAATCTCAAGATTAGATGTACTACCCCCGAGCCACTCTTTGAGACATGGGAGAGACTCACAAACTTAGTACACAAATGCCTATGCCATGGTATTTCTAAGGCAATCTTAGTTCAAACCTTGTTCTATGATCTGACCCCTTAGATGCAGGGGTTAGTGAGTGTAGCTTGCGGAGGACATTATCTAAGCAGCAATGAAGATGCAATGTGGAAGAACTTGAGTAGATGGCAGAAACAGGTAGATCTCAAGGCACAAGAACCTACCATGCATCTCCCTTACTCTTATTTAAGGACATTCTTCTGGAGACTATAATTGATCTGACTGATGACCTCATCCCCAACATGAGGATAATAGCTGATAAGTTGACGAGAGCATAACAATAAGAAGGATGGTGAGTTTCACAAGCTCATCGATTTAAGGGCATTTCTAGATTGCCGAAGCAAGTGGACGAATTAGTTGAGAAGGTAGACAAGATGATATTACCCGCCCCTTTTACACCTTCTGCATATGTACACCGAGTTCACCTTGTACGGGAGCAGGGGCAGGGGCTTCAGAGCAACTAAGTAGAGAATTGCAGTATGCCCAGCAGGATCAAAGTGCACCCTCACATGTTGATACAGTTTACAAGGAGTCGCCGCATGTGTGGGAGGATAAAGGGATGTTGTATAGACATTACCATGTTTCAGACAATATGGGATAGGGAGCAATCAACCACACCAACACTCCCTAACTTATGTGGACACCAGCTCCGTTCCCACACCATGTCTTGTACAATCTAGGTCAGAACAAGGATACTAGCCTCAGTAATAGCAACAACGTAGTTACTAGTCAGGATATTAGGGCCACCAATAGTTTTACATCTCTCTGTCCCACCAACAACAGCCATATCGATAGGGCCAGTACATGCATCAATACCATCCATCCTCTAGCCACCAGCAGTAGTAACTGACCCTTCCCATGGGTGATATGGGCTTCCTCACTTCAGCCATGTAGTCTCAACTGATGCACTTTAATATATTAAGAATGATTGCCATGCCATGAATGCAGATCTCAATTGTGTTTCATGTACCCAAGACGAGCAGATGACATCAAAGACTCCTATTCCAGACTAGGTTCATGCTAGCACCAATAACTCGAACTAGAGTCAGCATAGATATAGAGACCATGTATACTATTCAGATATTCTAGATTATGCAATGTGAGATCTTTTTGCAAGATAATGTTAACTATATGTCCCTCATGAGCGGAAATACCATGATCATGACTGGTCGAGCAAAGGAAAATGAGAAGGAAATTCATGAGGTTTTACTTGAGGAGAACTCGAAAGAAGAGGAGAGGTACCACCATCAGCAACAACAACATCTTCACCACTAGTGAGGGGATTTGAATCCCCAAAAATTGAAGAATCAACAAGGATGACAAGAGCAAGAAGGAGGAGAGTACACCTCCAAAGGATGCATCGGCATGATTCCCACATTTCCCTTTTAACACTTTTTATTCGAATGCAAAGACTCATAGTCTGCGTCATGTACATAACTAAGATTTTCAGTAGAATGATGATGATGATGTTGTTTTGTTTGAATGAGTGAGATAAAAATAGTCCATTTCACCAAAGCACTCAAAGGGGGAGGAAGAAAAACCTAAAATAAAAAAATGATGAAGAGATGGCCATAATTTTCAAAGAAAACATCAAGATGATTGCCCACATGGAAATATACGTGGACATGACACCAGATTTTCTAAAGTTCTTACGGTGCAATGCATGCCTATTAGAACTAGAAGAAAGCCAAACTCCCATGTTAAGATATGTGTATTGTCAGTAGCCAAAACTTGCGCTATTCAGAATACATTGCCATGTAAGGAGAGAGACATGTATGCTCATTATGTCACAAGTTATGTTGACAGCACATCTTTTGATCATACTCTCTTAAACAATGGTCCTTCAATCAACCTCTTACCCACTTCCATATATGAGAGGTTGAACCTTGGTCCCTTAAGAGATTCTAGGTCTCTTTTGTAGTTCTCATATAAGTCCACAAAGAAGCCTCAGGGTGAGTTGAATAACATTGTTATTTCTATAGATGGGAAGGACTATCTTATGGACTTAATAGTCTTAGACATAGAGACTCCTAAGAATTAGAGAGACCGAGATTATAGTTGTTCATCCTTTCTTTAGGACATATGATGCCAAGTTTCATTACAAGCTATGGAGAATCAAGTTCCAAACTTCAGGCAGAGGTGTGGAACTCAAGACGAAGCAGAAGATAAAGCAGACGATGTGGCAGCAACTGAACTCCAAATCCGGTATAGAGTCTTGGTCTTCTTCTGATGCAGAATGTAGTCATGTGGGCATAGTAGGGTCCTGACTACAAAATCCCACAGATACAGATGATTCCCTCTCATCTAGAGAGGCCAATGTTAGTGTTGCAGTTTGCCAGATTGTTCGGAGCCGGTTCTTAAGTGCAAAATAATTGAGAAATGTGTTCCCTACGCTCTAAAAGACACATAAGTCCAGCAAGGCATGTTAGCCCCCCCCACCCTCTTTTGTGACAATCAAAGGGTAAGGATGATGAGTCAGGCCTAGCTTTTATTGACCATTCAGATACATTTGGCAATCTGATTCAGAGACAAGTCAGTTGGTGGCAGTGTGTTTAGACAGATATAGCTACATGCAACACTCTCCCAGATTTAGCAATGGTTGATCCTGACCTAGTTGATGATAGAGACATTCTTGAGCTCAAACCATTACCTCATACACTCAAGTATGCCTTCCTTGTAGGCCAAACCCAGGAAGTTCCTGATCATTATCAGTTTGAGCATGACTGGAGAACATGAATCTTGCTTGCTAGAGATTCTCAAAAAGAACAATAGAGTGATAAGCTGGAGTATGTCGGGTCTCCGTGTGATAAATCCTGCTATTTTCTCATACTAGATATACCTTGAGGATGATGCTATCATCATGTGGGTACCGGTGTACGCTGAAATTGAAATTGCAGGAAGTGGTCAAGAAAGAGCTTGAGAAATGGTGTGGAGCATGATCCATTTATCCCATCTCTAACTCCAAATGGGTGGGACCCATTCATGTTATCTCGAAGAAGTCGTATATACATATTTTCACCAATGAATAGAGGCTAGAGTATCTATGTCATGGCTTATCTGGGTGGATTATAGGCGCACGAATGTTGCGATAAAAAAAGGACCATTTCCCTCTGTCATTTTATTGATTGGATTTTGTAGAGGCTGACCGAGAAATATTACTTTTGCTTTTTGTATGGGTATTCAGGCTACAATCATGTACACATCGCTTTAGAGAACTAGGAATAGACCACATTTACATATCCCTTCGAAACTTATGCTCCGGTCGCACGCCCTTTGGGTTATGCAATGCACCTGGGACTTTCCAAAGGTGCATGCTAGCAGTATTTTTCCGAGATGTTTGGTGATTTCTCAAAAGATTTCATGGATGACTTCTCGGTTCATGGTGATTCTTTTGATGACCATCTTTCTCACTTAGACCAAGTCCTCGCTATGTGTATAGAAATTGATATGGTGCTCTCATGGGAAAAGAGTCACTTCATGGTTACGGGAAACATCGTGATGGGGCATGACATCTCCAAAAGGGGAATGTAGGTTGACCCTGCCAATGTCGATATAACTAAGAAACTCGAGCCACCAACCAACATGAGGCAGTTATGGTCATTCTTTGCGTATGTTGGATTTTATCGCAGATTCCTTGAGGATTTTCGATGATTGCCTAATCGTTAACCGAGCTCCTAAGAAAAGGCACAGAGTTCCTTGTATACCACAGTTGTCTTGATTCTTTCGGGTTGTTGAAAAGGAAGATCATGAATGCTCCCATCCTACAACCCCAGATTGGTATCCCTCCTTTTAGATCATGACTGATGCTTCCGACTTTACGATTTGGGTCGTACTAGGACACATGAGAGAAAGGAAACCATATGTTGTACACTACACAAGTAATGTAATATATGAAGCATAAAAGAATTACACACACACACACTAAGAAGGAAGTGATTATGGTAGTGTTTACCTTGGATAAGTTTGGATCCTATCTTCTTAGACCCAAGGTAACAATGTTCACAGACCACTCATCCCTCATATGCTTAATGGAAAAGAAGGATGTGAATGTGCATCTTCTTATGTCGTTTTTTTCTTCTTTAGGAGTTTGACCTGGAAATAAAAGATAAACTTGGAGTAAAGAATATAGTGGATGACCATCTTCCTTGGATCGAGCAACAACATAATACTCTTGATAAAACTTATCAAAGAAACCTTTCTAGATGAATCTATCATTGTTATTGATTTACTTCCATGGTATGCCAACATGGTGAACTACCTTGTCTCCAAGCAAGTTTCCCAAGGTTGGCTAGTAAGCATAATTGACCAAGTTAAGTAGGATTCCACTACCATTAGGAGATTCATTCATTTTTGAAGAACCAAATTGCATTTGGAGGAGATGTATTCCTTGTGAGGAATACAAGAGTGTCCTTGAGCACTATCACACTTTGGAGGCATGAGGACAATACTCCATGAAGAGGACCGCTTGGAAAGAGCTACAATGGTGATTTACTAGCTGACCTTGTTCAAAGATGCCTATGCTTTTGTTAAGTTGTGTCCAGTTTGTCAGAGAACGGGAAGAACTGTGGGTTCCAAAGATGACATGTCCATGCAACATGTTACCATCTGTGATGTGTTTGATGCATGGGACATAGATTTCATGGACCCTTTCCCGAACAACCATAGTTATGAACACACTCTCCTGGTGGTAGATTACCTTTCTAAATGAGCAGAGGCCATTCCCATCTGAAATGCGGACAGTATGACTGTATGTAAATTCACAAAGGATCACATAATTTCCAGCTTCATGGCTCTTAAAATCATTATCTTTGATGGGGTAGCCATTTTGCGAATGAGGACATGAAGAATCCTGTTAAGGAATATGGAATCGACCATTGGGTCGCCAGTCCCTGCCACCCACAATTTAATGGCATGGATGAGATTTTGAATAGGGATGTAAAAGGAATATTGCAAACATTAGTTCGCCCTGATAGGAAGAACTTGTCACAGCTCTTGCACCAAGTTTTATGGGCCTGTGGAACTGCTTACAAGATCCCTTTTGGGACATCCCTATTCCGCGTGGTATTTGGGAAGGCTTACCATTTACATGCAGAGTAAGTGCACAAATCAGAATGGGCAATTGTAAAGGTAAATCGGAACACTTAACAAGAGCAAAAAAACAGACAAATGGATCTAAATGAATTGATACAAATCATAAACAAGGTGTATGAAAACAACATGATCTACAAGGACAAGGTTAAGAGATGGCACGATCATCATATACAAACCAAGAACTTTGTTCCTAGAAGAAGGTATGGTTATTCAAATCCAAGTTAAAGGTATTTTAAGGCAAGCTGAAGTCAAAGTGGGCATGTCCCTTCGTAGTCTAAAAAGTGCACAACAATAGCAGTATAGGGATCTCAAATCCTACAGATGGTGCACGATATTTCTTGGTGAATGGATAATTGCTTAAGCAATACGTAGATTCAAATGAGCAATCAATCCATGTAGAGGAGATGATATTCACACATGGTATAGACTTAGATTTTACCCTCAACCACTCAATGTGACACTCTGAGCTTCATGTTCATGTACAACATTAGAAGATTCAACAACATGTGAAGATCACCGACTCCATCTTATTTATTTCCACCTCGCTTATGATCTGTCACTTATAATTATTCTTCCATCTTAGGCAAACAAGAGCCTAAGTATAAGGAGGACTGATTCTCATTGTGCATATCTCCATACTCTTTATTCTTTTTTCCTTTTCGCGATCGCATCATTCTTGCTCTTCTTCAGTACTTAGGCCCTAAAAACCCAAGTATATGGGGGTAGTCAACTTCTATACTTTTTCATCCACTTATTATCAGTACGAGCTATGTTTTTATTTCATTATGTGCGATAAGTACACATTAAAAGCCAAGTATATGGGGTTTATGTACATATTACATACTTACTTTACCCCAAGCTCGTACTTTGACTTTTTTGTACATTAAATAATGGAGTGTATGTATCTTTATTATATATTTGTAAACATCTTTTGTAAAACTTTTTGTATATATGTTTATTAATGTACATAATAATGGTTTTAAACTTTTGTCAAAATAAGGGGCATAACAAGAAGATACACAAAATAATCCTTTTAATGATGAATTATAAGGAGATAGTCCTGATGTTAAAACTATCCTTTTAATGATATATTATAAGGAGATATTCCTGATGTTTGCACTAGCAAACAAGACTTGTTATACACCAGGCTTTTGGATTTGGAGAACTCTCATTCCTGAGTCTTGACCATTTTTTATTATTAGGGTCCTGGACTTAAAGTACTTGAAATACCTGAGTTAAAGATATGCAAGCTACATCACACGTAGATTCTTTGTGCTTAATTAAACATGACCGACACCTCACTTGCATGATTGCTTGTATCTAGTGACGAGTCAAAAAATTAACCTAAGGGCTAGGCTTAGAGTGCTTGAATTAAGATCGAACCTCATGAAACTCGATGATGGGAAGTTATTAGGAATCAACTCATGAGGTTTGAGTACCAGCAGTTAGCCAGTATGGGGACGTGGATCCTTATGCTATCCTTCTCTCAACCTAGGTGCCAGTGAGTATTAAAAACAAAAAATGTGTGGATAAAGGTGTGCCAACTTGGTAAGACTAAGAAGCTAGCCAAAATTACAACAATTCTAGAAAAAAACTCGAAAAAATCAGAAATTTCCACAAAAAAGAGATTTCTAATAGCAAGCAAGCACTCCCAACCTTTCTGAGAGTCCACTTGGATTAAGAGGAAGTAGGCCACAATATTGATCTTCCCACTACTATTAGGCCACTGAATAAGAACCACGTGAGCATGAAAAAGAGCCATGTATCGTAGATGCTACAAGTCCAGGTGTAGAAAGTATATTAGATACTAAAAAAAGGAACACCCAAATGTATCCTAGAAAAAGAAGTGCAAACGGTTTGAATTTATTGATGGGAGTCTTGATCTACACTAAAAAGAACAAATTAAGTGTGTGTCTGTCATTCGAGTGGATCCCTTATCCAATGAGATGAGAGAAGAATCAAAAACATCCTACTCCTTCCATATTTGGCCTTCCATGATGGCATCTTTTAAGTATGACCACTAAAGAGATGGAAGATTAGGTTATGACTTGATATTGGAAGCCCTTGAGTGAGATATAGATCGTACACTTATGTGATATTCCACACTTAATGTCATGCCAGTTATATGTTTATTGCATTCTTAGAGAGTCTAATACTTGGGTAATTAAATTTCTTTTTAATTAAGAGTGAGGGAGATCTAAGTTTGACGATGTGCACAAAACCAAGAGTATGATCAATAAGTCTTGTATCTTCACTTCACAGTTAGGAATTAATCCCAAGAACTCACAAAAAATCTCTTAACAAATGATTTATTGTTGGGAGCAAGCAATGTTTGAGTATGTTGGGGTGATCAATCCATGATCTAGTAACCCTATTGATCATTCTTAGGTTAATCCCCTCAACAAAGCACAAAATAAACCCCCCTGACAAGCTCAAATAAAGAACATACACTCTTGTACAAAATTAGGGTTAATTAATGGTTATTAAATACTCAATAAAACCTAATTCATCTTCTATATATTGTGTATATTGTACGTATTTTATCTTAATTCTATTCTTATAACCCCCCTGAAAATTATATAAATTGGTGTATATACTTGTACATGAATAGAGTTCTTATTAAAAATAAAACAACATGTAAAAATCATAAAATTTGGTATTCACTACATATTAAATACCCGCAAAAATACAAACTTGTAGAAATAAGGTCCTTTGTGCTTTTATTATTCATGAAAGTTGTATATCTCCTTTGACTGAACATCTTTTATGGTGCACAATTTTTTATTTGAGTCCATTTACTATTTTTTATTTTTTTATTTTTCTAATTTTCCTACTGGTATATGTAGCTCTTTTAGGTAGGCCACGTAGCCATATCTTCTTCCCTTTGCACTTCGCTTGGTCGTTGGATTTGATCCAACATCGTTCCTTCGCGCCATCCCACTGTTCCATGTGCAGTTGGTGTTGGACATACGTGCCCATAGTGAGGCATAAATCAATAAAATTTATTGCAAATCACTCCTTAGTTTTGAAATGAATAATAACTAATTTGCATGATAGGTCCCTCCGTACGATTACGGTTATGTACCACGACCATCTTGATATCATACAATTGTTGATCCAAATGTTGGATCATAAAGACTGATGCATGGTTGAGTATTTAAAGGGTTGGATTAAGGACTCAACTGCACCATCAAGTGCATCGAGCAATGATCTCTAGTATGAGAAGGAGATTCCAATCCTTACTCTAAAGACTAGTGTCTATCCAATCTCTTGATGCAGGTCCTGTGAATAGGAATAAAGATTCAGAGGTGTTGGATAATCTAGGTCAAGTAGTTGACTTAGTGAGACGGAGATAACGTAGACCTTTATCGTATGCTATTATGATATAGGCACGCATCCTCTAACCAGATACATATTTATTATTATATGTCTGAGTATGTATATTTAGCATACCATGAGGGTTATGACCTAATCAAGGTTTATACACCTATGTATTGGTGTGCATACAAGGGCATATGAGTAATATGATATCTCAAAGGGATCAAACATGTTCACTGATGAACCGGAAGACACGAGCTCGCTCATGATATATTGGGATAAACTAAATTATAGCGTTGGTCGTCTTGTTTTGGAAACAACATGATTTAAATATATGATATATGCTTTTAAAAAGCACATGATCGATACCAGCTCCCAATGATCGAATGAGAAACTTACCAATAAAACCATGAAGGAGACATCCCAAAATGAGATCAGAACTTCAGGTTTAATCACCATCTTCAAATAGGAAAGATGTATGGGTATTAGGAATATTCAAAGGTGATGTGATATTAAATGATTGTATACCATGATGCTTCCATTCCGAGGGAGTGATGAATCATTTTTGGATTTTAGTGACTCCGCTCAGTGAACTAGTTATTCAATCCTAGTCCATATGATGGATATTGATTTGAATTGGATTCATAGACAATAAGAAGATAGAGAACTTTGTCTGACATGATCAAACATCTCGGAGAGATCTTTTAGATATGGAAATGAGATTAGAACTCATTATCCAAGTCACTGTACATGGATATACAATCACCTCGACCCTATCTCCAAGTATCCGCGAAGAAGGCACACTATCCTCAAAGGAGTTTGATGAATGTTCCATTAGAGATAAATCTAGAAATTTAGACCATTCAATGATGTTTGAATCACTATGTGAAGATGAGAACTTAGGATAAATAAATTATATTTTATGATCATGAACACTATTGTCTTGGATAGTGTTATCTACATTATCCAATAAATAATGTGGATAAGATTCACATATCTTTGGATATGCAGAGAGGATTTCGAGATAATTAAATTGAATTTAATTATCTTGGATGCGTTTAATGTGGATACTGCTATCCACAATAATCATGGATGGTATGAATAAGATCCACGTTATCTTATTAAGGCTTGATTGTGAATAAGATTCACAAAATTAATGTTAATACAAGAAATGCAAATGTGATTTACATAAAGGTTTGGACCTATGAGTATGATTCATATTTGTCAATGTCCTATTTGTATTATCACAAATAATTTAGAATTATTTCTTGATAATTGAATTTCGAAATAAATTAATAAATAAATAAAATTATGATCATTGAAATATTGTAACTATAATAATTATAATAGGGAAAATAGAAAAGGAACTCCCTAGAAAAGGGAGACATCCATGGTTGTTACAACCACGGTGGATGTCACCACTATTTTAGGAATATCCTATTTATTTTCTCTTTGATTAATTATTTATTTTTAAATTTGTTGAGAGGATAAAAAAGATCATTTAATTGATAATTATTATCAACTCTAATACTAAAAGTGTTTTATGAGTTCCTTTAATCCTGATCATTGATTCAATAATTAGGATTGCAATTCTAATGGTCCAAAAATATGCATAAGGAAGGGCAGACCCTGCCTTCCAAGAAACAACAACAACAATTCAACGATAAATAAGTCTCTCTCTCTCTCTCCCATAAGGACGTCCCCTCACCAATATAACACCCTTAATGTTGGATATTTCCTCTTGCCTCTTAGGGTCATCCCCTTGTAGGGATAATGCCCTTGATAGTGGATATTCCCATTATTACTCCATCGGATCGATACTGTACGAGTTTCTTCATTTTTATCTCTTCCAGATCATGATGAAGAAGGATGACTTCGCACGCCGAAATCAGGAGCAAGAAGTCTTAAATTGTCTCATTTGATTGCGGTAAGTACGTGGCTCATCCCCACGTCCACAAGTTTTGCCTCCGTCAGATCGGACTCAAACATGAGATCTCTTAATTTAGAGACTAGAGGATCATATTCACTCTTCAAGAGATAATCATAAACTTGTGTGATATTGATGGAACTGTTAGGAAATGGTTCCCAATCCATGTGGTTTCATCACTTTTTTAAAAAAAATTATGCTATTATTGCGACTTGTACAATAAGTATGTTTTTCGATCAGATATGATCCGATCAACACACTTCCATGATGCGCGATGCCTTAAAAACCTTTCTTTAGTTGGATCTGATCTAATCCAATGATGTGCACACCCCCTTGCCTTACCTACATGAACGTCCCTTACTCCTTCATGTTTCTCTCATCTAATGGATGAGGGCATGTCTTCCCCCTCCAGTGCCCTTCTCTCCCAGATTCTCCATTACGAAGTCCTCGCCATCTACCTTTATCCTCCATGTGTCCCTACGCCAAGCCGAGATGACCAACGGTTAGCCATGACTCCCCTCTCACCTTCCAACCACCTCACATACACTTGACATCTTAGCACACCTCTCTCCACTCGTTAAAAAACCTCGCCTACACTAACATATTCACCTACTTAGCTCCATGACCCCCACCGTGCACCAACTGATCCACCCTTGTGCGAGCTAAGTCCTAGCCCCTTTACCTACAAAGTGACAACTTTAGGTCCTATGGTTGAGCGAAGTCTGGTTCCAGCTTCGATGAGATCATGTGGTTACTATTATCACTGCAATCGACTCCATGCGCTGCTCGAGCTCGATAGCCCAACCATTTGCCTCGAATGAATACCAATAGCATCTCCAACTCTAGATCATGCACTCCGACCATCCCTCCGACCTTATCTACCTTCTTCTTTGTCTCTGGGTAGCCGCGATCATTATCCCTTCTACTTTCTCCCATCTTATTCATCGTACACACGCAAGCTAATCAATCCAGTCCCACCTTTACCTTCACCGAACATTAATGATCCTTGCCAGCTCTTCAGGGAACCGCCTTCCCTTCTTCGAACCCTTGGCCACTCTACTTCGTCCTCCTCTTTGCACACAAGGATGACCACCGGGTTATCCGCCCCTTTGCACCTCATTGTGCCTCCATTCCACCGCATTCCTCTTCATTATCGATTGCTTAACCCTTTTAGGTCCCCATCCCTTCATCGACTGGACAATACGAAGCCACTCAATCCTCGGCTTCTTCTTCGATGAAGCCATACCACTACATCATCATGCACCTCGCTGCAGCTTCGCCTCTCCACCTCGAACTTCTACATTGCCTCAACAACCTTCCAGGAGCTTCAGTTGATCTTTAGGAGCCAAGGGAGCTCAGATGAGGTCGCACGAGCTCTGCCCGACTCAGCCACACGTAGAGGAGCTTTGAGTAGCAACTACAATTGGATCAAGACCGTCCCGATCTAATGGTTCACAACATGAGATGCCATCACCCTCATTGTCGTTTAATCAACCTGCAGAGGAGATAACCAACATCCACCCTCACCTTTGGGCCTTTGGATCTTATACAATCCAATGGATCCGAGCCCCGCTCCGAGCCACCAGCCACGTCAACTACCTTAGAGTCAACGAGCCTTGCCCTATTCCTCCACGGATCGAACCCCATATGCATCCCGATCCTATGTCAAACCTCGTCAACACATGCCTCGTGCACGTGGGTGAGACATTTGTAGTGCCAATCCCCACACTTCCCTAATTTACATTCAGGTTTAGGCATACATGCATCACGTGTAGTACTTGAAGAATTTGCATCCAGGCCCAACCAAGTATCCCATATTGATATTGGCATTCATACGCATGGAGTAATTACAAGAAAGCCCTTACATATTATTTTATTTGTATATAAGCCCCTAATGGCATTGACTAGTTTTAAATTTATTTTAATTAAGTTGTAATAGCGAAAAAAACTCCTAGACATGGACTCCAAATTCTTTGAAATATGTCTCATTTTAAAGCTCTTTCAATTCTCTTTCTATTGGCATGCTTAGCTCTCTTACTTAAACTAATTATTAATCAGAGAAATCCACTGATTTATACTTCTTATTTTAATTACCATGTTTAGCATCTGGGTCATTTATTGCAATTAAGCAGGTCTTGCAATAGTTGGAATCATTTCTTAACATAGAATTTGATTAGGAAGCTAACATAGAATTTGATTAGGAAGCTAATTCTTTGATTAAGGATCATTAGCTTCTGATTAAGTGGCATTTGTGAATCAAACAACTTAGCGCACATAATTTTAGGTTCAATGTATTTACATTGAAATTGAGGTTTATCCTTGCAATCATATTTGGATTGATTACTCTATTAAATTGCTTGAGCTTGTTAGAACTCGAACAAGGGTTTTGATTGAGATGATTTGTGCATTGTTAACTTATATGTATCCATTTTGTGCACCATCTTAGCTAGCATAAAAAGCACCAAAAATATCATCCATACATTCACCTTGATCATCATAACATCAACTTAAATAAATCAGGGTATTTTAACCTAGATTAGATAGTTCACTATCTCGTGCCCCTGTGTTCGAACCTAAACTTACCATGTTAAAAATTAAGCCACACTTCCTCACGAAGATACTTTAATGTGATTTTGGTAACATATTGTTACCCGTATCACGATGATATCACATTATTAACTCAGGGCACGAGCGAGTTATCAGATGACGCTGTTGTCCGGACACATCTTAAGTGAGTCATTTGTTTAGATTTAAATACACGATTTATTGAGATTAGTGTTATTTAGATCAAGTTGCATTTTTATGACATTGTGTTGCTTGGTTTGTGTGTTCTCAGCACCTTTGACTATCAATGCATATCTATCTCTAGTGCTTATACACGACCAATCTAATTTGTGGACAGGGCTCGAGGTGTCAAGGAAACCAAGATGATGTGGAGGTGAACCACTTGGGGTGGATCATTCCGAGGACTGCTAAGTAGATCACTTGAGTAGAGAGATTAGAAGTAGCTTAGATTTATATTCGCCTGTCATTGTTGTAATTAATTTGCAGTAAAATAGGTATTTCTTTACAATGGTCTTCGATAGAAAACTCGTGATTATACCCGGACTTGTACACTTATTATTTTGTTGTGTGTTGAGACATGTTTCATCATTTATGTTAAGGGTGGAGCTTGACTTGAGTGGCTCGATCATTAGGGAGGCACACCAATTTTAGAGCTCCCTTAAGTTTATTGATTGTGCTCGACTAATTAAGTCATGCTTGCTCAAATAATGATATACATTATCATATTTTAACTTAGTCGAATTCAATCCATTCTTCCGATTAATAGAACTTATTCATCAGCTATATTATTTAGCTAGGATGATGCAATAATCAAGAGACTTCTGATTGCCTGCATCCCACACAATTTTCTAAAATCAAGTACAGTACCTTGCACGAAGTCATCTCGGAGAAGAATTTATTCTGTGTAGAACAAAGAGAGTTCCCAACACGCATACACAGAGACCGCGCATTCCAACTCGCTCGTCTTCAGCATCCGAGCGCCGCTCCTCGTGATCTTAGCGCGCTATTTTAGGGTTTTCCGCAACCCCACATCGCTGCTAATCGGCGAAAGATTTCGCTATTCCACCATGAATGTGCCCATCATTGGTACGATCCCTCGTCCATTTTACCCTCTTCGCTTGCTTCCGATCGCAAAAAAGATGTTTTAAGGGCTTTCTTTCCGGTTTCTACTTGTTCTGATTGGCTTTCTTGGTTTCGGGTGTCAAGATCCGCTGCAGGGGGATTTCCCTGAGGTGATAGAGGAATACCTGCAACATGGGAACATGAAATGCATCGCTTTTAATCGCCGCGGAACACTCCTCGCTGGTAAAAAGGCATCTTTTTTTTCTCGATGGTACCTAATGGTTGCAATGTCGTTGTTTCTAGCGAGCATTGCGGCAATATTTCAAAGGAAGTATCTTTAGTGCGTTTGGTTTCCCGTCAATATTGCTTAAATGTCCTCACTCTTACGTATGCATTGCCATCACTTGTATTTTTATGATATGCATTGTTTTCTGCATGTGGTTAGTATTAATGGAGGAGTTGTTTGTTTGAGCAACTTGCATGCAGTTTGGTCACGGTTTACTAGCTTGTCTAGATGTTTTTAGCTGTTCATTTTGTAGGTTATGTTATAGTTGGGCATTTTTGCAGTTGCCAACTTGAGAAGTACCAAAACACACCAGGCTAATTAAATGCCCAAAAACAGCTGGGAAGTGCCTAAAAAACCATAACAGGTTGAAGCAAATTCACAATATAATATTTGTTGGTGGAAGTTTGAGTGGATCTAAGGTTTTTTATTGATAAACCCAATACTAAGGGTTCAGGCAACCCCTTTATTTCATCAAAACTTGAAAACTTATAGAAAGTACTGGTATACAAGTAAAACCAAAGAGAATTGAGAAAAGAAAAACAAGTAAAATAAAGTAACCCCAATAGGTTGCTGTGAATAAGTCAGAATCAAAGCATCAGAAAGTCTTCAAACAGCAGCAGCAATCTTCAAATCGAGTTCTCTGTTTGTGTACTACCCGGCTGCAAATTCGTTCCAATATTATCGATTCAGCATTTGAAAGAAATTCAACTTTTTCATCAGCACCTCTCCTTTGCATATACGCAGCTAATTTAGATTCAGTCTTTGAAATATCCTCCATCAAAAGAATATTCAAATCTGAAAAACTTTAAATGTTTATTGTTCGAATAAGCAGTTTTTCTTCTAGCACTGCTGAGATCCCTCAGTTTAAGGTAAGCTTGAATTGCATAAAAGTTCCATCATTCAACTTGCTTAGTTGATCGGAGCGGATGTTATGTCCAATAATTATCTTCCACAATTCTTTGCCTCCCATGAGTCAGAGAACTCCAGTTTCCACTATATCCTTCAGCCTCAGTAAATAATTTCTTATGTGGACAATCTCAGCCAATTTAATTGAAGTAATATCTACTACATAATGTTCTGGAATCCTATCGTCGTTTAGGTCTTCTTGGTCCACGTGTAAAGAACACATCATTGTTATAATGCTTTGATTTCTTCTTCGGCTTTGATCTTCATTCTTTGAGACGCCTGCTTCTACAGTCTTCATTAAAACAGTGGCATGCATTTCAGCCTCTTCCCAGCCATGTTGCTAACTGAAATGATCTAAAATATTTAAAAGAATGTTAGAGTTCCTTGAATCAACAAAAAAATAAAGCAACTCCAAACTAAGAAACTTATCTTTGAGCACACATCCATTGTATGTAGTGGTTCTAAGGTTTTCTTTACTTTTTTGGCAGAGAGGACCATGTACTTTAGTTCGGATTATAGGGTTATATTGGCATTGATGCACTTTCTTTGATTGGTTGTTTCCTAACTGATCATGATAATTTACGTGTATGTCATTGTCATGTGTTGGGTGTCAAAAGTTTAGTACGACATGTCGTTGGCATGTTGGAGATCATATATCGAGCGCATTCTTTGCACATCATTTTATTGTCAGTAGTCAAGCACATGATACGCTTTATTTGCTGTTGTGTTCTGCTTTGCACGTGGTTTATGCCATCTTAAAGTCCATGGTTTATCTCATGGTGGTGCAATTATTTAAAAGGAAAAAAACTTCTCATATATGTTCCTTTTTTTCAGACCTCCTTTCCCTCCACATTTTCATGAAACTTCGCCATTTTCTCTGTAGGGTTTTTTGGGTGAGAATTTTTGATTTCGAATTCATTCCTGTCTGAAGGCTGGGACTCACATAGACTGTTGAAGAACTTACCGGATTGCATTGGATCATTTCTTACATTTGAATCCACTATTGTTTTTGAAATAAAACATAATAAGACACTAGTTTAGTTTCAATTCTGGACTTGGTAAATCTTATATTTCTCTAAGGAAAAAAATCCTATCTCACAAAATTTCTCACAGATTTGAAATTTATTGCCAAGATAAGCTATGGAACAAAAACATGATTCATAATTTCGGAGGCATTCAACAATCACTCACACTTACCAATGGTTGGTTTTTGTATATTGGAGTATCTTAAATCTGAATGATATGTGATTGACCCTTCATAAATCACGTCCAATTTCACTAACAATTGAAGATTTTCAACATCCATTGATCAACCAAAACAGACCAGAACCATTCTTTGTGTCTTCCTCCCTTTACTCCTATATAAGAAGATGTGAGGAAATCCTTGAGCTTGTTCGATTCTCGGTTACTCTATTTTCTTCCATAAGAGAGTCATCTCTACCTCTGTCATGGTGGAAATGGATGTATATCATCAACAATGATTCTAATGGACTAGTTGAGGAGTCAACCCTTGATATCGATTGAGGACTAGTTTTGCACATTGTGGCTATTCTTTGTTAAAATCATATTCTTAGTGGTTTGCATTCAATTCTTATTCTTTAATGCACATTCTTGCTAAAGGAATTTGGATCTGTGATGGCGGTTGTGGTTTTGGTCCTATTATACGACCCCATCCATGGGATCATGACAATCAGACATGTTCATTCAATGCCAAACATGGAAAAGTTTTCAAAGCTTCTAAGATAACCGACTTCTTCTTAAGGCGTGTGCTTTTTTAAAAAAGTTTGAGTTTGGAGGGCGAGAAGAGTTCTGCCCCCTCTTCAGTTGCTCCCTCAATCGGAAGACTTCCCAGTAGTAAAATTGGTTCCTCCACATCGTCTGTGAGAAGGGTTCCCAAAGGCTTATACAATATTGAGTTGTTCCCCCTCCTCAGGGCCTGCCTTCCTCTGGCGATACACTACCACCAACAAAGCCTTGTCCCACATTAACTAGGGTCAACTACATGGATTCTTTGCCTCCATTTAGATCGATTTTGGGTCATTCTCATGCTTATATTCAAATAACTAAGATCCCTTCGAATAGTCTCCGTCCAACACTCTTAGGCCTTCCTTTCCCTCTCTTAACACGCATGGAATGAAATTTCGCGAAATTTCGACAAAATTTCGCCGAAATTTCGATTTCGACGGGTCATGGCTTTCGAAACTACTCTATATATCGATTTCCAGGGTTTCGGTCGAAATATCGCGAGATATCAGCGATATTTCGGCTCGACTCGATATCTCGGCCGACATATGGAATCTTTGAATAAAAAATACACGGATATGTCGAGATATGCCGAAATTTCGACCGAAACTTCCCCATTTCGCCCGACTTCGTGCAGAACCAGCTCCTTCCTCTTCCAAGGTCTTCTTCCTTCGAGGTAAGCCAAATTAGGCTAAATCTTCTTCAAATTCATAAATTTTTTTAGGGGTTTTACTGTTAGGATGTTGATATAGCTTGCCATGGTGTTTAATTTGAGAGATTTCCCCAAAAATAGGTATAAATTTGGAGAAGAAAATTGGGGCTTTTGTGTTTTTTTTGCACAATAGTGCTAGCTATGATAATTGTATCTCAGATATGAAGTTAACATGAAGTAAAACATAGTTGGAGGACATTTTGTTGGATATATGTTAGAGGAAATTGGGGCTTTTGAGGTTTAATGTGGAACGATATTGAGTTGGAGCATTATATATTTGGATCTTGAGTTTTGGAAGTAGAAATCATAATCAGGATTTTTTTTGGATTAATAAAATTTAAAAATATTGAAAATCCGAAAGTCATTTGTTAAATATTTACGTTTTTGTTCATATTTTGTGTCACTTAGGTAGTCTTTCTTGAAAATGGTCCCCTAAGTTGTAGATCTAAGATCCTAATGTATAGATCTAAGGTCCTTTTTCTGTAAATCGGAAAAGTAGATGTTAGAAAAATTAAATATATAATAATTCCGAAATTAAAAAATAAAATAATTTGCATATTCATAAGCAGTTGCATTGTATGCCAACTTAATGTTTGTTCTTGAATTTCCTCGCAGATTTCGACGTTCATCACCATGGCACATTCTGGTTCCGATTCTAGATCTGACAGTTCTGATGATAAGAGGAGCGAATTCAGTGGGGACATTGGTTGGAGGTATGCCTCTGCTCCTGATAGAAATAAGGCGAAGCCGCAATGCTATTTCTGTGGGAAGAAGTTGGGAGGAGGCGGGATCACAAGGATGAAGCAAAATCTTGTTGGCAACAACAAGAATGTTGCCAAGTGCACACATTGTCCCAAAGATGTGAGGGACAAGGTCAAGGCGAGCTTGGACGGAAAGAAGGAAAAGGAGACGGAGAGAATAAGAAGGGAAGAACAAATGAAGGAGTTCATGTTCGAGAAAGAATTCAACGTCATTTCTGATTCAGACGACGATGATTTTGTGTACCCTGTCGACATTCAGACTGCAGCAGAGAGGAGGGCATACAGAAGGGCTACACAAGAATCATTGAGGAGCGAGTTCGAGAGGAGAGAACTCGGTGGTGCACGGGGCGGCTTCTATGGTGCAAGTGGGAGTGGTTCTGGAGGCGCACCAGTACCACCACCCACCAAGAAACACAAGGGGAAGGGAATTGTGCCCTTCTTGACGAGGAGCGGATCCATGCAATACAAGGCAAGCAAGGATCCGAGGCAGAAAACGGTGAAAGGAATGTTCACCAATGCACGAGAAAGGATGGGAAAAGCTATCAGCAAGCTCTTCTTTGGGGAGAGCATTCCTGTCAACATTGCAGGCGGGCCATTCTTGCAACATGCCATTGATGAGATCGCTGCAGCGGGAACGGGAGTGAAGGCTCCTACATCCTACGAGATCATGAAAAAATATCTGGGGATGGAGAAAGAGGAGATGAATGAGTACATCGCCGAGTTGAGGAGGAGATGGCCAGAGTACGAGGTGACATTGATGTGCGATGGGTGGACGAGCTACACAAGGAAGCAGATCATAAACTTCCTTGTCTACTGCGATGGGAAGACAATCTTCTTGAAATCTATTGATGCATCTGAGCATGTGAAGGACCACAGGTACCTTCTGAAGTTGATGAAGGACGTTATAAAGGAGGTTGGGAAAGAGCACATTGTACAAATTGTGACGGATAACGGCAGCAACTTCAAGAAGGTTGGTGAAACAATAATGAAGTTCAGCAGCCACAGAATTTTTTGGACACCGTGTGCTGCGCATTGCATTGATTTGATCCTTAAGGATTTCAGCAAGAGGAAGCTCGTCTCAAGGGTGGTGGAGAAAGCACGAATGATCACCACATTCATCTACAACCACGGTAAAGTGTTGGCACTGATGAGGCGGATGTGCAATGGGGATTGGGGAGTTGGTGAGGCCTGGCATCACACGCTTTGCAACCAATTTTATAGCATTGCAAAGCCTCAAGCAACATAAGACGGGTTTGAAAACCATGTGTTGCTAGGGTGAGTGGTTCGAGATACCTTAAGTTCGGACTGAAGGAGGACGGAAGGTGGAGATATTGATCAATGATATCTCCTTTTGGGATGACGTAACTCGGGTCACGAGGATCATGGATCCAGTTGTTTCTGCATTGCGGATCGTGGATGGCGACAAGAAACCCACCATGGGAGTCATCTACGAGGCAATGCGCTGCATGAGAGAGAAGGTAAGAGAATTGGTTGGAAAGGGGATCGAAAGCATGGTTGGACATCATAGACGAGCGATGGTCCAAGATGC
The DNA here is from genome assembly GCA_037367405.1 of Ottelia alismoides. Lineage (NCBI taxonomy): Eukaryota > Viridiplantae > Streptophyta > Magnoliopsida > Alismatales > Hydrocharitaceae > Ottelia > Ottelia alismoides. The sequence continues at coordinate 784,907 of JAZKJV010010131.1, read as the reverse complement.
TCTCACATCCTCTTCACAGGGCCGGTATGTATTATGTACAAATGGATTTTTTTTTCAATTTTTTAAATTTCTATAGTTGGACATCATAAATGAGCTTCTTCGTGACTTTGTGTGCAACTTATTACTTCAATCCTAAGTACCAGTATAAGAATGGACTTGGTACAAATGCTGACCTTCTAGCAGCCATACAGATTGTGGTGGAGAAGCTCGTCAAGGACGAGAAGTTACAGATCATGTACATGAACGAGGTAATCCTCAATTTCTACCTAAATTTGAGGTCACAAGAAATTTCGTAAAGATGTAGTACGACTCTACGACTTAAACCTATGTGTGTACTGTGCAGGTTAAGTATTTCTGAGATGCGTTGGGTTCCTTCGGTCGGATTACTGCGGTCAACGGACGGGGCAATACTCTTCCTGGTAGGGACGAAGGCAAATAAAACCATTACTTGTGTGTTCATTTATTCCTACTTTTGATTTCTCTCTTTTTCTTTTTTTTGCAGCCGAATGGTGGTTGTTATACGAGATGGAAGCTCCCAACCTTCGAAGTGTGGCAGTGAAAGTGTTATCTCAAACCGCATCTGCTGGCGATTGTGAGAGGAACTAGAGCACGTTCAATTTGATCCATTCCAAGAGACGGAACAGGTTAGGAGAAAAAAAGCTCAATGACCTTGTCTTCGTGCATTACAACTTGAGGCTGAAATTGAAGCATGCTAGGGAGGGACATGACAAAGATGACTACACGGACTCTATTGATCTTGCATACATTTTCAAGATGCACGATGACGATGTTGATGAGGACGTTCTCCAGAGGTGGATGGATTCCAATGATGCCCCAGTTCTCGATCAGCCAGGTGGAAGACCAAATGAGAACATAAGCCAGCAAATGGGAGCAGACGTCGGTGACTTTTTAGCAAAAGATCCGGGTGGATTACAGACCCTGTTGGAGGGTTGGAGGGCGAGATTGATGCGGTTGTTGATGAAATTCTCTCGAGTAGCTCCAAATCCAAGGCAAAGTCAAAGGATGACAGTGGAGATGATGATGATGACGATGTTGGTCGTGGTGGACCTGGTGGTGGTGGGGAGTCAAACTCAGGTGGGTTAGGAGGGAGTGGTCGTGGACCACAAGATACCAGACTTGAGGAAGGCCTACAAGCAGGACGTGAATATATGGAGAGACAGCGGAACACATACGGACAATTTGTTCGAAGTCCGAGTCCAGGGCCTACGGATTACGAGTACGGTCGAGGCCATCGTCCAACCGACAGCTACATGAAAGATTTGACATCATCTGTAGGTTCTTTGAGCTTCATGGACTTTGATAGCCCATATCGCGGAGGAGCACCAAGTCATTTAGGCGGATATGGATCGTCGCACGATGAGAGATCATTTGGCATCTTCTCGGAATACTTTCAAGCTCCTCCAGGACCTCCTCCTCCTCCTCCTCAGTATGCACCTCCATCATATTCATATGGTTACAGTGGGTATGGGGGATACAGTAGCGGAGACAACTACCAAGGTAGCCAACCTGAGCAGAGCCAGGACAGCTTCTTTGGGGGTGACAGCTACGGTTTCTTCCTTGAGTACACGCCAGTTCCTCCTCCTCCTCCGCAGAGATCTTCTCCTACTCCATCGTCGTCGTCCCGAGGATCTCATGCCAGTAGTTCGCAGGCTCGTCGTGCCACTCGTGATACCGGATCCAGTGCTACTTATCCTCGTCTAGGGATACTCATAGGCATTGATGACCACCAATACAGGCAGTATGTGATGGATTACAAGGCCATGTACTCGTACATGACATAGGAGAACTACTGCGAGTTCATTGAATCTGTGCGATGCGTTATGAGAGACAACAAGGAAAGGGGGGGCATTCAGATCCACCACGAAACTCTTGGTTCTGAACAAAACATGTCACCAGGTACTATATTATAATCTTTAATCTTTTATTGCGTTGATCATAAATATGCATGTTCTTAATAATTTTCACTTGTTGTAACTTGTATGTATTGTATTTGTAGGACTAGACTATTACTCTGTTTTATTATGTATTTACAATATTACAACAATATCACCGATATGACCGATATGTCTATATAAAGGGTATAGATGACCAATATGTGTGAAATAATTGTGTATTTGTATGTTATTTATTGTTTTATTAACTTGGAATATCGAAATTTTCAATAAAATTGGGGGAAAAAATCAGATTTTTGAGCTTTTTCCGACTTTTCCACCGAAATCGTCGAAATTTCCCGAAATTTCGGAGAAATTTCGGTATTACAGGTCACCGAAACGAGATCCAAATCGAGATTTCGAACCTTGTTAACATGCTCAACATCCGAAATCTCACATCTTCTAAATGGTGCGTCACTCGATTTCCTTTTCAAATTGTCAAACCACCTTTAGCTATTCTCTCTCATCTTATCATCTATTGGAGCTACTTCAACTTTCCCTTATGATCACATCGTTTCGAATTTGATCATTCTGTTTATGACTGCACATCCATCATAGCATATCCATTTATGCTATTGTTATTCTCTGCACATGTTTGTGGTTCACATGCCGACATTCAGATCCACAGAGCATATCAGGTCTCGTGAATGCTGTAGAAGAATGTGTTTGTGGGTCATGTTTAGTCCCACATCGTGGGGTGGTGATATTTGATCACATTATTGGGGCTATATAAAGAGCTCCACACCCACTGTAACGGGTAACCTTTGAGAAAGTTGAATGAAACATCTACCCTTCAAGGCGGTTCTCCCGTGGTTTCATCCCCTTGTTGATTAGGGTTCTACGTAAAATCATAGTCTTCTTATTTTTATGTAGTTGCTTTGGCTCGCTTCCACATTTCTTATTACAACATAGTATCAGAGCAAGTTGATCTATTGGTGTTTTTGAAATTTGTGATTATGTCTATACTTTCTTGACATTTTTTTGGTTGGAGATTGGATTTTATTTCGAGAGAGATGACTATGGAACGTTTTAATTAACTTATTAATAGTTGTCAAGAACAACCATGTAATCTGGTTAATGGAGCTCCTCTACTCTGTCATCCCCACGATATATCTGGGAAGATATGCTCCAGGTGGAGTCGATGTTTCAATGATCATAAGGAGCATTCCAAAGAAAAAAGCGCCAGTGACCCTTCTCTACAGGCGGTGATGCTGCACTGTTGAAAGCAACACAACTACAATGGTGAGGCTTCTCCTGCGAGGTGGCATAGGAGAAGCACCAAAGACAGAGGCATCATTGTTGAGGTGTCCAGACTTTGACAACTCTAAGCGAGAGACGATTACAGGCGCTGCGCATTAGCAAAATCTCATGGCTACGTGTAGGAGGACGGCGATGCGAGTAATAAAGATGGTAGAAGAGGCATGTTCCATCTTTTGTAGGCAGCACTCTTGATCCCTTGGGATGGGCTCTCTATTAACCCAAAGCTCCCCACTAAAGAAGAAAAGGAGCAGAGGAAATGTTTCATAAAGGCCCATATTCCAGAGAAGCCCATGATTGATGTCTTTATTTTATTTACATTGCAAAGGCCCACATTTTGAAAAAATTGAAACAAATGCAGCTGCCTTAACGAGTGGGTTTTCCCCGGATCCTAAATGGGCTTCAGACCCATTGTTTAAATTTCTCATCTCATGTATGTACACATATGCTTCTGTATCATTAAAAAAGGGGTCAAATCAGGAAAATAGATGGGTGTAACTGAGAAGATGAGGAATACTGTGAGAAGAATGACGTAAGTCCAAAAAAATGGAATGGACTGAAGCAAAAAAGGGAAAAAAATATCAAGGTTGTAAAAAGAAGAGGGGCATGTTGGGGCTGCCAAAAAATTGAAATGAAGAGAAAAAAAGTTGTAGAAAAAAGAGGCGGTTGATTAAAAAAGGGAGAATACATTCCAGAAAGAAAAAAATGGATTGAGAAAAAATCGGATGAAAAAAAGGAAAAAGAGAAGTATCATGTTAATCCTTCATTGTTCTTCCAAGCTTGGTCGTTTCCGACAAGTTTGGGAGAAAGGAGTGTTGGTTAGAGCATTTCATGTCTTGCCATGTACCATTATTTGAATTATTTGATAGAGTTTTTCAAATCCTACCATTGTTTGAGGCACTCTATATTCGACTGACCTATTTTTCGTGGAGTTCTCTAGTGGGAGACTTATTGTTGGCTCCATCCTCCAGTGATCATAAGCTTTACTTTATGAGGATATTCCCACGACATGTTTTCATGACCATGAAATTCACTATGTATGTATATTCCCATCATGTTCTTGTTGGCCCTTCAGAGAGATGGAGTAGTTTTTGGTGAAGACACGTTGTGGGCCGAAGTACTCCATGATGGAGGCTCATTTGTATTCGTCAAATTTCTCCATGGATCATTTTTTCATGCTCCAATATCCAGTTCCTCCTCACTAGCATAACATGAGAAGCAACGTTCGTGGTGGCAATCAACAACACGCATCGAGTTGATATTTTATATAGTGTCATGTATTTTGTATATGAGTGAGTGGATTATTTATGTTTGTCCAAGCCCAGCATTGCATGCTCACTTTGAGGGGTAGTGTTGAAGAATGTGTTTTGTGGTCATGTTTAGTCCCATATCGTGGGCTTGTGATATTTGATCACATTGGTGGGGCTATATAGAGAGCTCCACACCCATTTGTAACCTTTGAGAAAGTTGAATGAAACACCAACCCTTCGAGGCGGTTTTCTCATGGTTTTATTTCTTTCCTTGTGAAGTAGGGTTTCGCATAAAATCAAAGTCTTATTTTTTTTTATGTTCTTGTTTTGATTTTCTTCCGCATTTCATTATATAATCACTGCTTCGTAATACTTCCCTTTGATTTTTAAAGGAATTTCTCTTACCACAAAGAACAATAGAGGTTCCTTTCTACTTCAACCAATCTGCGTTTATTCTATGAGTAACATCTCCATCAATTTCCCCATCATGTTTCCAAATAGATCCCAAGTGTTTAAAAAAGATCCTTCTTTCGAATGCTATCTTCTCCAATATTCTCCTTGATTCCGTTACCATTGTTTCGATCAAATATGCGCTCTATATATTCGATCTTAACCATACTTATACGAAATCCTTTACTCTTTAGGACGTGTCTCCAAGCCTCAAGCTTCTTTTTTACTCCATCTTTAAACTCGCCATTCAACACAATATCATCAGCAAATAACATACACCAAAAGATACCTCATCCTGAATGTGACAAGTGAACTCATTCATAATCAAAGTAAAAGGAATGGATGTAAAGCTGAACCTTGATGTAAACCGGTGCTCATTTCAAGATAGTCAGTCTTCTCAGACTGGATCCTTATACAAGATGAAGCCCCATTGTACATATCCTTTATAAGTTTGATGTACTGGACATGTACTGGTCTCTTCTCTAAAACTCTCCACAAGATCTCCGAGGAATTATCTAGAGATAAAAACAAAATTGTTTCCTCCAAGGCCTTCCACCCTTTAGCCTTTAGATTAGGAGACCTAGGAATCTTTAATGACTCAAGCCCTCACCCTCATCTGCTCTCAACTGGGTAGTGAGACATGGCTACTCTATGGAGCCACCCCTATGCTTCTTCTGATGGCATACTCCCTTGTTATGGCTCCTTTCAATGGACCCTCCCAAGGTTACAGAAAAGGTAGTCGGTACTCGGTCGACAGGGTCACTGACTAAGGATTAATCGGCATCGGACGACTAATCGGATTTAGTCGACCATTAGTTGGTTTTGAATTTTTAATTATTTTAAATACATAAATCAATTCTTATACACATATTCTTATATATTTACATTGATTTGTACATTTTTTATACTATCATAATGCAATAAAAGAAGTAAATGTCTTTAAATATATCATTAAGCATATTCAAATTAGTTTGCTTTTAAAAAAATCAAAAAACTAAAAAACTTAAAAATCTCTATGTTAAAGTCGGCCTTGTAGTCGACCGACTAGTCGGCCTGATTAGTCGGGTTGACCGACTAATGACCGACTAGGGATAGTCGAGTCGGCTACCCCACCTATTCGACTAGTCAGGCTGACTAATCAGCCTAGTCGACTGACTTTTACAACAGTGGACCCTCCCAATACCATAGGCACTTTTAATCTCCCATGATTGGGTTCCTTTCTTATCCTCTAGCATTTCCTTCCCAGTAAGGAGAAACAAACCTTCACTCAAGTTGATGCTCTACAACTGTGCCTTATATTAGTCGTCATATTCGTACGATACACCATCTTCGAATAAGGAGCGTGCGAGTAAGTGTTGCTACCACTAATTTCCGTAATGGGACAAGTTGCTATATTAAGGATAGTGATTGGATCATTGTCAAATGCAGAGAGAGAGAGAGTACACAAACTCAAGATTGCCATGAAATCTTCATTCCACTATCTGATGCTTTCTCCTCATGTTAAGACCCCTAATGCATTGTGCTTTGTTAGTCATAAATTACATGGGATGGACTTCAATGACAAACCATCCTCAAGTGATGCATTTTTAAGAAAGTCTTTCCAGAGTAACGTGCAATTCTTGAATATTGGGGGATAATTGCTAAACAATGAAGATCATTCTCCCGTCGATCTTAAGCGTCGAACATTGCAACTGGGTGTTCAACATCATGCCCCGTTGAGCAATGCATTTGGGGATATAAGCCCTCCTTATTGCAGAATGGTGATGCTGACTACTTGTGTGCATACTTAATGCAACATGAAATTGGGGATTAGGGAAAATTTAAAGTTACATTCCTAATATGTGTGCATTTCTTTACCAAAATCCCACACAACATGCATGACTTCTTCTCTTTCGTAAATTTCTCTCCATCCAATTTTTTTTTGCATCAAGTGGTATTAGACCATGCTGCATAGATCGTTCTCACAATTTTGCCATCCTTCAAAGCATTCATTGAAGCACATATTGAGAGAGTTTTGTTAAAAATATCGTCGAATGTGTAAAGAATTAGAAGAGTCATTGTGTGTTCATCATTTGTTCAAATATGCAAGATATGGTGAAAACAATGCGAGAAGAGTCTTTTACAATTATTGAAACACCATGAAAACTCCCCGCCTGAATCTAAAGTCTAGATGTTGATTCCCACTAAATTTTTTTATGCAACCGTTGACGAACTTCCACCGACGTTGCCGCCATCACCTCTTTCTAATGTAGCTGACACAACTCCATCGCTAGTGCCATCCCCCCTTCCTCCATGGTAGCATCGCTGTCACCACCTCTTCCATTGCTTGTTTAATCCATGTCCCCACACCGACATTACTACTCCACCTCCTCCATTGCTTGCCTGAATTCATATCCCCTCGTCAACATCGCTACCACCTCCGTCATTGTTGCAAACGTTGGTATTTGGTACTCAGTTAGAAAGTCACAAAATAAATTATAAATGGTATTCAAGTGACTAATTCGAAATCTTCAATAAGGTATTTTTATATTTAAATACGATGATTGTGTGAACTACCTATAATCTTATATTTATTTGCGTATGGTCATTAATTAACAAGATCAAATTACTATTTGAATTGTAAACATCTAAATTTTACTATACATTAAATAAAAACTTGAACAACCAAAAAAATAAATATTAATAAAATATTATTATCATTAATGGGGCAATTAGTCAGCCAGATTTATTCTATTTGAATAACAAACTAAATAACATAGTAGGGCCGATTAATCAATTTAGTACGGTGACTATTGCAACAATGGCCCTGTCACCTGCCCAACCCTCTACCCTTATGTCAACACTGCTACTACTACCTCTATCGCTACCCTGACCAATCCCTTCGCATCGGAACGACTTCTATTTCTCCCCCAAAGCTAGCACTACCCCCTCTCATCCTCCGATCTCTATCACCACCACCAACTCGACCTACCAAACCCAACCCTCATTGTCATTGGGTTGCAGCTGTCATAGTTGCTTTTGTAGCAAAGAAGGGGTCTACAATCGACGTCACACATACTCTGACTGCCTTTGATATCGCCCAATCTCAAAGTTCCTTCGATGCAACCGTTTCTGTAGGCCCATGCTCGAGCAACGCTGCCACTTTGACCACCTTACCCTCATTGGGATCGTTTTTTTGAAACGAAAAAAGGGCATGCCACCATATAGGTGTATGACCAAAAAACTTCACCATTAATCACCAAAATAATTAACAGATAATTCAAGAGCGAGGGCGGAGCGATGAGTACGAGCGGAGCCAGTGGAGCGAGTGCGAGGTGCGAAGCGAGTGAGAAGGGGAAGGCGGTGCTCGTCTCGGGGGAGGGTGAGAAGCGAGGTAGCGCCTACGAGGGGGAGCCCCTGCCAGGTGAGGGCGGGGAGTGGAGGAGTGCCACGCATAAGAAACCTGGGCGGAGGTGCTTCCGTTGTGGGATCAGGGGACATGTTGCCTCAAACTGTCCTTCACCCCCAGGTGTTTTTCTTGCGGAAAGGTGGGGCACCGTCAAGTAACCTGCATGGCATTTCGTGGAGCAACTGAAGCGATGGTTCCCGAGCAGCACCGGTCTTTCCTTCGTGGCCGATACAACGGGCATGCGACTGATGTTCGTCGGGGGGGGCCATCGTACGCGGACGTGGTGAGGAAGGAGTTGCGGGGCGATACTGCGGCAAAGCTTGTGGGTACCTCTACTGTTCTGGGAGGGGGTGGTGGCGCTCAGCATTCGAAGAAGGGAAGGGAGGACGCGCATATGTCGTGTTTGCATGCGCTGATCGGGTACGCGGTGAGGGGCGATATCGAGATGGACGTGGTGTTTTCGCATCTGCGTGGGTTCCTTGGCCCGCAGTTCACGGGGGACGTAGTGAAGTTAAATGCTCGAAGGTGTTGCGTTCGTGGTTTATCGGATGTTCAGAGTGGAGCGGCTGCTTCGCAATGGGGATGTCGGCAACGTCTGTTGGAGGAGGTTGCGTTTTGCCGATGGGTCCAATGCGGAGATAGAGGTATGCATGGCTAGAGTGTAGGGCGTCCCTTTCCTCTCTCGGTCGACTGGTTGCTTGCGGAAGGCCTTGCGTCGTTGGGGAACGGTTCGAGAAGTGCTGGATGATGGTCTCAGACCCGGGTCTCCTGTGGAGGACACGACGATCATGTTTGAATGCAACAAGAGCTTCCTCGACGAGGTCGGAGGGCGAAGTACTTTTGCGGATTTGAAGGTGGGTTGTTTCTCTTTCAGCATAGAGCTTTTGGTCGAAGAATCTCCGCCTCCGTCGGAGGTTCCGAGGGTGGTGGCCGGTGGAAGGGCAGGGGACGCTTCGGGCTCCACGTTGGCGGTTGGCTTTCCAAGAAGTCCCCTCGATGGACGGGCGCGAACGGCTCATTTCACGCGGCGCTTCATGAACTCACCACAAGTGTTGTACCTGCCGCCAAGTATATTCCCTTTGCAGGGTGACGTGGGCAAAAGGTTTCCAGATTCCTCATCAGATGCGCTCGAATCGGAGGTGGACGTGGGTCCGATTGCAGGGCCCGTTTATGCGGATCCGCTCGCGGATCCGGGTATGGCGACTGGTTCTGCGGTGGATCCATGGGGATTTACGGGTATGGATGTCGGTCAGGCACTCTCGGATCCTGCGAGGCTCTTGCCGGTCGTGACATCTTCGGGTTCATCGATATGGTTTTTTCCTTCCTGGGGTTTTGGCGACACGCTTGCTGGCTCTCCACAGATGGTTTCTCTCTCCCTCTTCCCTTCTTTCACAGCGGAGGGGAGGGCTCGGGCTCAACCTTCCTCCGTTGCGGCTCCTACGATTTCTTTGACCAGCTCCGAGGGCCTTGATCGGGCTGAGGTGGATGTCGCGGATGATGATTTTTCTGATCATGTCTCAGATGCGGGGCCTAGCGACAAGAGAAGTGGTAAGAGATACAAAAGAAGAAACAGAGCCAGGGCTTCGAGGGCGAAGGCGCAACCCTGCCCTCCTCTGAAACTTCGTGTGGCGGAGGACGCGGGTGTGGCCCAAATCCAAGGGAATTTGGTGGTCCCAAATGAAAATCCTATCTTGGAATGACCGTGGCCTCGGGGATCCGGATAAGCGGAGGACTGTGGGCTCAAGATTCCTAGAAGGGGGTGCGACATCATTATGCTTCAAGAAACAAAACTACAATCTTTGTCGGACGACGTGCGAAGGTCTTTTGGCATGGGGGGCATTGACCAGTTCAGGTCTTTGGACGCGACAGGATCCTCGAGGGGGGGGGTTGCTCGTGGCTTGGCGCTCTTCGGCCATGTCCTTCGTCTTGATGAGTCGTAGGAGACACGTCCTGACGGTGTCCTTGGTTCGTACGGCCTCTTCCCTTCAGGTGGTTGTGTCTTGTGTCTATGGTCCTTGTGATGGTGGTTTGCGGGAGGAGCTTTGGGAGGACCTTCTTGCGGCTGGTAGATCTGTCGGTAGGGTCTCCTGGTTAGTTGGGGGGGGATTTCAACGTTACCCTTCTCACTTCAGACAGGCCCGGGGGCAGAGGGGGCCAAGACCTGGGCTCCCTTGATTTTGCGGACACCGTTGACGTGCTGGGCCTTGAGGTGATGAACGCCGAGGACATCGCGTATACTTGGAGGAGTTCCAGCGCTTGGTCGCGTCTTGATCGCTTTTTCGTTTCAAATGAGCTTATGGAGGCGTTTGCCTTAGCCTTGGTGGAGGCTAAACCGCAGTCGTGTTCGGATCACAATCCAATCATATGGTGCTCTGGGGATGCCCATTGCAGAGGGGGCTTTTCAGGTACGAGAAGTGTTGGTTGAAGATAACTTTAGGGAGCTAGTGGCGTCACACTGGTCGGAAATGGTGGTCTCGGGATCCGCTGCTTCTCGGTTTGTCCAGAAATTATCTTCGTTGTGGGTGCGGTTAGCGGCTTTCAAGAGAGAGACAAGGGCTGGCAGGTGCCACTAGGAAAGACGCGAAGGAGATCATTCGAAATTTGGATGCGCTGGAGGACCTCAGGGATCTAACGGATGTGGAGCTGGAGTGCCGTGCGGCTGCTCAGGGGATGTTTTCATTGGAGGATAAGAAGCGCTTCACGGAATGGAGGCAGAGATCGAGAAATGTTTGGCTTCGGGAGGGGGACGCGAGTACGTCTTTCTTCCATCGTATTTCTAGTGGGAGGCGCAGATCCAATGCACTTCGTTCCATCGTTATTGATGGGGTTCACGTGGAGGGGAACAAGGAGATGGGGAGAGCTATTGCGGCTCATTTCAAGAACCATGGTTTTAAAAGGTGGTGCCTCGAGGCGCAAAGGCATACGCCTCGAGGCGCGGCGAGCCCAAAACGCCCCGAGGCGCACGCCTTAGATGTGTCAGAAGAAGCGTACGCCTCAGCCTCGCCTGAGCCACTCGAGGCGTGAGGCGCTCGAGGCGAGGCTGAGGCGTAAGCCTCAAAAAACGTTTTTTTTTTAAATTTCCGGGTCACGTGCAAAGCACGTGACCTTTTTTCGTAAAATCGAAGGGTCGGGGGGGGGGGGACGTTCTGTTTGACAGAAACCCTCCCCTGCCCTTCCCGTCCTGACATCGCCGCCCCGACCCGCTTCTCACTGCCCAGCCGCGGTCGCCGCCAACCGGAGTCGTCGCCCAGCCCCTTTCTCCATCGCTGACGCTCTCGCCGCCCAACCGAAGGAGGTTTGCGTTGCCACCACCTCTGATATTGATTTTTCTGATTTGTTTTCATTTTTTTTGTGTTTTCTTTGTGTTTTCATCATTTTTCCTATTGTTTTGGGTTGTTTTCCCAATTGTTTTGGGTTGTTTTTTTATGTAATTTTCCAATTATTTTTTATGGCTATGATGAAGGATTACATGTATGTTCATCTTGTACTGTTAGTATATATCAATATGTGTATGTTATTGTATAACTTGTAGATATGGGAAGGAAAGGCCAAAGTGGGGGATGATCGGATCCCGGATGGAGATACTGTCGAGAACTTGAAATGGACGAGCATCACAAAGGGAAAGGATATGTATATGTTGAATGTAATTTTTGTTCGATGAAGATCACCGGTGGGGTGAAGCGACTAAAAGAATCTTGCAAAGACACGCAAGAATGTGAGAGCTTGTCCAAGCGTTCCTATTGAAGTTCAAACAAGAGATGAAGATGTTCATGGATAGCAAGGGTAATGAAAAGAGAAGACGGTTTGAAGAAATGGAAGAAGTTTGCCGAGTTGGGATGCAAGGGCCATCTGGAGGTAATGAAAATGAACTGCCACAAAGAGCGCGGACAGATTCTAGTGGTATCAAGCAAGCTCGAGGACCGACTTGCTACCACCACCCCTTTTTGGCGGGGTATCGTGAAGGTTTTTTTAAAGAACATTGCGCATTTTAGGCCGGTCCTTGGTGGGGGGACTCCTTTTTTTGGGCGGATGATTTGTGGGGGGGGGGGGCTCTGCTCGCGCTTCCCTCGTCTGTATGATCTAGCGGAGGAGAAACATTGCTCGGTTGCGGCATGCTGGGTGGATGGAAACTGGTGTCCAACTTTCTCTGTTAATTTCTCCGACCAGAGATTAGAGGATTTCTTGGCCTTGCTTGACGACGTGATGGAGGTGGGGCGCCCATGCGGGGGGCGGGATCACTGGTGTTGGCGGGAGGGGGCGTTCTCGGTCAGGAGGGCTTATGGGGCCATCTCCAGGCCGCCGTCGTCACAATCGGAGTTGTTGACCAGGGATTGTGCCATCATTTGGGCTCTCAGGCTTCCTGAGAGAATTGGGTTCTTCCTTTGGCTGCTCAGGAGGCAGAGGCTGATGACGAGGGACCGATGTGCCAGGCTTCTGGGCGACGTCTCTAACAGGTGCATGTTGTGCAATGACGCGATTGAATCCGTGGAGCACCTCTTTTTTTCATGCTCCCTGGTCACTCAAATTTGGCAGGAGGCTCACTTGGCGTGGTGATGCAATGGCGACCTTCAGACTTTCTGGAGTGCGATCCAGGCAAATAAGGATAGGCCAAGGAGGGAGCTGATCTATCCGATGGCCATTCTGTGGGCGGTTTGGCGGGGAAGGAATGACTTGCTGTTCTCGGGCCAAAGATTCTATAAGGAGAACGTGGGGTTGTTTGCCAAATGCATGGTGGAGGATTGAGTGATGTAATGGATCTTTGGTGTCAGCGTGTGTTTTGCTTCTCCCCCCTTGTATTTATTTTTGCTTTTTGAATAAATAACTGTGGGGAGAGCACCATCGAGTGTTTCCCCCTAGTTTTTGGATTTCAAAAAAAATAATTCTAGAGCAAGAAGAAACTAGCTAACAACACCAACTTTTAGCTAACACTCTAGCATGAGCAATCACACTGTCACTGTAAAAACGTTGCATACGCCATTGACGCTAGTGTGAGTTCTGCCATTGGAACCCACTCCTACAAATAGTAGTGGTGCTGTTGGAACCCTAGACCCATGAGTCACCACCATCATTTGCTTTGAATGTGAGAAACCCAAACCTAGGTTTGGAAATTCTCACCCATGAGAATCATATTGCATGTGAAAATAAGATAATGGTTGCTTTGGGAGCGTTTTAAAGAAACCCTCCACCCAAAACTACTTTATCAGAAGGTAAAAATTGGGAAAAAGGTAAAAAGAGGTTTATCCAAGTGAAGGGGTAAAAAATTTACAATAAAATCCTTTCTCCCTAAAAATTACAAAAAATAGAGATTGAGCGATGCGGACTGTATCGAATCGGACGTGGATATGTCAGGGGTTGTGGCAGCAATTTAGGCGATCTGGTTGGCCAGAAGCGGCATTATTTTTCGCCAGGATCGTTTTTATGTTGAAAATGTGGTTGCACATATTAACACGTTGACAGAGAGTTGGGGTCTTTAAACTGCTATGGATTGTAAATACTTTAGGCTTGTAATAGTCACTTGGTGATCAATGGTGAAGGTTTTGGGTACACACCTTTACGGTACAAGCCCTTTTTTCTTTTAAAAAATAGAGATTGAAAAAGGTTCGCATTATTCGGAAAGAATCATCAGATTAAGTCAAGATCTAACAACCAAAAAACAAGCAACTCATTTGGAGATGGGTTCTTTGAAGTGGTAGAGAACTGATGGAACAAGCAACTCATTTGGAGATGGGTTCTTTGAAGTGGTAGAGAACTGATGGATCATGGAATTAGGGAAAATTTTGGGTTTAATTAAATTAGGGTTCAGAAAGAAGTTGCAGAAAGTGCAGAATTTTGTATTTATCCTAAACTTTGCTAGACTTTAAAAGTTGGAAATGATGTGATATGGGAAAAAAAGATGAGGGAGTTTTGGAGGCCACGCGAGAAGATCTTACGGTGGCTCTTGGTGAGAAGGCCTTAAGCGGTGTGTGAGAGGGGGTTTGACGACATCTTGGCTAATGCGGGTGCTCCGAGGTGATTCGTGGTGGGTTTACAAAAGGTTTGGGCAACACACATGGCTCCCAAGGGGTGTGTGATTCGGGATACCACTCGAAGCACAATTTGTTTGGGCCCTCTGCGTGCGGGGGCGGAGGAGATTATGAGAACCCAGCTCGTAAGGGGTTTGGAGATACGTAGGTTGCCCTGTATAGGGAGGTTGAGGATGGTGGCAGTGAGTGGTTTGTTGTTCGACAACATCATGGATGTGTGCAATGGTTGGTGGTTGCTTCGATGAGGCCCATGAGGGAGGTTAGATGCTAACGGTGTGCTTTGTGGGGTCATCATAGGAGAGAGCGCAACATGCACATGGAATAACACTCTCGGGTGGTTTCACATAAGTCTTCAAGCGTTAGGGAGACCTCATTTCATTGGCCCGTTGATGTGATGCATGGTCCTTTTGAGTCGTCAACTTTTGAGGATACATCTTTTTGTTGATAGGATCATGCCGTTGACGCGAAGTAAATCCCTTGTGTTATTGTTGGCTCTGTCTCTTGTAGTGGGTTCTTAAAGGCGGCGTGCACGTGCCTTCTGCACGTTTTCTAGTGTACTTCATTGGGGGGCATGATCCTTTTAGATTCCACATCCATATGTTTGACAGTGAGAGGTATTTTCCTTGAGCAGGAGGGGGCGCTTCTAGCCTTGGATGTGTCATCTTTTGACATTGTCTGGTGGTGCCCATGCTTTTGGCTCGATGCTAGGCGGGTGGAGAGTCTGGAGACATAATGCCTGTTTGTATCTCGAACATGCCCTTTACCTCACGATGCCTGATTTGTTTCTATTGAAAGTTTCTATGTTATGTTACTGTTTTACAGTTTATTTATTTATTTGTCCTTAGTATGTAATTTACCTATTAGGGTTTCTCTCTTCTATATAAGAGAACCCTTGGGCTCTTGGAATAAAACAATGAATCATTCTTTTCCATAGTTTCTAATATGCTCTTAAGGAGTTGGGGACAATGGTTGAACTCATCTCTTACACTCGCTAGGTATATGCATTGGTCATGTGGTGTTGGTGGAGGGTTCTCCACTGTGCTGGTTTATGAGAACACTTTTGCGGTTGGGCGGGCCTCTTTCCATCTTCTTGTGATGGAAACCTAAAGAGCCGATCAAAGATCCCATAAGTAGGTCTACTGAGCCATGCTTGTGGATTTTGCTTTAAGCCATAGATGGCCTTACACAGTCAATATACAAACTCCTCTTTGACGGAGTAACCTGGTGTCTGTGTTCTGTAAACTTCCTCATCTAGGTCTTCATAGAGGAAAGTATTCTCAAATCTAGCTGAGAAGTAGGCCAATTCTTGTTGGCTGCAAATGATAAGATTGTGTGAATATATACACTGTCCTTGCCTCAGGAGAGAAGGTCTCAAAATAGTTGACCTCATAAGTCTGAGTGAAGTATTTTGCCACTAGTCTTGCTTTCAATATGCAGTGAAGCTATCTGAAGAGTGTTTGGCTGTAAGGACCTATCTGTACGCAATAAAGGTCACACTTGACGAACATTAAACAAGGTCCCACATGCTCCTGTAAGTAAGTGCATCCATCGCCTCATCCATGGCATGCTTCCAACTATGGTCTTGAAGGACATTGTAATGATCACGAGGTGTATTATCGCCATAAGAGCATCTATAAAATTCATGTTACAATTGAATATACTATATATAGAAGTAAATTATGACAAGGGGTGTAGAGTACACTGCCTTTTGGATTTTTATAGTGTAATGAGGAGTTTTGAGGGAGCATCCAGATTTACAGTGGCAGGGGCATTTGAAGAAAATGCAACATCCTAGAAGTAAGTAACATGTAAAGAAACCGAAGTAGATTGTATAATGTACTTCCTTTTGTAGACAATAAAAGATGGATGAAACTCCAAGAGAATATCATTGAGAGACCGAGTGAAGTAACTCGTCTATTCAAAGAAGGTGACATCAACATAGCGATGACACGAGTGGTAGTTTCTCTGTAGTATGGAAGTTATGACACAGGTTATTTGCGGTGAAAGCGGACGGCGTGGAGGAGGTTGCAGTAGACATACAAATGATATGGAGAAGCAAGTTTCTGACACGTATCAAGGTTTTCCTTTGGCTGCTCAGGTTGGGCATGATTCTCATCAAGGGGCGGGGGGGGGGAGCTGTTGGGGGCAGGGTATACTTCATGCGACAGATGTGGATTGACAACGGAGGAGATGAAACACCTGTTCTTCTCATGTCCATCGTCGGCTCAAGTATGGAGTAGGGCAGGTATTTTGTGGTTGCATGAGCGGGACTATCCAAGTTTTTTGGAGGGATATCCGTTCAGTCTGTGGTTTTGGGCATTAGGATAGCGCCTTTCCTTTCTGGCTATTATGGATAAAGGTTCTGCAGAACTCTACACCCGGAGCGACTATTGCTAGTTGCTACCACGCATCTAGCTACTACCTCAAATACTATAATAAACTCTGCTTCATTCTCAACGCAACAACCTAGATCATTGACTCGATTGCGTCTACCCACTTTATTGGAGAAGCGGTCTTATGATCGCTTCTCAACCCTCTTCCATTGTGAAGTCGATTCGGTTGGCCAATGGTGCTTTTTTTCCTATTACCACTACTGGGACTATGGAGTTCTCCTCCAAGCTTAGACTCTCCGGCATTCACTGCACTCCTGATTTTCCTCTGAGATTATTGTGAGTTCATAAGCTATGTGTTGAATTAAAACGTCGTGTGATTTTTGATGAGTTCTATTTGCTATTTTTAGGACATCCGTACTAAACAGATTTTTAGAATGACCTTTACTACCTTGATATCCCCATTGACTCAACCTTTGCAGGTACTACCTTCGTGTAAGCTGACCCATTCCTATGGCATTTGCGGCTCGGTTACCCATCTACCAGAGCTCTTTCCCAAATGTTTCCTGAATTATCGTATCTGAATCCTTTGAATATGAAGCTTGCTAGTTCGGCTAACACCATCGGGCTTCTCTTCCACCTAGGACTGAGCCACACTGATCATTACCTTTCTCTTTAGTCTATTGTGACATTCGGGGCTTGTCCTGTTAATACTATCACCGATTACAGATACTTTGTTGTCTTTGTAGATGATTACATTATGCCTTCTTAGGTCTATTTGATTAAGGAACAATCCGAAATTAATAACATTGTCTAGTTTTTCTTTCAGCTTCTTAAAACATCTTTCTCTATATGTATTCATACTATTAAGACTGACAATGCTATTGAGTTTACTCAAGATGACTTTGTATCTTTCTTTGCCACTCAAGGGACCCTTCACCGGACCTCATGTCTGTATACGTCACTGCAGAATGTGGTAGTAGAAAGGAAGCTTCGTCATCTTTTGGGTACTGCTCGTACCTTACTCACATGAAGGTTCCCAAAATCCTTTGGGAGGATGATGTTCTCACTACCACATACCTCACCAATAGAGTCCTTTCTTCAGTTCTGGTTAGAAAATAAGATTGCGGAAGCGAAAATGATAAACAGAGCATGAACTAGAAAGATAAAACATGAACTCGGAGATTTTTACCTGGAACCCTACTTCCTAAGGAGCGGGATGAAACCACGGGAGAAGGCCTCAAAGGGTCATATGCTTCGTTGCTTTTTCTTAATGGATACATGAGGTTTGGGGCTCCTTATATAGCCACCACAGAGCCTCTAAGTCCCACCTTTGGTAGATGTGGGACTAAACACAGGGAGGGGTAAATGGATCCTGGAGTAATCCATTTACCCATCTACTACTCAAATGGCACACAACACATGTACTCCAACACTCCCCCTCAAGCTGGAGCATGTAATGCTCAGCTTGGATAAACAGAAAGAAATCTCAACTCACAATACATGAAACTACAGAGAATATCAACTCAACACGCACAACTATCAGCTGCTGTTGAGGACGTTGCTTCTCTTGCTGCAGAGCCACTGCAACTGAAAATGAGTCTCTACCTGGAGAACTCTGGCCCGCCACAACAATGTGGACAACAGCTCCATCTATGAAAGGGTCGAAAAGAGCATCGCTATATCAAAAAACTTAAAAATAAAAAATTCTCTATGTAAAAGTCGGCGTTGTAGTCGACCGATTAGTCGGGTTGATCGAAAAATGTTCGACTAGGCCTAATCGAGTTGGCTATCCCCCCCTCCCTCGACTTGGCTAGTCGGACCGATTAATCGGCCCAGTCGACCGACTTTTACAACAGTGCATGTATACATTTGAAAAGATCGCATACACATGCGTGCCTGAAACTTGACAAAATCTTTGTAGTCTGAACATCCGACTGGTTTGGAATTTGACATTTGTATCTAAAGAATCTGAATAGACTTGTGACTCTACACAATACTCCCCCTTTCTCCCATGCTTGTCAGAAAATGACATCGACAAAGTTGGGAGAAGACCAAATAATGGGGAGAAAACCAAATAAGACGTCGTTCATTTTTTTTCGGCTTTTCTCAATCAATTTTTTTTAAATTTTTCGGCTATTTCATTCTCTCTCTCCCTCTCTCTCTCTTTAAATAGCTGTCATTTTTTTCAAGCTGTTCACATTTTTTAATGTCTTTTCTCGTATTTCTTTTCGTATGATTTTTTTGTTGTACGATATCTCTTTCTCCCTTTCTCCTTTTTCCCCCACTGTTGGCCCACTTGGGCCTTTGAATATACGACAACCCAGAAGTGGGATCACCCTCCTCTTTTTATTTTCACCTTTTTTTCAAGACTTGGCCAACTCGACCATTAATACATATCATGGGGAAGTGTCTCCTCATTTGAACCTAGGGTTCCAGAAGATGGAGCAGCCGTCGCTTGTAGATCTCAGGTGCGGTCGACAAGGAGATACTGTCGCCCCCGCCGATGGCCTTGCAACTGGAGCATGGAGTTGCGAACAGCTGGTGATCTCGCCGCCGCTCAGAGGAAGAAAAATGCACCACCTGAATTGAGGCGACACCGTGCTAGGGGATTGGAGGCTTCGCCTGGAGCTTTGCCTTGTGCATCAGGAGGCTCCACCTGGAAGAGATGGAGGCAAGGTACGGAGACCTCCGCTTGCTGGAGAGAGCGCTGCTTGTGTTGCTTGGAGCGGCGATTGGAGGGCTCATGCATATCCTTAGGGCTTGCGAGGAGTGCTTGGAGGTTGCACTGTGCACCGTTGCGAGGTGATCTGGAGAGGATTCAAGTGCCGCCAATGCCTGAGGGAGAGCAGGACTCACCGCTTGAGGGTGAGGGGATGAGGGTGAGAGAAGATGCTGCCTCATGCGCCTAGTGCCTGGAGGTAATCTCATGCGGGGGCCAGAGAGTGTTGCACTTGGAAGGAGGTGCGTAACGAGGGCCGGAGGCGCCTGGAGAACTACTTGAGAGAGAACAAGAGCATGCGTCGCTGCTCCTGGACGATTTAGGGTTTGAAAAACCTAGAATTGAACCCAAATCATGAACAGAGAATTTTCTTCAAGAATAACTTAAAAATCGATTCTCAAACAGATCACAAACATAATCAAAGAACATGATAAAATCCTCGAGAATCGAACCCACTCTGATATCGTGTTAGAAAAAAGAACGCGGAAGCGAAAATGATAAACAGAGCATGAACTAAAAAGATAAAACACGAACTCAGAAATTTTTACGTTCAACCCTACTCCCTAAGGAGTGGGATGAAACTACGTGAGAAGGCCTCAAAGGGCCATATGCTTCATTGCTTTTTCTCAATGGACATAGGAGGTCAATGAACACAGGAGGTCTGGGGCTCCTTATATAGTTGTATAGAGCCTTCAAGTCCCATCATTGGTAGATATGGGACTAAACACGGGGATGTGGTAAATGGATCCATTTACCCATCTACAACTCAAGTGGTACACAACACATATACTCCAACATTTCTCAAAGGGATAACTCATTTCTCTCTCTTGTATCCTGGCGAGGAACCTTTTCCATTTCCATTGAGGATTTTTAGTTGCACTGCCTTCGTAACACAATTTTCGGACTGCAAATAAATTGTCTCCTCATGTCATCAAGTGTGTTGTCCTTAGATATTCTCATACCCAAAAGGAGTATAGGTGCCACGATCCTACAGGTCATCATTACTATATATATGTTGATGTCACCTTTTTTTGAACAGACAAGCTACTTTACTTAGTCAATTGGTGACATTCCCTTGGAGCTTCCACCACCATTCATTGTCTACAAAAAGAAACAAGGGATTTTTACCCGGCAGACCCTGAAATCTTTTGCAATTACCGCTACGACCTTTGAAACATCGTAATTCCTCCCTCGACCCTGTAAACTTGCTCCGTCTTACCTCACAGACCCTGCCGTTAATTTTAACTTTATTTGAGTCAACTTCTTGAGTTAGTCTTGAGTTAATCTAACCAATGGACATCCAACGGTGTTAGAGGAGGCCTGGGCAGGGAGGCGGAGGGGAGAAGGGGAGGAGGCTTGGGCGGGCGGAGGCCTGGGTGGAGGGGAGGTCGTGGGTCGCGTATCTCGGCTGCCCACTTGCCCCAAGGTCTCTGCCTCACACCCCTGTAATTCTTCTTCATCCTCTTCTTCGTCGCCCCAAGCTTGGTGTCCTTTGCATTCTCGAATACGTCGCAGCCGAGACAGCCCCCGATGCCGCAGTGGTGGCAAGTTTGTGGGCTCGGGCACGCCAAGCCTAACGGTGGCAGTATCCACGCTGCTCTTAGTGACCTTGAGAGCAGCCATGTAGAGACCCCTGGCTGGAATCGTCCTGGTAGAACCCTCGGGGCCCTTCACGGAGGAGGATCGCAGCCGCTGTGTGGAGGCTTGACGCCCAGGAATTGGCCACCTGGAGGCGGGTCTTGAGCACCACGAACGAGTAGAGCACCGCAGAAATGCCGGAGAAGAGCGCCGCCCCAAGGAAGAAGAACTTGGATTTGTCGAGCATCTCCCAGTCTATGTCCTCTGGCAGGCGCACCTCTGCCGCTGCCTGTGCCACCGCATCCTCCTCTACCGCAGCGGTGTGGCTCATCTCTCCATCGCTGGTGGTGGATTCCGTCTCACCGCTTCCGGTCATCCACTGCCTGCACAGGAAACGTGGAAATGCCAGCGGTCGAGGCAGCCATGGTGGAGGCAGAGCGGGTAGGTCCCCTTGTCGTTGTGGTTGAGCCAGCGGTTGAGGCAGCCGCGGTGGAAGATGTGGCTGCAGTTCTGCAGCTCCCTCACCTCGTCGCTCGGCTCCATCTCACTCAGGCATACGACGCAGGTCTCCGATGGGCTGTCGACGGAGGCGAGGGAAGAAGGAGCGGGGTAGAGGAGGCGGTGGAGGGGGGTGGGGCGGACCTGGAACAAGGGTGGGGAATGTAGACGAGGTGGGTGGGTGTGGGGTTGGGGAGAGAGACATTCGGAGGGTGGATGACGGGGAGGAGAAGGGGGCCGAGGAGGGGGGGGAGGTGGCCTGGGCAGGTCGGTGGGGGG
Source organism: Ottelia alismoides (assembly GCA_037367405.1). Taxonomy (NCBI): domain Eukaryota; kingdom Viridiplantae; phylum Streptophyta; class Magnoliopsida; order Alismatales; family Hydrocharitaceae; genus Ottelia; species Ottelia alismoides. Next base: position 763,180 of record JAZKJV010010131.1, on the reverse strand, counting down.
CGGGGTGGGGGAGCAGCATCGCCGGAGAGGGGGGTAGAGCGACCACGGGGAGGGGGTTCCATGACGGAGTGGCACTCCATGTAAATTTAATAAACAAAATGGGTATAATATAAATGAATATAACAGAATCTGGTTACTTTTAACGGGTCAATTAACGGCCCTTGACCGCAGGGTCTGCACGGTAAGGGTTAGCAAGTTTACAGGGTCGAGAGAGGAATTACGATGTTTCAAAGGTCGTAGCGGTAATTGCAAAAGATTTCAGGGTCTGCCGGGTAAAAATCCCAAGAAACAAACGGCACAGTCTGACCTGTCCCCTTACATGTTCTCTATATGTAGGATGATTGCCCTCTTCGTGTGTCCTCCCCACTGCAGCTCCTGATGCTCCACCAAAAACCCCTCTAACTTTGCGGCAGATCAAAAGGCAAATTACTATACATCCCATGTCACATTTTACCTATACTGACGATTTATCCAGTTGTGACATGTGATTTACATTACAAATGCTTTGATGATTATTTCTATTCTTCGGGATCATCATAGTGCATTGCATGATCATAGTTGGAAAAGGGCCATGGATGAGGAGATGCATGCACTCACATCTAGGGGCATGTGAGATCTTGTGCCATGTCCACTTGGGGTCAAGCTTGTTGCCTATGGACGGGTCTCCACGACCAAACAATCACATGATGATTTTATTGACATATTGAAGGCCATGCTTGTAGCAAAGGGCTTCAATCAGACTTAGGTATTGATTATTTTGAATCCCTTTCTCTAGTGGCCAAGATAAGATCTATCCACACTATTCTCTCTGTTGTTTCTAATAAGAATTGGCCCATCTTTCAGCTAGATGTGAAGAATGCTTTTCTCTATGGTGACCTCGAGGAGGAGGTATATATGATGTAGCCACCATGATACTCAGTCGATGGAGAGCATGTGTTCTGACTTCATAAGGTTATTTATGATCTAAAGAGAGTCCACGAGCTTGGTTTGACATGCTCGCTACTGAGATAAGCTCTCTTGGCTTCCATAAGATGACATCTGACTATTAGTAAGACAACAATCCACTGGCACGATTATACTGGCTGTCTATGTTAATAACATGGTAGTGGCTAGTTATGATAAAGCTGGCATTTCAAAGCCCATGCATTCATCCAGAAGGTGTTTATCACGAAGGACCTCGACCGAATCCGCTACTTTCTTGGCATTGAGGTGATGCACACTATAGACGGATTATACCTATCACAACGGAAGTATTGCTTAGATATTCGTATAGAGGCTGGACTACTTGGATGCAAACCATCTGGCATCCCTGCCGAACTGCGAAAACATTCAACATCCACTGCACCTGAGTTTGAGGACACTACACAATATAGAAGTCAAGTAGGTAAACTGACTTACCTTACTGTTACTCATCCAGATATATCGTATGCTGTGAGCAAAGCGAGCCAATACATAGAGAGGCCTCTCTATAGTCATTGGCAGGATGTTATTCTTATCTTTCGATATTTGAAAAAATCTCTAGGGCGAGACCTCTTCTACAAGGTCAATGACTACACTGATGTCATCTCTTATGCAGATTCAAATTATGTCAGTTCACCCGAGGATCGACAATCCATTATAGGCTATGCTATGTTGATGGAAACCTTGTTACTTGGCATAGCAAAAAGCAGAAGGTGGTTCTCTAGATTAAGTGCAGAGGAAGAATACATGGTGATGGCTCAAGCCACTTGTAAGATTACGTGGGTTGTATCTTTACTACATGAGATTGGACTTCACACTACTACTCATGTCCCCTTATATTGTGACAACATGTTTTCTACCTACATCCCACCGATCCAATTTTTCGTGAGCGGACTAAATATATTGAAATTGACTGTCACTTCATTCGAGATGCAGTACAAGAAGGGAAAGTTACTACTCATATCTCCATGGATCTTCAGCTTGCAGATTTATTCACGAAAGCGCTACCTAAGAAACGTCTCTCGTGTTTCTAAGATGAGCATGATCGATAGAAATGCTCCAACTTAAGGGGGAATGTTAGTGTTAATGGGCTACTTCTTTATATTTATTGAGTAGTCCTGTAAACCCCTTGGGCATCGAAGTAATTTTCTCTTTTCGCCTCTTAGAATTTCATGCTATACAAGAAAAGCTAAACCCATTGATAAGTATTTCAGTAACAGATCATTGGTGGCTGATGGAGTTATGTAGACACTATATTTAACTAAAGCCAGGATTGTAATGTTAAAAGCAATAGAACCTTATTTAAAATGGACAAGTAGATCGTTGATGGTTGACGGAATTCTAGAAACATTATTTTTACGTAAGGGCTACAAGGTTGGGATTCACTTTGTAAAATAAAAGTCGATAGGACTTTATACTGAAAGGGCCCTATTTTTTGAGACACTACTTATAAATGACCTTTAAATTAATGATGGGATTTGGAAGGACGTCAAAGTTTATCGAACAGCCAAGTGGAAAAACATGAAAGTTCCATATTTCTTGAGGTCTTGATCCGCTCGTCAGTAAATCAAGAAAAAATTTTAAATAAATGCATCACCTTCATAATATATGTATACATTATATGAAATATTGACATTTGAAGTTAAGATTAAAATTTTAGCATTGAAGGAGAAATTCAATTTATCGATTTCATTTATGTAAAAAAGAGGGATCCTAAACTACCTATTGTCTAGCTAAGGAGCGAACTTAAGTAAAGATCAGCATATGCAATAAAAGGACACTATTTGTGGATGTGAAGACAAAAAAAGTGCATGGGAACTATTATTTGAAATTGTGTGATAAAAAGAGCAAATACTCGATGTTGAACTTTTTTGAAAAAGGTTTTGGAGAGATGATCGAAGATGAATTTGGAAGAGAGCTGAGAGATAAAAACGAAGCTGGGGGACATAGATTTATCATCTATGTTTTGCATCTTGACCAAAAAGAAGTTACAAATTTTCAATTGCTTGGTGTGTGCCCAGAACATGCAGCAGGGGCATGGGGCAAGGTGTCTATCCTACTTTTTTTGTAGTGAAATACAGAAAGGACGTTGTCCATTCATATGGGCGGTGGGGGGACTCGGTTGCATGCAGAGACAACACCCGCTTTATGGTGGATGCATAACTTGCATGCAAACAGGGACACAAGTCACAACCTGCACATAGGTGGATATGATTCAATTATATTGAGCGCAGGCCATTGTTCCTTGCTCCGATTTTGCGGTCGGCCTCTGTCCCTTGCTAGCGTCAACACTTGGTTCATCGCATGATTTATTTTACTTGTGGCACACTTAGACATTTTTACCCAATATAGCCCCGGTACAAATTGAACATTTATCTTTAGGTTATCAAGAGTCATGCTGGCTAACAGAGCTCCAGTTGTGTCTATTCCTGAGCTGCTTAAGCATGATGCCTCACCAAATGCTCACGTGGAGAATATGGCCTCATTATTTATTATGGTCCCAGGAATATTTAACCCAACCTCCTTCCTCGAGATTATCATTTTGCAAACTTCATTATGGAAGTTTGGTAACAGTCGGACTTCACCTTGGATAGTCATTCTTGGTCCTTCACAAAATGGCTTCTCAAACAGATGTGGTTCGTGGTGTTTTTAACTACATCTGTGAGATTCTAATTGTCCGTATAACATGATTTTGTGCTCTTCAATGAGCATCACTAAGAAAAACTGGATAAACTTCTTGATGTCTAGAAATGTCAGTGACTTTTGTTTTGCTATATTGAAGTGATAAAAAAGAACATCATAAAGATATGTCCAACTGACATGAGGCCTGAGGGATGTGTTGAGCATCTTAAGTTCAGAAAAAAAAACAAATGCATATTCACTTTGGAGGTGTGTTGGAACATGATTTCTCATCTATAATAGCAGTATATATCGTGGGTAATGCACAGATCATCATTAGTTTGGTAGACTTGAGGGTCAATGCTGGTAGTTGAATTCGTACAATCTGATGCTTTTTCGAATGTCTTTGGATATTAACAGTTGTTTTCTATTAAAAATGTGCTCATTTACTGAATTGGGAATGAGGCGTCTCCATCCTTACATTAATCAGTATCTTAGAAGCATATTACTTTTAGTTATGTTATAATTTTGTTACTGCTTTTGCTTTTTGTTTGGTGTGTTTCATGTTTTTGATGCTAATCTTGAGGAAAGAACTTTGAATTCAGCACTGGGTTACATATGAAGTATTGTATGTTTGTTGCAATTAAATACAAACTCATATGATTTGTTGAATCGTCAAGTAAAAAAGATTAACGCCCTTTATTTGGATGGGTCTGCAAATCTGAATGGCTTGAGGTGATGCGTATCTTCCAGTTATTGCTTAAATCAATCTATATTTTAGTAACGTTTTACATGGAAGATGTTAGGATAGGAATGTTTCTATTTACAGGCATGCCATTTTAGTAACTTTAGTTATCACACATGGTGCATCCAATCATTTTCGGCTACATTCATAATATTTTAATATTTATCTGTCCTGTGCAGCTGGATGTGCTGATGGAAACTGTGTTATATGGGACTTTGAGACCAGGGGTATTGCAAAAGAATTACAAGATAAGGACTGCATTGCACCTATTACAAGTGTTTGTTGGTCAAAATTAGGTCACCATCTATTGGCTGCTGCTACTGATAAATCCTTGACACTTTGGGATGTTCTTAGTGGCGAAAAAATTGCTCGAATCACTCTACAGCAAACAACTTTACATGCTCGCCTTCACCCTGGTTCTTCCTCGCCTTCTCTTTGTTTGGCTTGCCCACTCTCTTCTGCACCTATCCTTGTTGACTTGAACACTGGAAGTTCCACAGTTCTTCCTGTTTCGGTAACTGATTCTGGTTCTGGTGGAGCACCTGGTCCTCGTAATAAATTTGCAGATGGGTCACCACCATTCACTCCCACAGCTGCAACATTTAATAAATATGGTGATTTAATATATGTGGGAAATTCTAAAGGAGAAATACTTGTTGTTGATTCCAAAAGCATTCAGGTTTTAGCACTCATTCCTGTTTCAGGAAGTTCTGTAATTAAGAATATTGTTTTCAGTAGGAATGGAAGGTACCTGCTGACTAACTCTAATGATAGAACCCTTCGAGTGTATGAAAACCTTCTCCCGCCCAAAGGGGCTGCATCACGTTTGACTGATATAACAAGTGATACAACTGAACTTCAAGGTGTGGAAAAACTCAAGGAAGTTGGTTCCAAATGTATGCTACTTTTCCGAGATTTTCAAGATTCTGTGACAAGGGTCCAATGGAAAGCACCGTGTTTTAGTGGTGATGGTGAGTGGGTGATTAGTGCATCTGCCAGCAAAGGGGAACACAAAATCTATATTTGGGACAGAGCTGGTCACCTTGTGAAAATTCTTGAAGGTCCAAAAGAAGCTTTGACTGACTTATCTTGGCATCCTGTTCGTCCGTTGGTTGCTTCTGTTTCCATTACTGGATTGGTTTATATATGGGCTAAAGATTACACCGAGAATTGGAGTGCATTTGCTCCTGATTTTAAAGAGCTCGAAGAAAATGAAGAGTATGTTGAGAGGGAGGATGAATTTGATTTAATGCCTGAAACAGAAAAGGTAATTTTTTTCTCAAGATTGGCTGTTAATATGATTTATTCTATAATTAATACAAAAATGTAATTAATGCTGCTTTGTTTGCTACAAATCTGCAGGTCAAGGAAGCCGGTGTCGATGAGAATGAAGAAGTTGATATTGAAACTGTGGAGAAAGATACTACTTTCAGTGATTCTGATGCTTCACAGGAGGAGTTGTGCTTTTTACCGGTTGTTCCTTGTCCTGATGTTCCTGAAGAGCAGGAGAAGTATCCTGCAAGTTCCTCAAAGCTTGATGACAGCACTAGATCAGCCTCACCTTTTTCTGAAGAAACGGGGATCAATGGGCAAGCCGTAATTCCTGCTTCTAGTCCGGTTGAAGGTAGTTCAGTTTTCCATTTATTATTTCTTATAATGTAGAATTTTATACTACTCTTTCATTTTGGTATGTACTTGCAAGCATTTTGGGCCATAATGGAAACATGTGCGAGATATTTTGCTTAGATCATTGGTTCCCATATGCTAGCAAATGGGTTGTATGCATTTCATCTGGGTATTATTGATTTGTGGTCTGATTGATTTCGAAAACTCAATGTGCGAAAATCTATCAATTCTGGCGTAGCTCTTGCAATGTGTATATTTTGGTTTTTAAAATTCTACCCTGTTGCATCTGCCTATTGAAATCATACCTGGCAAGATTAGTATCTGTCTGATTCATATCCCATGTAGTTCTTAAAACAATTTCACATATTTAACACGGTCCTTTCATGCAGCAGCATGGAATTCAGCAGCAGAGGATGCAGTTGGACCCACAGTTTCAAAAAGGAAACGAAAACCATCTGCAAAGGGTCTCGAGATGCAAGCAGACAAGGTGAAGAAGCCTTTGCCAAAGAAATCTTCAAACAAATCCTCCAAGTCCAAGAATAAATTTGCTAATGCAAACGGGTCTTTGTCAGATGATGACGCTGCAGATGTCTTCCTATAGCGTCCAACAATCTTAATCTTATTCGAACCCCATTCTCTTTTTTGTAATGTTTCATGGATGTAAACAGGTGTCTCGAAGCTTCTGTATTCGACAACACGTGATGCGGCCACTACTGATGTATGGCAGATTGGTGTATATCAAATTTTCTTCGCTTGTACAAATGTATCAGCAGCTATTTTTGACCATCTGGAGGAGTAAACAAGAATTAAGTCGGTATATTTAAGATATGTTCCATATATTACCAGTATTTGTCGAATCGCCGGTTCTTCTGAAGAATGTGAAATTGGGTTTTCGATTGCAGTCTTGTTAGACCTGAAAGGCAGGCATGTGGAGTTTTGAGTTCGTGGGATATTATAGAAAGCGAAATTGGAAATTTAGGCACCCCTATAAAATTTAGTGATACACACACACGTCTCTGCTAACATTTATTTCTTTGCATGCTGATTTTTCTGATGGTCAGTTCTGCAAATCAGCCTGCCCATGTTGAACAGGGTTCGGATGGCTATCGGACTTCACGCCTATTTGATACATTCTGTGTAAGAAATATGTCCTGAGACGAAAATGTGATGGTAGCAGAACCATATTCTCAAAATCTCTAAGGTGACTATTATCTCTTAAGTCATCAATTCAGGTAGAAGCATTGTTATTGTCTCTTCTGAATCATTTCTGTACAAGGTAATCAAACATTATTGTTGCCAATGAATTGATTTGGAAACCCTTCCCAAAGAAACATGCACCACCAAATCAGCCTATCAGCTAATTATGAGTGATGGAAGAATCTTTCAATCTCAATACATGTAGCTTTGCAAATCAATGTCGCATATATCACGCAAAACCAAATTATTTTTGTGAAGATTGACAACCTCTTGCATCCTTTTAGGCGTTCTGGTAAAACGAAAAATTTCGAGATATGATGTAAGCTGTGGTTGTCACTTGGAGAACCAGCAAAATCTCTTTGCAAGGTATACACTTACCAAGACAACTTGGTTCAAACTATCACGACTGATGCGCTTGCCACACTGACACCAATTCTATTCGTGATTCTTTAGAGGCCGTTGTCTCTTCCACCCTGGACATGTCAAGTATGGAGGTGGAGCTCTCTGTGATCACTTATGCCTTAGATCGGGGCTTTAGTTATGGTGATTACCTCATACACAATTTCAGACTGCGAGAGAGTGGTGGATCGAATCAACTTGCTTGCCCAATTGGATTGGAAGATGAGAAGAAGACTAGAAGCCTACCAAAAGCAATTATACCATCTCTAGAATATTCATGCACACACCTTGTTGCTTATTGCAAGAACAACACCACTCAAGGTCATTGGGACTCGCAAACATTCTCTTTGCTGTGTATAAATCGTTGTTATCGCAATGAGTACAATTGATCTTTGCTAAAAAAACTTACCAGAACTCATAAAAGGTAAAAAATTCATAATCTTTGTATGCTGAACAATCAATCAAATAGTAAGTCAATATTTTGATCCCAATGAATAGCGATGTTTCTTAAAATCCTCTAATGATAAATCATGCAGGGCTGGCACAAAAAGATGTTTCTTAATGGCAAATCATGTAGGACTGACAACAAATTCTTAGGTTTGGTACTTAATTAGCGGTCTGATTAATAACCTCGTGATTAAGGTTCGGTTTTAAATTTTTCTTCTCATTGACCATCTAAATAAAAATATTGCATCCCACGAAATAAACTAAGGTTTAAATGAGCCTAAACACTTAAATGAGACTTTGGTTGAAGTTGTATATATATAATATAGATATAACTAAAGATTTGCTTCAAATCGAACTTTCGTAAACTTTGATTGAATCGGGCTAAACATAAACACGATCATCGTCTTATCAAATCGAAGCATGAAATATGTCAAACGAGCCAAGGTTAGGTAGGTTTACTCACGTTCAATTCATTTATATCTACTGCTAGACGCCTCATCACTCTCTTGCAAACTTGACACAATTAGCAGAGACATATGAGATCAAGGGTTTCGAATTCAAGATGGATTTTGTGCTATCACCATCGAGTACGCGTTCTAGATATACTTGATTTGAGGAGCATTGCACCAAGCCATTGATTAATTCAATCACGCGACTTCCTCGTCTGAGCACTGTTCTTGGATTCAAGTCGGGGTCGGAACTATATCGACTAGTTCAACTTGATAGATACCCTTAAATAGATCAATAACGATAACCCAATTGTGCACAGACTACACTTTGTTTAGAAGAAAGTGAAATCCCTTTTGATATACGTGTAATAGAGTGATTTTGTGTTTAGGTCAACTAGAGGAATATTTAAGAGTCGATCGATGTGCATCAGGGTTTAAAAAACCGGACCAGCCAGTCAGACCGGTTGGATCGGGAACCGGCCCCGACACGATCGGTTCGGCTGGTTTTAGGTAATTATTTTTTTAGAAAAAAGAAAATAAAAAATCGGGTCAGACAGGTGGTCGGACCGGGTTGATCCGAGCGGTTGGACCAGGTTGACCCGGATTGACCCGGATTTGATGGTTTAGTATAATTTTAAAAAATAAAGGTTTAAATAATGAAATAGTAGGGTTTTTATCACTTGTACCCTTCTTAAATTCTATAATTTCAGTTACGCCCCTCTCTTTTTTGGAATATAACTTGTGTCACTACTTTCTTGGGGTAATTATCTAAAAGCAACTATAAATAAATTATTACAATATTATATTCATATATAATGCTAGAAAATGTGACTACTTTTTGTAGAGTTTTATTCGAAATAGACAATCATGTTTTTATGTTGAAAGATTTGACATTTTAAATGATTATTTCATTGATATATAAATACATAATTACATATATCTATCCGGTTTTATCGATTCAGAAAACCGGTTCGACCGATCGGACCAGTAATTTAAGCCCGATCCGATTTTTTCTCAGTCGATATGAATGATGACGTCATGCTGACATCATCACCGGTCCGATCGGTTTGGACCGACGGTCCTATCCGGTTGGACCAAACCGAAGACTAACATGTTCAATGTCTGGTCCGATTTTTAAAACCTTGTGCATTCAAATGTATCATTGAGATCCTTGTTATTTAGATTAGGAAAGAGGAAAAGGCTCTATTTTTTTAAAGGAGTGAAGTATAGTTTTCGCTAAATTAGGAGGGTGGAAAATTACGTAAAGGTTCATAAGATTTCTTGATTTGATGGATGTTACTTTCTAACTATAAAATCATATTCTAGCTTAAAGATATTAATAGATAAATTATGACAGAAGTAAAGGCTACTTGCTGCCTCCGCAAGTTACCATTAATTTTGGCCATTAATTTTTAGTGACCTTGGACCTAACATAGATGGGATTATTAGGTACGTGTATTTCCCTGCAATAGCTTCTTGCCAATCTATGGAATAGGACCAACCTCATCATCTACAAGATTCTTCTTCCACTTAATTATATATTTCTGAATTGGTCAAATTTCAATAAAATAACAAAAGAAAGTATAGATGATCATATTTTTAAAAGGTGCTATCAATGCAAGGGTTTTTTTAGATACAACCGAATTTCTAAGCAAGTGGTAGTTATTACATTATAAAAAGAACTATTACATCATAAAAAGAGAAGGAAAAATGCTGATATCGAAACCGCACTATAGGAGAAGGAATCACTACTAATAAGGATGGTAAGTTGGTTATTAGGGTGACGGTAAAGAGTGAGCCAAAGTGAAGTAGGAGGAGTTTACCGCTATTATATATCAGGGGGCTGGAATGAAGTGAGGAAGAGGCTAATTACCTCCTTTTCACTTAGGTGAGACCTACGGAGTAGCGTAGACTCCGGACTTAGGATGAGGTCAGTCAAGGTCCTCGATCAGCATGGTAGATTAATCGACGTAGTGGTTTGCAGGGAGGTAGTCTGCCTGTGCCAGTCAGGCTCTTTTTTGACCTAGCAACTGACAACCTGGACACGGTGTGAGCTAAGAGACGTGCAAGCCGAGCATAAGGCGCGCAGGCCCTAGAGAAATTGGCGAGCCGGAGCTTTCCACACCCTTCGACTAATACGCGAAAGATGGGAGGTCAGTGATGTCCCGAACCCAGGAGGCATTCTGGCGCCAACTCCGTCCGTCTACTAATCCTGCTTCTACGGGCCCCCTATAATGACGTCTTTCTTTTCCTAAAATCTAGAGGAAGTGCAAGTTGAGGTCGAAAAGCAGACTCTGTTTTTTGATCAAAAATCAATCTTCCGATCATGCCCGGGGCTCGTTAAGCTCCTCATGAGTTCAAACAAGATCTTTGTGGCTAAAGACAGAAAGTCGGACGCTCTCTACCCTCTTCCCCGACAAGAATGGAATATTCCAATGCAGACTATTCCAATTGGTAAAGAGACTGAAAGGACTTTGTTCTGGCTGCTTGCTTGAGTGATGAACTGGACTCAGAATTCAGGCAAGGCTGAAGACTAGAAGAGATGAACTAGATAGAAAGGCTTTCTTTGTTCTTTAGCGAGAGCGGGATGACTTTCTTAGCCTGAGAGGCCTGTCTGTAATGGCCATTTATATAGTTGCGGTTCAATGAGTTCTACATTAAGAAATAATAAATGACCCGGCCTAAATGCTAACTATTGACTTAGAAGGCTGCTCGATCGAGGGCTAGGATGAAGTTGACATGGCAAGTGGTGGTTGATTGGTTTTCCCTTGATCTTGCGCCCAAAAAAAACACAACAAACAACCTCGGAAAAAGCGGATCTTTTCTTCATATATATCTGGTCTTTCAAGCCCTCGAAAATCAGGCTGCCCCGAGGCACCTCAGGGTCTCAAACAAAAGGTGTATACTTCATTCGACCGATCCCACTCCAAATATCAATATCTAGTTGCCGGTATCCAGCCAAACCGAGAAAGCAGCGAATCTCAGAAACATTTTTTGGCTGGCTCCAGTTCACTACCGCTTCCACCGCTTGGATATGACATGACCCAGAAATGCTACTTTTTCGCTCGGAGAGGCTGGCTTGTCCGTCAATCCGTTATATCGTAGACGAAGAAATCGTCAGGCTTTCCCTCAAGTAAGCTGCACGAAAGTCGGATGAGAAAGGAGTGGGAGGCGGGCCTTGTCACCCATCAAATTCGAGAAGAAGGAAATGAAGAACGGGAACGAAACGAAATAAAGCATTTCGGGAGGATGAGCCTCTCCCCCTTTTTCTGAGATTTCTTTTATATAGTCTTGAAAATCGTGAGGCTGAGTAATGGCATTTTCCCTGGTTCTTGTGTTGAGAAGCTGAGGAAAGCGGGAAAGGGGCGAAGAGCGAAGCCCGATAGGAGGCTGCTAGCTTTCCTTTCTCCCCCTTCTGACTATTATCCCTATAAGCCCGGCATGATGTGCCCGCTATTCCTGGGGTCTCTTCTTCAAAGTGGATTGGGAGAGAGAGACCATATTTGATAGCCCCCTACGCGATTCATCAACTGCCCTTCCTTATATAGATAGAATAGAAACTTCCAATATATATCTTCAGCCTGTCTACGAAACCTAACAGAGTCGCGGACGGTCGGGACATCGCCTCGCCTAGTCGCTCCTTCAACACCCCTATAACTTGATTTAGGGGATCAGAAGTCTCAGAAGCAGCCGCACCTGCTCCCTTTGACCTGGAAATTGGCAGACGGGGAAGAGGTAGTACGGGCCCTCTGACTTCCAGCTATGTGCTGTGCGGCTCCCGCGAAGCGAATGAAGGGAAGCTCTTCGAGTCGTCTTTCGAGTGCTTTTGAACTAGATTAAAGCCATACTAGCCTGCTTTTCTCAATATATCGCGAGAGAAATTGAGAAAGTATATCACTTTGCAGACTATCTCTAAAAGGTTTGGCGGGGGGGGTGTGATTTTGATCTTGATTTTTCTTCGGGGGCCCTGAAGTGGTAGAACCTGGTGAACCGGGCAAAGAAAAAGCTGGGTTAGAACAGAGAATCAATCTTCTATTTCATTTAGTAGCCCGCGTTCCAGCTAATCAGGGCTAACCACTACGACTTTAGAATATCCTACCTCCGGCTTGACGCGATAAGAATTGGCTCACGAACCTCTTAATGAGCTTTTCGAAAGTTGATTTCTATATTTACGATTTGTGAACTTTATTTAACGAACAAGGTTGAACTAGAGGGAATATCAATAATATTAATCATATTGTTTGGTTTTTTTAACAGATAAAGTTATTTTTGACCATTCTTGCTTATTTGTTATTTTGGTATAAGTTATCCAGTCGTATATTCTCATATTTATAATGCATCCTATTTTTTATGTCATGCAACTTTAATTAGATATAAGGGTAAATTACAAAAAAGGCATAATCTATGCCTCAATTCCCAATTAAGAGACTCATTTTTCGATTGTAACAAAGATGATTGTCTCAAATAGAGGCCATCATAAGCATCAAAAACCCTTATATGTCGATGTTAAACCTGTGAGTTGAAAGTTTATGCCCGTATTTGTTAAAATTTAAAAATGAGGCCTGTAATTGAGAATCAAGGTATAATCGAAGCTTTTTTTGTAATTTACCCTGCATATAATACAGTACATGTCAAAATTTCATGTCAAATAAATCTACACTGCAATCCATTAGATACTATTATAATAAACACAAAATAATGATTCATATATCTTAAAGACTAAGATCATTACTATTTAATCTTTTCGAGATAAAATGATGCTGCTACCTCAATCTCGATCTAATATGTAATCGTAAAATCAAGCATGTATTGGGATTGTGTCATGAAACTTCTTAGTAAAAAGAATAATGATTCAAATCAAGTTATCGAGTCGAGTTAACCAGTCAAGCACAACTAAATTCAAACTCATGAACTTGATAAAGATGAGTAGTCCATTATCTTACTTGAAACGGAATTCATTAGTTTATCAAGCCCGACTCATATATTTTCATCTAGTTGAGTATAAATCGAGTTCATCGAGCATGATTTTTCCCTACACTACCCTTGGTTCTAGTAGCATCAGTTCTGAAGATCCGAAGGCCATGTTAATTTGAGATATTGCGACATTCAAAGTTTAATATAATTGTGCAATTATTTTCAAGTGTATGCAAGAAAAAAAATTGCACATTCTCTGCCATATTTGATATAATTAAAAGTTTGCATGTTCTCTTAATTGTTATGAAATAAATGCATGTAGTATTTTTATTTCTTGTGTACGCTAATATATAAGCATTTTTTGCTATTGCTTTTACATGATTAATTACTTAATTATATCAATGTCCATTTTTAGAGATAAAGTAACATATTTTTTCATATCTATCAATATTGATATCAATATCATATGCATATGCATATGCTATATGAAATGAAACTATGGTATTACCTATATCTATACAAATATTCGATGGTTTGCATCTCTAGTTGATAGGGACTATGTGTGTAACTGAACTGAAACTGAGCTAACCTACTTGGAATCGGTGCGATCCACTTTGTATATTTAAGGATTCAGTTCGGTTCGATAAGATGAGTTTAGGTTTGATTTTGCTAGATCTTGGTTAGCAACAGTTTGGTTCGATTTGTTAAATATCTTATTTAAGAATAAACCTTAAGTTACTCATGTTATAAATATTGTATAGAAGTTGTATAGCTAATAGTTAAAGAGTATTAACTAAATCTTTATAAGCTCCATCAATACAAGCATGCACACATTCATAGATACCTCTGTAAATTCTTGTCTACATCTCTTATATAATCATATGTTAAATTTAAGCGAACTTTTAGCGAACTGAACCTAATCAAACCAACCTTATTGAGGTTCAATTTGCTTACTTCAATGAATCTAAACTTGTATTAAGATTCGACTTGTTTATTTTTGAACCGAATCTTAATCTAATTTTGAGGAATCAAACTAGAGCGAGTATCAAACTTGAGAATATTTTGACAATTCTAATGAGAACCTTAGGGCTCCTTATATAAATGGAGACCTAGAATTAGTGCTACAAATGAGAGACAATTCACTAGTCAAAATACTGAATTACCCTAAGGCTAGGGTTACATTATAACACTCAACAAACATATAACAACAAATATCATTCATTGTAAAGCTATCTTTTCTTCATGTAGATTGTATCGATTAGGGTTACAATATAACACTCAACAAATATATAATAACAAATATTATTCATTGTAAAACTATATTTTCTTCATGTAGATTGTATCGATTATCTTATTCATTGCTAAAAGTTCTTATAACGACGATTATCAGTTAATTTTTAAGAAAATTCATATAAATTGTCGCCACTTTAACAATGCTAAGAAGAAAAAGTGAACAGATAATTGTTCTTAGATGATTCACTTCTAGCAATATTACAATGAATTAGATGTTCGTTCCAAATTTAAAGAATTAAGCAAAAGATAATATTCGATGTCATGAAATTAACTATAGAAGATTTGACAATATATATATATACATATATATATATATATAATTATTCATTACCGAAAGCGAACTTTTTTTCTAATATATTCTGAAGGTTGTCCAACAACAATTCTGCATTCCACCGCACCAACTGCCACAAAAACGAAGTCAAACGAGGACCGACATTTAGTGCAACCATAATTTCCCTGGACTAATGAACCAAAGCTAAATGTTCCTTGATCGAGAATTTATGAAAATAAAAAAGGAACTTTGAACTTTGAGGAATTTATGAAATCATGATCAATTTTCAAATAGAATGTTCAACGAGAAACATTGCCTTCTTTGCCATGACCAAGAGTGGATGGGAGATACCCTAGAATGTCCTCACACATTGCTCCTTCCAAGTTAATCACTAGACTGATGCCTACTTGGCTTTGATCTGTCAATAATAGGTAGAGTTGGAGAAGTAAGTTGGGATCTTAAAATAATCATCTAAAATATTTTCATTGATATCAATGTTAAGTAAGGCAAGCACATGTTTAGGGTAAGGACATTTCAAGTATAAGTGGGGTGGAGAAATCAATTTTGGCTTTGAAGAGGGGGTATTTAAAACAAAGACAGCTACATTTCAAAGCATGTTAAAACAAAAGGCAATCACATTTTATAGCAAAAACAATTACATTTTAAAACAAAAACAATTAAAAATGTCAAATATGTATATAAGCCTATAGTATTAGACTGGATATGATTGCCCTTCGAAAAAAGGCCGGATATGACTATATTTATGTATGTTTGCATCACTCTACACAATGCATTTTTTTATTAAAATGGAGAATTTAGTATGAGTATTTTTGTTAACACTATACTTGCAAGGATAGTTATCTAAAATTGTATGTCTAAAGAAGTAATTTTGCAATGATATCATTTAATTTTTTGAATTAAATGTTTTGGAATCATTTCCTCTTAAATTATTTGCCTGTAGTTGGACATATATAATAAGTACTCGTGAGGTAATCGTTATAGTTTATGGTAATTGGAAAGGGTGATATCGAGACAAAAACTAATTTCACAACAAATTGGTAGAAACTTTTGTTTGATTTTATAAATTTGGTAAATGTAAGAAAATCTAACTGCAGTATTTTTTAAAAAAGGAACAGTTGCATTTTCTTTTTTCTATCAATTATCATTACATTGAATTCCAATTTATTAATCCATTATTACCTCCCATTCATGGTTATAAAATACAATGAGATCTGAGAATGGGAATTCACGTCATCTTTCCATTTCTTGTGGAGAGAGAGGGGGAGAGAGATCTCAACTCTCAAGGAAGACCAATTTATGTTACAAGAGACGATGACATCGAGTCTGAGGAGGAGAGTGTGGATACGTGATCAGAAGGAGTCACGACAACGGTGACAGAGAGAGTTAAGCACGGGAGATGAGGTATGTATCGGTCTAGGATTCCGTATGAACATTGATCACATTTGAAATACATCTCTTAATGTACGCATCGGTGTAGGATTTTGTATGAATATTGATTATATATTAAACACATCTCTTAATGTATGTATTAATTTAGGATTGCGATATATAACTGTATGTATCGGTTTAGGTTTTCATAGGATTATTGATCACTTCCGAAATATGACCTCTTAATGTATAAATGAGTTTTGTAGGATATAATGCATTCATAACTATTTGATTTGAGGTAAGACTCGTAGAAGTATGTGTTGGCATAGGATTTTACGTATGAGTAAAGATCATATCTGAAGATGCTACCCTTAATTGTATGTGTCGTCGTGGGGTTATACATATAAATAATGATTATCTACAGGTATATGTCGGATTCGTTGGGTAATACTCAAGAGTAATGATAATTTTGTAAATAATACCAAGATATATATGTGACAAATCCTTAAGAATATAACAAATAAGATTAGGGACTACTTTCTGAGTATAACTAGATCAATTATCTCCCTTCACGTGAAAATACAAGAACTTGTGTTTTTTCTTCGGTGGTTGCTAATGGAAGGCTTAAAGAAGACTTTTAAAACTTCAGAAATAATAGCTATCATTTATTGTTTGGCCATTAAGAATTTCATTAACTCCTTATTTTTCTGGCATGGGAAGATAGTCATGTTGAGTAATGATCGAGGGGGTAATTGAAGGATATGGTTAGATCCTCAAGCGCATCACGGAAGCGTGAGCGTCGTGCCGAATACGACGAAGAACGACTAGTCGGACTAGTTGTTCTATGCAGCGGAAATTAAATTTTTTTTCATTTGACGAAACCACATGATCCAAGAACACTTCTTGGATCGTTTCGTTTAAACCACAAACAAGTAATCATATTACCTCTTGAAGCGTGGTTGCGATCGAGTCTCTAAACGAAGAGACCTCCTGTCTCAAGTCTGATCCGACGGAAAAAACGCTTGCGAGCGTGTTGATGAAACACGTGCTTCTCGCAATCCATATTGATGATCCAAGCGGCGGATCTCCTGATCTCGACACATGAGATACGATGTCTTCTTCACGAGCGAAGCACACCAAAGGAGACGGAGATCCATGAGCAATCGATCGGGCAACATAACGACGACGCTGCGGCGATGGAGACTCCCTCTAGGGCATCCATGGTGGACTGCCATGAGAGAGGAAGAGAGAGGGCTGACGTGTAGAGAGAAAGAGAGAGAGAAAGGCTTACATTCTCATATGTGTAAAGAAGAGTAAATGGGTGCCTCTCCTTTTATAATATTTTGGGATCCATAGATCTCAATCCATGGAGACCACAAATCCAATGGCTCTCATTGATTGTCTTTCTTTTAATGGCTAAGATTTGTGTTGGTAAAAACCAACAACCATTAATTTAATTTTGATTAAATATATATTGATAAATCAATATAATTAAATCACCAAATTAAATCAAGATCTCTTGGAGATCATAGGAGAGAGAGTGCCTCCTTCCATGTTGGAAGGATGGGACAGCCACACATTCCTAATAGGAGTGGTGGTCGTCCACTCCATATATATGGAAGGTGGATCTCATCTCTATATTGTAATCTCCAAGATTATGCAACAACTTTTGTTGCAAATTATTCTACAAAAATAATTCACAATTATTTTCTAGACATTGCAATCTTGCCATTGAAAAATTTGTGAATCATATTCACAACCCAAAATAAAATGTAAATTACCTTTTCAATTCAATGTCCAATGTGAATCCAATTTACATTAACATTTAATTAACAAATGTAAATTACAAATAGCTCTCTCTTATATATTATAAATCACATTTATAATATATATGACTAATATGGATATTTCTATCCACATTATTCATATCCATGATAAATAAATCACATTTAATCATCTTGGATCTCTATTCTCTAGTTCTCAAATAATATGAATCACATTCATATTATTCACATCTTTGATAATTAAATCACATTTAATTATCTTAGATAACTCTCTTTATAATATGAATCAAATTCATATTACTCATGATAATTAAATCACATTTAATTATCAATTTTCTCAATGCTCGGATACATAATATCAACAATGAAATTATCCTGAACCCATTCAAGGATAATGCGCTTTCTTCGCAGATACTTGGAGATAAGGACAGAACGATTGTATTGTTCCATGTATAGTGACTTGGATATTGAGATCATATCTCAAATCCAGGTCGCAGGCCTCCCATAAATGCTTGATTAAATCAAGACCACAAATCTAATCTTCTCATTGCATCTGAATCACATTCAGATCAATGTCCAACATTTGGACTAAGATCAGATTACTTCTCTACTGAGAGGAGTCACTAAAATCCAGACCCGTTTCATCACTCCCTAGGAATGGAAGCGTCATGGTTATACAATCGTTTATGATCACATCACCCTAAGGTATTCCCAATACCTGTACATCCTGTATACTGGAAGACTTAGAATAAACCCGAAGTATTAGATCAACTTTACACTATCTACTTCAGGATTTTATCAGTAAGTTTCTCATTCGATCATTGGGAGTCGGTATCGATCATATACTTTACAAAAGCATATACCATACCTAGGTCTTAATCATACACTTTTTAAAAGTATATATCAAACCTACAAATTCAGTCAACCTTCCAAAGTGAAACGACCATGCACAGAATTTGATTCTTCTTAATATCTCATGAGTGAGCTCATGTCTTCTAGGTCAGTAACTGAACCTGTATGATCCCTTTGAGAGATCGTATTACTCATATGCCCTTACATGCACACCAGCGTGCCGGTGTATAGACCTTGATTAGGTCATCAATCTATTGGTCTGCCAAATGTACATATTCTGGCATATAGTAACATATCTGTCTCCGGTCAGAGGATGCGTGCCTGTATCGTGATAGTATACGATATAGGACTTTGGTTATCTCGATCTCGTTAAGTCAAATCTTTGACCTAACTAATCTGACACCTCCGAATCTCTATTCCTATGCAGAGGACCTGCATCAACAAGTCGGTCAGATATCAGCCTAACTGAGAAAGGATTGTCATCTCCTACTCAGGATGGAGATCATCTCTCAACAATCATTTGACGGTGCTTGATGAGTCCTCAATCTAACTCATTAGATATTCATTCAAGCACCAGCCTCTATGATTCAATTACTGAATCAACAGCTGTATGATCATTAAGATGACCATGGTACATAACCCTAATTGTACTAAGGGACCTATTATGCAAATGATTTATTTTTCATTTCATGTCAGGGAATGAAATTCGTAATAACATTTATTGCATAATGGCTCGCCGTGGGCTCGCATGTCCAACAGTAATCATGCGAAGGATTTATATGAGCTTGTATGTTTTTCTCAAGCATCCACATGATGTTATTTGGAATAAGAATAATGTATTTTCATATCCTAAAAACATGCATATACATACACGATGGAATTTAACATGCGAGTATGTCGTTTTTATAATCTTAGTTGTCGTGAATTTATCATGGAAGATGGCTTTTGTATATTTATTTGTAATTAGTCCAACTTCATCTTACCTTGAGATTTGCATGCCAGACACCATTATTGATATCCTTATTTGCTTTAGATCCATGCACTTATTACTTCTAAATGAGGCACTGGAAATATTGATAGTAGTAACAACTCATAGTTAGCGAACTTTCTTTCTCAATAGTCATAGAAGAGAGAAATTAAATATGTTGAAGCTAAATTCATCTATATCATTTAATTATGTTGCGAAAATGCTGAATTTACCATATTCTCTATATTTTATTTAGTCCTGTCTTAGCCTTTTTTTGCTTAGTAGGTTGGGTTCGAAGAAGTGGCCAAAGAACTTAATGGGAAACTGTAACTACAATATAAGCATTTATTCGTTCTTATATTGCTGAGAAGCTTAAATTCACAATCATGTATATTAGTTTGATTAGAAATTCTTATGGAAGTGCATTAGCCTTCATTGTTTTATACATAACCAATTTCATAATGAACGGAGGAAAAGACTAATAACAAATTAAGATGGATTTTACTCATTAATGTAGTGTATATACAAAACTAGGTATTGCAGTCAACCTATGTACATTCTTGTTAGCATGAAATAAATACTGGTCAAAAGTCCAACTATATCAATGCTTGAAATAATATTGTCATGAATTATAAGCTACAGGAAACTAAGGCACTAGCTTCTAAAGAGTCATATGGATGATCGCAAGGGGTCGTGTTTGCCCAAAAAGTGACGCCACAAGGGACGTATGGTTGCAAGGAACTACATAGACAAAAGCTAAGTCCTCTATAGTTGTAGATAAAATGTCATGTCATGTCATGGACTGTAAGTGCCTGCGGTTAAAAACATAACAATGGAGGTGCATGAAAAGTTACTTAAAGAAATGATTTATAAAGGCAAACCAATATAAGTATGCAAGGAAATGGTTTATAAAGGTAAACCAATACAAGTATGCAAGGAAATGGTTTATAACGGTAAACCGATACAGATATGCAAGGAAATGGTTTATACATTATGTAGGAAAATAGTTTGTAAAGGTAAACCACTACATGTTATGCAAGAAAAATTTTTTTAAAGTAATAAAGCATTACATATGATACAAGAAATGGTTTAAGAAAGCAAATCATCACAAGTCATACAAATTGTGTCATCTTGAAGGGGCTAATATGCAACTGATTTATATGATAAAATATTTTTATATGCCATCAATATGCCCCACAAGATGAAAGACATGTATGTTATATATTCTTATGCATATTACATATGTATACTCACGTTTACGAAAGAAGCTAAATTATATATGTTTGGGGATGAACTAGACATGCATGGGAACAATTAAGCACACAATAATATTTTACCATAGAAACTTTAGTACATGAACTTTAAAGGATTAAAAGACCATTAAAATTCCCATGTGTAACATCCAGATCTTCAAATCCGACCTGATTAAGGAACTTCATGACCAATTAATGTTCAATTAATATTGAATAAACCTAGAACAATCTATTAATCATAAATCAAAATTCGTTTGGTCGCTTGACCAAAAGATGATCAGTAAAGCGTGCCATCAGAAAAGTCGCGACACAAATTGGAAATTGCAAAACAAATCGAGATAAATCAAAAATTCGATTCGACAAAATAAGACCAAAAGAATCGACCGCTCGTCAATCAGAGGTCATTTGATATTTTAAAATCACAAAATTTAGTCACAAATCGAGACTGTATCTCGAGATTTTCAGGAATTCAAACTTGATACAAAACATATGAATATTATACTCATTTTGATCGTCACTAAGAGACGATCAAAAGAGCCTTTGAACATCAAAAATCAGATATTCGAGTTATGAATACAATCAACTTTAATATTCAAATAAGAGAGAGAGAGAATGTAAAAAAAATAAAAAAATCTGGATTCCAATAGCAAGCAGCTGCCTCCATTTTTCTTTTTTCCCCCTTCCACTTGGACCAAACTTATCCACTTGTCTAGATAAAAGCATACCCACCCCCTTATAAAAATCCCAAAAACCCCCTAAACTCTTTTTCTCAAAATCCTCAGCCGAGAACCCCATCCTTCCTCTATTTTGTTGGAAACCTCTTGTTGCATTCTTCCATCAAGCACCAGCTTCCCACTGTTCCTCTAATGCCTGGAGCTACCCCATGGGCAGCTACATCTATTGATCCCTCTTCAATTGAAGCCGCTACTACTGCTAGAACTTTCCTTGAAGCCCATGCTGCTGCCAAGCCTCAACTAGAGCTCCTGCTGCTGCTACAAGCAGTCACAACAACTGTTGCTACAGCAGCTATCCCAAGTAGCTACTGCTGCAACCTTCCACCCCCCAATGCATGTGATTTTGATCTCCATTCCAGAGATCAAAAGTACAATCCATTCCTCTTCTCCCTGTTGTCATGCATGGTGTTCTACCCATTCTCAATCCTCTAATTAATACCTTTTTTTAGTAATATATGTTGGGAATTTGAGGGATATTTTCTTGGGAGCATGGGATATCTACATGCTAATTCCTCGAATCCAAATGTACAATCAGTCCTCCTATTGCTGCTATGCATGTTTCTTGAACTAAATCAATAGTAGTTGCCCATCTATCTCCTGCTATGGCTGGCCGTTTATGATTAATTTTTTTTATAATTAGGGAATAAGAGGCATAATAGTGACGGGTAGTTAAATCACCTAAGTTTATGTGCTTCATGTAAATGGTGAACAAAATAGAAATTTCTTGGAATAATAGTGAAATTATGGCTTTGTCTAATATAGTAGACACAACATTTAAAGATGTGGTCTGGATTAGTTTTCAAAAGATTATGTTTATTTCTATTATTATCATATTTATTTATTTTGGTTCTGGAAGTAGCATTTAGCATTTTGTAATATATTGTTCCAATATGACTCAACCTATGTAAGATGACAAGGCCCAATCATGAGACAAATATAGCATGTGTCTGTTTTGGTAAGTGATGCATGTGCAATTATCATAGAATCACAAGAGAAATTTAGATGACACTTTCCTAAAATCTGTGCTACTGTGGGACTTTGAAATTAAGCATTTTCCTGTAAATTGATCTTGATTAAATGTATATTTTAAACCTAAGATCTGTGCTACTGTTGAACTTGAAATTTGAGCAATTGTGGT
Organism: Ottelia alismoides; assembly: GCA_037367405.1. Classification (NCBI taxonomy): domain Eukaryota; kingdom Viridiplantae; phylum Streptophyta; class Magnoliopsida; order Alismatales; family Hydrocharitaceae; genus Ottelia; species Ottelia alismoides. Next base: position 740,143 of record JAZKJV010010131.1, on the reverse strand, counting down.
GAATCGATCTTGATTAAATAAGAATTTCAATCTAAAATATGCTACTATTGGCCTTCGAAATTAAAGTAATTACTGTATATTTAATCCTCTGATTGAAGTTATTACTTAGATTACATTCACTATTGAAAATTTGGTGTTAGTTCCAGCTATAAAAATCCGAATCCAAAATACCTAAAAAATTCCTTAGAAATTAGAGTATCTACTTTTTTAGTCTAATATAGGAACATGCATTATAATTAAAAAAAATGTCCTTTAAAACCTAATTACCTATTACCTAGAGTCCATGAATTTTTAACGACATATTGTTTGGTAAAGAACATGAGAATATTACTACTTTTTTTGACTTTTGACATTCTAGAGTATGACCTACTTGTCTTCATTAAATACTGTTTAAGTACTCAAGACTAAGATTCATATAGCTTCACCTTTTTATAATATGATAAGGACATCTCTCATTAACTAAAATAGATACTTACTAGTATTTCCTTCCGAGTTGACTATTCTAATATGGGACTAGGGTTAGGATTGCATCATTATGTCTTGCTTCCATACTATGTAACATTAGATCAAAGACTCTATCAGTCAATCATCTGGTTGGTATACCCTTTAACTTATTAATGAGCGTTAGACATAAATAGATGATTTGAAAAACCTCAAGTGATGGCTTATATTTAATAGTATCGGTCATGGTGACCCTTACACCTGACCGTGCGACGGTACAGTGGCCCTCAATTGAGCGAAAGATAGGAACCCAGTTAGGGCAATGGCCGCCTAGTGCGCAGGTCTAGGATCCCAATCCTTCTTACAATTTTTACGCGAGCTCGTAGTATTTTTATGCTTCGTTGGGATCCTGATTTTTGACGAGTTTCGTTGACCCTCTATTTTAGGGTACCTAGGGTGGGGGCCCTTGGTTTTAGTTTTTCTCATGAGGTCATTTTCCAGTACCGGTCATGTCGATTTTTGGAGTGACTCTTCCAGGGAGTCTTTTTCCACCTATCTCAGGGGCATGTAGTTTTGGAGTAGGCCTAGCCCTCTACTGGTCTGCACATCCACTGAGAGGACGAGACGGAAGAATCTCTTAGGAGACTTCCTCACCGCTTGAGTTTGGTTACCATTCTGCCAATAGGCCTGGCGATGTGTTATAGTTGAGTTGGTTAGAGTTGAGTTAGCTACAGTTGAACTTGGTACAAAATCATTAATCATAGTCAATCATCAACCACCAACAATCATTCGGATCTTACAACTACTACTACGAGTGATAGGAAAAGCTAGTGGACGTGTTGGGAACTTAGGTAGGATGCATTATACTCCACCATTTTCCTACGGAGGAACCCCAACTCTAAGGTATCCTTCACGCCTTAGAGTCATAGTGTGAGGTCACACTTAGATCAAGACCACAAACTATCCACTAGACTTGAGAAATTAGAAAGAAATCAAGATCAGATCAGAGATTCATGATCCTTAATATCAAGCTCCATCAATATGACTTCTAAGAAACAAAAAATAATAACCTACATATGGATCTTTAGTTAATATATGAAAATTATATATTCAGAAAGTTATGGGGAGATGGGTGAACATGAGTTTTATATACAGAGCACATTGAAAACCAATTTCCATGCAAGTAGATTGCAACTTTTTAAATATCAATGCCATTCTGCTGGCTTTCTTTTGAAATCACTAAATTACTTGTTATTTTTAATATGCTGGATTACATGCAACAATTGTTGACATTCTTTTGTCCCTTGCATGTGTGGCAGGAAAAGCACCTGCATCGTAGTAGATTGGTTGATGATCCCGAGCATCCGTTGTTATACTCGTTAGTACATATGTTGTTGTCTAATGTGAATGCCTTCTTTCTCTTCTATATTTTGGGATACATGTACATATTACAATTTTCTTTTGTTACATGTAACTGTATATGAAAATTAATGAAATGTGAATTGGTGACACTTGTTATTGGTTCTGTGATCGTTTACATCACTGTGAATGTCATTTTGAAATGTGAAAAATTTTCCTTAAATTTCAGTAACCTAATGCATTCCACTATGAATATAATATTACAAGTGATGTGTAAACAAGTATCTCGAGTCTGCAGGTGGGAGGATCTCACAATTTGGTATCAGAGCCGTGGTACCACGCTACACACATTCGCAGTATTGTAATTTCGACAACATTAAGTTCTCGAATAACATCAGTCCTCCGACTTTTTACGAGTTCAAGAGAGAAATATGACATTCAAATTCAATAACTACAGATGTCACTCATTGCAGTCATTTTCGTATAGTATCCCAAGAAGAGAAAAACATGGTTAGAAATGTCAGCAAATATCAACTGCTATGTTAATAATATTGGTTCTCATGCAGAACCATGACATCCAGAGCTGATCAGGAGATAACTGATCGATTGGAGCATACAATGGCCACTCTCACCAACCTCCGCAACAACAGACTGTCACGCAAGGTCAGCAGAATTAGATATTAGCCCAATAGGCGGAGATTGCAGACATGAAGACAGACATAAATATGAGATTCGAGGATCTATCTGATTTCACATACCATCCATCTCAAGATGGAGCACGAGATGATTAGCCACAATCTACAGGGGTTCAAGAGCCTCAGTTTGATGATCCACATAAGGAGATTCCAGGACATGGAATAGAGAATGGAGATTATGACAAGGAGCATGACCATGTACCCTTTATCGATGAGTTTGCACCCGATCATTCTGACATTCACATGCATCAGTCGATTTTCACTTCCTGTCAGCGATCTAATGCGCCCATGTTCGAGGGCAGCGGGACATTAGATGAGGCTGAGCACTGTCTGAAGAGGGTGATGAAGTTACTTCGGATGATTCACACACCACAAGACTCGTGGTTATCCTTTATGGAGTATTCATTGAAAGAATTCACGGAGAGATGGTGGGAGGCGACAGTTTCTGAGTTGGGACGTGAGCCCACATGGGATGATTTCAAAATGAGATTCAGATCTTACTTCTTTTATGGAAAGCGGAATGAGTCTCAACACTGATTATTTGTAAAGCTCAGATAAAGGCAGATGACACATAGAGAGCACTTTATTCGTTACACCGAGTTGTCATGACACATACTAGCAACCATTATATTTCCAGATGAGAATCTGGAGAAGTTTATCGGAGGGATGTGGGAAGATGTGCAGGAGATGCTAGCCAAAATACGTGCCTATAGGCTTCTTGTGAGCCTCGACTGCAGCCACAACCTTCATAACTTGTAGACACAGAGTACTGGGAGTTTCCGTGGCATGAACTCCAACTTCAGAAGGTCTCCAAGACAGACACAGAGTATGGCAGGTTCGAACACTATACCAGCTAGGAAGGATCAATTACATGCAGTGACCGAGGAGCAGACCCGATCATCAGCTACTGTGGTAAAAGGTATGGTCTCAGTCTTGGGCTGAATTTTCCATGTTTTGTTTGATTCCGGAGCAACACATTCTTTCATTACTTCGAGATTATTAGCTACTTTAGGCAGAGTTGCAGAGGCTCTATATCCTCCTTACCACATCCATGGGTCAAGTAGCCAATTGTTTGTTGTTTCACTGATAGTCAGAGACTTATTAGTACTGATTGGCAGTCATGAGATGATCGCAGATTATCTACAACTATAGCTTAATGAGTTTGACTTGATTTTGGTTGTGGATTGGTTATTGTCTCATCATGCTCTTGTTGACTATTTTAGGAAGACTGTTGTCTTCAGGATTCTAGATTTACACGAGTTCAAAATGGAGCAAGCAGCTGCCTCCATTTGTCTTTTTTTCCTCCCACTTGGTTCAAACTTCTCTCCACTAGTCTAGATAAGAGCATACCCATCCACTTATAAATATCCCCGAAAACCCAAACTATTCTTCTTAAAATTCCTAGCCGAGAACCCCATACTTCCTCTATATACTTCCTCTATTTTGCTAGAAACCTCTAGCTGCAATCTTCCATTAGCAGCAACTTCCCATTGTTTCTCTACTAACTGGAGTTACTCCATGGGAAGCTATAGCTATTGACCACTCTTCAATTGAAGCTTCAACTACTGCTGGAACCTTCCCTAAAGCCCCTGCTACTTCCAAGCCTCAACTGGAGCTCCTGCTGCTACAAACAGTCACAACGACTGTTGATACAACAACTATCCCAAGTAACAACTGCTGCAACCTTCCCCCTGCCAATGAATGTGATTTTGATCTCCATTCTAGAGATCAAAGGTACAATCCATTCCTCTCCTCCTTGCTCTCATGCATGATGTTCTACCCATTCTTGATCCCCCAATAACACCTTTTTTTCGTAATATATGTTGGGAATTCGGGAGATATTTTCTTGGGGAGCATGATGCATCTACATGCTAATTCATCAAATCCAAATGTACAATCAGTCCCCCCTATTGTTGCTATGCATGTTTCTTGAACTAAATCAATAGTAGTTTCCTATCTATGTCATGCTATGGCTGACCGTTTATGATTAAATTCTATTTATAATTAGGGAATAAGATGCAAAATAGTGACTTGTAGTTAAATCACCTAAGTTCTTGTGCTCCATGTAAATGGTGAACAAACGTAGAAATTTCTTGGAATAATATTGAAATTATGGTTATGTTTAATATAGTAGTAAAGTCATTTAAAGATGTGGTCGGATTAGTTTTCAAAAAATTATGCTTATTTCTATTATTTAATTTTTTATTTATTTTGATTATGGAAGCAACATTTAGCATTTAGTAGTATATTGTTTCAATATAACTCAACCTATGTAAGGTGGCAAGGCCCAATCATGAGATCAAATATAGCATGTGTCGGTTTTTAGTAAGTAATGCATTTGCATTGATCATAGAATCACGAGAGAAAACTATATGATACTTTATTGTGGGAGTTTGAAATTAGGCATTTGTATGTAAATTGATTCTGATTAAATGTATATTTTAAACCTGTGCTATTATTGGACTTTTAAATTTGAGCAATTGGAGTGAATAGATCTTGATTAAATAAGAATTTCAATCTAAAATTTGCTACCGTTGCCCTTCAAAATTAGAGCAATTAGTGTATATTTAATCCTACATTCACTATTGAAATTCCAGTGTTAATTCCAACTATAAAAATCCGAATCCAAAATACCTACAAAATTTCTTAGAAATTAGAGTACATACTGTAGTAGTCTAATATCAGAACATGCCTTGTAATAAAAAACAAATGTCCTTTAAAACCTAATTACCTATTACCTAGAGTCTATGAATTTTTAACCACATATTATTTGGTAAAGAATAGGGGAAGATTACCATCCCGATTTGACTTTTGACATTCCAGAATACGACCTCTTATGTTCATTAAACATTGTTTAAGTACTCAAACTAAGATTCATATAGCTTTAGGGTGCACGTGGATCGGATTGGATCGGATTTTAGCTTAATCCATGTCCAATCCACACTTAACGGATTTTTATTTTTCCAATCCAATCCAATCCATTAAACATACAAATCCAATCCAATCCGATCTACCGGATTACGGATTGAATCGGATTGGTTCGGATTTTTAATACTCGTCTAATCTATGATTAAGTTTGTAACACACTAAACCTCAACATTCAAATCATGGTTCTAAAATTGAGATTGTAGATGAATTTAAAGAAAATGATAGATAATTTTTGGAAGGCAAATACATATATATGCTTGTTATGAATTTAATTAGAACAATCATTGTATAACAAACTATAAATATCATGCATGTAATCCAGAGATTCCATACAAGCAACTTGAGTTTGAATAAATTTCAAGTTTGTATATATCAAATAGGAAGTAGAACTAACATGCTTGGTGACGTGGTGCGAGAGGGAGGACTGTGCACAACGGAGGTTTGGGACAAGAACCATGCACAATTGCGCGGTGCGGGAGAGAGATATCCGATGTTCATGGATGTGTGTGTGCGACGGAGGTTTGTGAGTGCTGAAGATGAGGTATGTCTACATAGGCACGAGGGAGGTCTAGCTAAACGTGCGCATGACTGGGGACAAGGAGGGCGTTGTTGATGACGAGACGGTAGCTGTTTGAGGAGATCTGGATACATTTGCGTGAGGGAGGTCTAGGGGAGCTGAGGAACATGTATGGTTGTACATGTGCGAGGGAGATATGGTTGTGCATGCGCACGACTAGGGACGAAGACGGCATCCTGTGGAGATGTGTGTGCCTGAGTTGCAACGTGGGTGGATGTTTTGTTTGGAATAGTACCAAGGAGGTTTAGGGTTTGGTATTTTTTAAGAAGGATTTTTCATTTATAAAATTGGAAGGACTTGAAGGATGTTGTGGGTAGGTATTGTTTTTTAACCAACAAGTGAGTTGGGATAAGGGGGTTTACAACAAGTGTGTGGGGTAAAGCTTGAGTTGGAATGGGTTTAAACTCTAAAAAGAGTAGCTTGGATATTTACACATAGCTTTTGAGTAAAATTAAATATATAATATGCTTTAATGACAAGAAATAAATTATTATATATTATTTTTTATCAACGGATTAACGGATTGGATTGGATCATATTTTGACAATAATCCGATCCAATCCATAAATGAACGGATTTGTAAACTCACAATCCAATCCGATCCATTAGACTTATAAATCCAAACCTATCCAATCCAATGACAACGGATTGGATCGGATTGCGGATTTTATCCGATCCATGTGCACCCCTATATAGCTTCATCTTTTATAATAGGATAAGGAGTTCTCTCATTAACTAAAATAGAAACTAACTAGTACTTCTTTTTGAGTTGGCTATTCTAGTATGGGACTAGGGTTAGGATTGTGTCACTATGTCTTGCTTTGATACTATGTAACATTAGATCAAAGACACCGTCAATCAATCATATGGTTGGTATACCCTTTAACTTATTAATGAGTGTTGACGTAAATAAATGATTTGAAAAAACGCAAGTGATGACTGATATTTAATAGTGCCGATCGTGGTGACCCTTACACCTAACCATGCGAGGGCGCGGTGACCCGCAGCTGGGTGGGATATAGAAAGCCCAGTTTAGATAACGGCTGCCTAACGTGCGGGTCTAGGATCGCAGTCCTCTTTACAACTTTTACATGGGCTCATTGCATTTTTATGTTTCCTTGGGATCCATATTTTTGACCGGTTCTGCTGACCCTCTATTTTAGGGTAAGTCGGTTGAGGGGCCCTCGATTTTAGTTCTTCTCACGAGCTTGTTTTCCCAAACCGATCGATCAATTTTTGGAGTGACTCTTCCAGGGAGTTTTTCCCACCTGTCTCAGGGACGTAGTTTTGGAGTAGGTCTAGCCTTCTACTGGACCATACTTCCACTGAAAGGAAGAGACAGAAGAGTCTGTTAAGAGACTTACCGCTTGAGTTTGATTAGCATTCCACCAAAGGGCTTGGGGATGTGTTAAAGTTAAGTTGATTACATTTGAGTTGGCTACAGTTGAACTTGGTACAGAATCATTAATCATTGTCAATCATCAATCATCAACAACCATTTGGATCTTAGAACTACTACTGCGAGTGATAGGAAAAGCTAGTAGACGTGCTGGAAACTTAGTTAGGATGCATTATACTCCACTGTATGCCTATGGAGGTACCCCAACCCTAGGTATTCTTCACGCCTTAGAGTCATAGTGTGATGTCACACTCAAATCAAGACCATAGACTTGAAAAATCAGACAAAAATCAAGATCAGATCATAGTTTAATCATCCTTAATACCAAGATCCACCAACATGATTTCTAAGAAACAAAAAGGTAATAACCTACATATGGATCTTTAATCAATATATGAAAATGATATATTCAGAAAGTTATGGGTGATGGGTAAACATGGATTTTACATACAGAGCAGCTTGAAAACTAGTTTCCACGTAAATAGCTTGTAGCTTTTTAAAAATCAATGCCATTCTACTTGATTTCTTTTGAAACCACTAAATTACCTGTTATTTTTAATATGTTGGATTATATGCAGCAGTTGTTGACATTCTTTTGTCCCTTGCATGTGTTGGCGCAAAAGTGCCTGCATCGTAGTAGACTGGTTGATGACCCTGATCATCCGCTGTTATACTCGTCGGTACATATATTGTTGTTTTTATTTAGATAATGTAAATGCATTTTTTATTTTATATATTTTGGGATACATGTACATATTGTAGTTTTCTTTTGTTACATGTAACTGTATATGGAAACTAATGAAATGTGAATGGGTGATACTTATTATCGATTCTATTATTGTTTACATCATTGTGAATGACATTTCTAAATGGGAAAGTTTTTCTTAAATTTCACTAACCTAATGCGATCCTTTATGAATATAATGGTCCGAGCGATGTGTTAACGTGTACCCGGATTCGTAGGTGGGAGGATATCACACCATGTATGGATCCTGATACTTACTAGACATTTGACTCATGTAAAATTATGTTTATTTATTTCCAATAAAGAACATGTTTGACCATGCCCTCACATTTATGTGGCAGATTCAACGAGACTTTCATCGTGATATGGATAATTACATGGTTATGGTTGATATCTATATGCCCACTAGAACAGAGAGTCATGTTGTAAAATTATTTAATTTTTCTTTTGCAAGCATACCCTTATTGATGATGTGATAAAGGAACTCTCAGTTGAATTGTATGTTTTGTATCTTTCTGAGAATGATTTTTTGTATTCTCATTGATTACCATGCATGGATTGGTAACGGTTCGGTCATACGAATTTGGATGCACTCTTCCGTTGATTAGCGTGACCCATTTCATTACAAATGGTATCAGAGCTAGAGTTTCTCTGAGCATAAGATATCCACATCTAATAGAGACCCAAGACTTAGGTACTTGGAGAAAAAAACTAGTATTAGAAGTAACTAGTTGATCACTTGATTCTCTGTCTTAGATGTCCTTTCGTCATAGAGTTGAGGAGCACGGAGAACAAAAGTTGTGAGATTTATTGTCTTGGCAACATAATGATGATTATTGGAGTTCATGACTCAATAATAAAGGTATCAAGGGCAGAGCTTTAGTTAGTGAATTTATCTTTAAGTTCTTTATTGTCAATAATTCTTTCTTCTTTAAGTGAGAATAATATATGCAAATGTGAAGCAGGTGATTGGTGACACATCCAATGACTCGGGTTAGGAAATCAAATAATCAAAGGGTCATTGCAACCCAGATCACAAGGCAGAGTCAACAAGAAGAGAGAAAAATCACTCAATAAGATCAAACAATCAAGCACACAAAAATGTAAGCGGTCTTCGCTATTTATTTTTACCTGGTATAGTAACAATGGTCAAACACAAGGAGCACGAGTGAACCTACGAAGTAGTCACAATTTCAAGAAAGGGGAAAACATGTTTTTGGTGGTTTTAATTTTGCAAATTTTTGTAATATTGAACAAGGGAACAAAATCATGCAAATAAGAAAACAAGGCACACGACAAGTTTTTTGAATTTTTATTTAAGACTAAAAATGTTCAAAAATTAAGACAAAAATATTTTTGGGTTTTTTGAATTTTAAAATATTTTTGATAAATTTATGGGGATTTTCTGATGCCTTTTACCTTTTATAAAAATCAAACAAAAGCTGAAAATGTCAACAGTGCATAACCACGACTATATTGCAAGTTAAAAATAATTAAAATACCATAAAGTCCTAGTTATGAAATTTAAGAGAAAATCCAAGTGAAAACCTACAAACAAGAACTGAAATGTGAATTTTTTTATTTTTCTAGAATTTTATATGATTTTTATACGTTTTTGGGTCTTTTCTGATTGTTAGGGTTTTTATGATTATTAAGACAAAACTGGTATTGAAGACAAAGCACATAAAAACACATAAGTAATAATTTTTTTTAGAGTTTTTGAGGTAATTTTTTGAATTTTTATGTATTTTCCAAAATAGAAAGGACTATTTTTATGGGTTTGTTAGAAAATAAAAAATGTACTGAAATCAACCCAAAAAAATTATCACTAATACTACACGTCTACAAGAGCTAATATTAATTTTAAGAAAATTTTTGGTGTTGATTTGATATTTACTTAATAAAATAAGGACATATAGTTTACATGGACCTACCTGTAATTAAAATAAAGTTCGGGGGCCAAAAAATAACACACGTGGAAGGCACATGGGCAATGTTGCAAAAAGTCCACTTAAATCACACACATGCTCATTATATTATGTATAGGGGTATAAATGTAAATATCAGAAACTTGCCATATAAATCAAAACATATATAAAGTACATTGCAAATCATGCAAATAACGTGGAAAAGCACGTGGGACTACACGTGAGTTTGCACAAACTGGACTAAACTACAAATATATGAAAATACGAGATCCAAATTACAAAATATCTTAACTACAATTCTTATTTATTAAACTAAATAGAAAGCATAAAAGTACAAGGACAAAAGCGAAATATACCCCAGCAGAGACACGTGGCATACGTGGGAAGGGTCGTGATCATACGACTATGATCATTGCGGTTGGTACATCAGACGGTGCAGGGCTGTCGCAGACGTGTAGTGACATTTGACTTGTCAGCACTGATCTAACGTCCTGACTAGCCCTTTTATCGGGCAACTGTGATGTAAACTGGCTGGAGGATCTCCATCTGGCAGTGAAGAAGGGCTCAACAAAAACATGGACCAGGCGAGTTTCAACTGCTTCTGATGGAATCCGACGCTCTGATGATGGATCAAAGAGGTCCAGTGGCTTCATGGAAGTGCTCCGCATTTGATGAAATGCTTAGATGGAAGTGACGACGACTGGATGACCGTGACGGTGAAGTGCGACCTGGGTCTGCTCCTCTTGGGTAGTTGGGAGCTCTAAGGGTATCCTAAGTGCGATTCAAGTCCTGTAGAAGGTAGAGGAGACTCAATACGAAGCTCCGATCGATTTTATTGCAGATAAAGATAAGGGAAGCGTAGGGGAATGGAGCTCGACTCCCGGCGACTGTGAAGGAGGGGATTCTCAACCTTAATCTCGGCCTAAGGGTCAAATCTAAGGGGGATCATATTACACATGAAGGTGACTAATGAAGCAGGGTGTCAATCGGAATAGATGGAGATGGGTAACGAGGATCCGACCACCTGGTCGAAGCAGATGGATTTTGGTGGTGGCAAAATGAAAGACTGAATTGAATCAAGAAGTGGAGTGGATGGATATGATACCTGAGGGTACTGACGAACTCAGCAAGGTCAGACGGAGGTGGGAGTCGGGGTCGTGGCCTTAACCTTGCTAGGACGGGCGGGGAGGCTGAACGCGGTGGAGCTCTCCGGCCACGTAGCTGAGCTGCGGCTTCAGGCCACCAAGCTTCAATCCAAAGGCACCTCCTAGGCGTTGTCACTCGGCTGAAGGTATCTAAGGGTGAAGGAAGGGGTGAGGCACGAGCTGCGACACTAGGAGATGAAGCAAAAGGTTATATAGGCAACTCGGGGGTATAGAAAGATCTGCATGGAGCGCAAAACCTTAGAGTGATTCGGATTCAATAGAAGGACCTACGAGGATGTCGGATGTACGAGGAGTCTCGGGTCTGGATTTCGAGGCAAGAGAAGCTCAGAGTTCGATAGGGAAATTTGGAGAAAAAGCTACGGCGACCGGGATTCGACCTGACTCGAGCTAGGAGGGGGCGTTGATTGGGTTCAACAAACCCTCCATGACCAATCATAAAATTCAAATTTTCAAAATACTTACAAATTCCATAAAAATAGTAAATAAAATTAAAAAAAGTGTACAAAATAAAAATGTTTATTATTTTCAAACTATTTTTCTGTGATTTTTTATTTTTTATGAAAAAAAAATTAGTATATATAATATATAGTATTATGTATAGGTATACTATACCTATGTATTATGTACAAGTATTTTTATTTTAATATTTTTACATAAATATCATTATTTTATATTTTATTTATTTGCACCATATTTTAGGAGTATATAAAATAATTTTTATTTTATTTTTACAAATTATTTAATGATAGATAATAAATAGAGGAAGTAATATATATACATATATATATTAGTGTATTTTGTACAAATAAGTGATGATTTTATCTTTATCTTTATTTTATTTTTCTGATTTTTATTTTATTTTATATTATTTTTAGAAATATATACAAGGGAGTAAAAATAATATTTTACTTTTTTTGTCAAAAATAGTTATGTACAAATATCTGTAATATGCACAACACAAAGTAAACCATATCTCTCTCTACTTATTTTATTTTGCGATCAGGTCAAGGCTTGACCATCTATTAGGATTTGGGTCACTCTGTATTTATTCTAAATACCTCCTTCCTTTTTATTTTCTTTTATTCTTTTATTTGCACAAAAACATGCTAATTATGCAATATTAACAAATGCATGCAGAATGCTAAGTTATTGTTTTTACAAGTATTTACATGATGCTTTCCCAAGATAAATAGCTAAAATAAAAGAATAAAGAGTGAGAATCAGATATTCATTAGTGATCTATTAGCTACGTAGTACAAACCTGCCTAATTAGTATTTAGTACATAAACATTACAATTACATCATGAAAGTTGAATTTTACCGATTTTTTGTATCCATTTCTAGATGGTCGGTCAGGATGATTCTCATAGAAAAATAAACTCTCCGCCAATGTTATATTATAAACTAGATTAATTTTGAGAAATCTTGATCAAATGGCACCTATTGAATGTAAAGAGATAAAGAATCAGTTACAACGACACTGCGATACCGAGTTTTCTTTGTTGACGTAATATTCCTCCATATTCTATTGTGAAAAAGGAAGGTAAGTCACATTATCTCTCCATTAGATACTGAGATGTGGATAAGGTAACCTTGAGGCATTAATATCTACTATTTGGATCGATGATTTATTCTTTTAATTATTGAGGGAAAAGATCGTTTCTAAAATCAATCTACATATGAGTTGCCAATAACCTTGAATAAAAGAGGAGGATATTCAGAAATATCTTTCAGAATAAGATTATATTATTGTGAATTTTTTTCACGCCTTTTTGTCTCATAAGGACTCTTGTAGCTTTTGTGGAGTTTATGAACATGGTATTTTCAGAATACCTTGATGATTTTGTGATCCTAATTATGGATGATAATGCTTTATACTTTTGTGATATGGATAACCACCAAGTACATCTCAATATTGTATTCAAGACTCTACTTTGACACCAATTTTATGCAATATTCTCTAATTGTAACTTCATTTTGGACAAAATTTTCTTTCTAATCATGTCACATTTATAGATGGCATTGAAGTTGTCCTAATCAAGTTGAAAGCTCTATTGCCTTGGAGTGAGTTGAGAAAGATTCATAAATTTTTGGGATGACAAAGTAATCAATGGTCCATGTAGTATTTTCTTAAATATTGCAATGGAAATGACAAATCTCATAAGAAAAGATGTAAAATTTCTACATTTATAGGAGTGTGATTGAAGTTTTTTTTAAAATAAAAGTTGACCACGACCCTGACCTAAAGCTTACTATTACATACTAGAAGATTGTAGTTCACATTGATACATTTAGAAAAGAAAGTATTGTATGCTTTATGAAAAGGTATTAATTATATATCATATCAACCAAGATCACAGAGAATAACTATCCAAGTTTTTACTTGGAGTATCCTACTGATGACTTGGAGTTAGTAATGATAATATTTTCTCTAATAGATTGGTGATATTAACATTACAATGAGAACTTTTTAGGTAATATGAAGGATCAAAATAACAAAAAAGATGTCGATCTTTCAAAAATGATTGAAATACCTAAGAAGGAATAATATGATTTTATTAATGAAATCAATGATGATGTGTTATATTATTAAAGATTTTGGATTCATCGTGACAATAAGTTAAGGTAGGAGACATTATATGAATCTCAAAGAAATGACAAAAATGTCTAAAAATATCCAATGTATTACTGTTGGCCAACTATTGAAATATAGATTGCAGAATTTGTTTACAGAATCCAACGTCTTCAAGAAATCATCGATGAGGTCCTCGAACTGCCACATGATTGTCTTACGTTCCCAACTTGCCTCCTCCTCTGGAGTCCCTTCCATTTGACAAGGAAGAAGATCCTCTGGTGATTCTTGCTCGGTCCCTACATGCGCCTGTTAAGAATCTTCTCAGCTATCATCGTATGTTGGACAGAGATGTTAGGAGGGGCATGTTTTGGTGCCCTCCTGGTGCTATCTTCTCTAGAAGATGACATGGAACACGAGCTATAGCTTCAGTCTCTCTAGAAGTTGTAGTTGATAGGCGAGCAATCCTACTCGTCGAACTATCTCAAAGGGTCCATCATAACGAGGAATGACCCCCTTGTGCGTCATCTTCTTCAGTATTTTCTTCCAAATTTGGGGCGTCAGCTTCAGCAACACCTTCTCTCCAACCTGGAACTCGATCGGCCTATGGCTCTTGCCAGCCGCCTTCTTCATCCTACGTTGAGCGTGAACCAACACATCCTTCGCTTCCTCCTACCGATCATGCCTCTCCATTACAATGCAGTGTGCAACGAGACACTGTCCTTGGCTATTCTGCTTAAACACTTCGTGCGGTATCAGGGGTTGCCAATCCATCAATCAAATGGACTTTGGCTTGTGGTGGAGGTCTGTTGCAGGTTGTAGTAGAATTAGGCAGTATCCTGCAAACTCACCCAATTGTGCTGATTGGATGTCACGTAATGCCTCAAGTACTCTTCCAACAAGGCATTGATCCTCTCCGTCTGAACATTCTTCTGCGGGTGATTATTGGTAGAGAATTTGAGATTAGATCCAGCATCTCAAATAATGTCATTCAGAATCAACTTGTGAATTGGGCATCGCGGTCACTCACGATGTCCAACGTATGCCCCAATGCTTCACCACTTTTTGCAGGATCTACGTCTTCGTGGTCTCTGTTGTGGACTCATGGGTTGTCGGTACCGTCCACCCTTGGGAACCTAGTGATGAAGTCCATGGAGACACTCTCGTATGGACATGAAGGAATGGGAAGGGGCTCCAACAGTCCTACTGTCTTCTTCCTCTTTGTCTTGTCTTGTTGGCATACAATTCAAGTACGCCCGTAGACTTCCACGTCTTCCTCCATCTTCAGCCATAAATAGCTTGAGAAGAGGAGAGCCAGCATGTGCTCTACTCCTGGATGACCAGTCCATTGTGTGTCGTTTGCTTCCTTCAATAACATCTTCCTCAAGCTGCCACCCGAGGGGACATAGGGCCTCCTACCTTCGTGCAGTGGACACCTTCCTCTATCTAGAATCCCCATACTTCTCCATCATTCATGCACTGCACCAAGCGTGAAGTAACCGGATCCTCATATGTCTGGTCCCGTATGCGTTCAAGCATGTTGCTAGATATGCAAGTGATCGATGCAATCATCACGACCTTCGACTCTTTTGGTTTGATCTTCCTTGAGAGAGCGTCTGTTACCTGGTTGGTCCACCTAGGCCCATAGTGAAGCTCGAAGTTGAATTTGACAAGGAAGTCTTGTCATCATACATGTTTAGGAGTAAGCTTCTTTTGTTTGATAAAGAAGCGCATTGCCGCATTGTATGTTTTCTCCTCGAACATAGATTTGAGGAGGTAATGGCACCATGTCCTTAGATAGTGGACCATTATTGGCATCTCCTTGTCATGCACAGAGTATCTTCTCTCTGCTGGATTAAGCTTACGACTCTCACATGCCAGAAGGTTCCCGTCTTGCACTAATATACCTCCAAGTGCATAGTCAGACGTGTCGGTGTGGACTTCAAACAACTTCTCGAAGTTTGGAAGTTGTAGAATTGGTTCTTCCATCACAACCCTCTTCATTTTTTGGAATGCCTCATGGCATTCGTATGTCTATCTCCAAGACCAATCCTTTCAAAGCAGGTCTGTCAGGGCACTGCATTCTTAGAATATCCCTTAATGAACTTCATGTAGTAATTCACCTATCAGAGGAAGGATTGCAACTCTGTCACCTTTGTGGGGATCTCCCCCTCCTCAATTGATTCTTCCTGGGCTCCATGCGTATCATGCCTCCACCCACGATATGCTCGAGGAAGGAGATGGTCTTCTGACCAAAGGCATACTTCTCCAACTTCAAGTATAACTGATCCTGCCTTAATTTTTCAAGTACATCCGCATATGCTTGACATGCTCTTCCAGGGTCCTACTGTACACCACTATGTTATCCAATTACACTATAACAAAAGAGTTGATATACTCACGGAAGATATCATTCACTAAGGTATAGAAAGTAGTCGGGGTATTCATCAATCCAAACAACATTACAAAGAATTCAAAAGAATCATAACACGTAACACGCACTGTCTTCGATTCGTCTCCCTCCTTGATATGGACCTGGTAATATCACGACATGAGATCCATCTTCGAGAAATACTTGACCTGGCTCAAGCGATCGAACATGTCTTCAATGTTGGGGACGGGGTATTTGTTCTTTACCATCACCTTGTCCAGTAGGCGGTAGTCCACACACATACACAAGATCTCGTCTTTCTTCTTCTGGAATAACACATGTGCTTCCTACGGGGCCTTTCTTGGACGCATCAGACCAGCGTCCACCAATTCCTTGAGTTGTCTCTACAACCCCTTCAGATGTGCATGGTGCATCTTGTATGGTGCAAGTGCAAGGGGCATTGTACCTGATAGAAGATCGATGGCGTGATCCACATCTCTCTTTGGTGGAAGCTCTTTGGACAACTCCTGAAGAACACTAAAAAGCCCTTATTAATTTGGAGGAATTAACATTGATTTTTTTTGCAGTCGGGAAATTTGGGATTAATAAAAAACCGCTAAAGTTATTGTCCAATTAAAAGTAAGCGGTTAAGTTCATTTTTTTATTGGCAAGTCCAAGGCTGAACTCAGGGAGGCAACTATCTCCTTAGGTCAATTTCTAGATGATTCAGAACATAGGTTTTCAGAGAGAATTTTTAATATTATTTTTAATAATTTTCAGCTTTTTATGAATGTTTATTTGAATATGTAATTAATTGAAAATGGAAATGTGATGCATGAGTTTTGCAAAATAATATAGTGCAGAAAAAATAATTCCATGTTACGCACAGTGGGAGAAATAAACAAATGCAATTTTTGTGTTGATTTTCAAAGGATGATGAGAATAGTGCAAAGTAATTAATGCAAGATGATGGTGAATGTGGAGTAACAAGCCAAATCAGTTAGTTCAAATAGCCTTCCTCTTGTTGAATCTCAGAGATAATTTATCAATTAAAGTCAGATTAATTTCCTAAATAAATATCCCAAAATCGTGGCATGAGTTGTTGAGTAAGATAACCAATGAATTAAATTACAAGTACTCAATAATGAACCAAATAGATCTTCAATACTATAAATAATATCTCAAAAACAGAATCTCGATGTTCAATGTAATAGAGGATCAAATAAGCTTCAAAATGACACCAAGGACGAAGAAATCCGATAAACGATGCTCAAGTTATAACTAAATGAAGTTTAGGAGCTATTATACAAAATATCGTGTTACATTAAGATATTACAAATATACCCCCATCAGATGTAAATTGCAAGGAAGAACCAACATCTTGGCATACTTATCAGAAGACCCCTCCACAAGGGTATTGCTGAAGCGGTGGCCTTGGCGTGAATGGATAGAACTCTGAGGGTGCCAGTGTAAATTACCCACAAACATGTGAGGTGCACGTGGGCTGACGTCACCAGGCTAGTGGGGCTGCTTCTGATATCAATTGGATCTGCATGGGTGTGGCCTCTATTTACCCACCCACGCACGTGCAGGGTGCATGCGGGGCAGGCTCGAGCGGTGGCTTGTATTGGGGCTACACATATCAGCATTTTGTTTCTTTGGATCCTCCTGAGCTTGACGCTCATATGGCAGACCTGAAGAAGATCTGGTGCGTTTGATGGGATTCAATAAACGACTTGATTTTGGATGAATCTCGATGGATGAGATGTGTGGCGTTCTTGATCAAACACTGTATGTATCTATGAGGACGATTCGCGCGGATGATTTGTCAATGACTTGATGGTTGATGGAGACGGCTCGACTGACACATGACTAAGTGGTGGAGGGACGACGGTGCAGGCTCATTGGTGGTGTCGAGGCACTCGTGGGGGCTTCTAGGCGAAGCTGCTCGATGGAAAAGTAGAGTGGCAGCTAGAGCAGTTGCTCAGGCCCTGAGGGTTGAGCAGTAAGGTGGTGATGGGGAGGTAGGTGTGGATGGTTGGCGGTGAATGAATATGGAGAGGGCGACGGCGAAAGGAGAAGGAAAACATGGGATGTAGAAGAGAAGGAGACACAGAGGAGAAGAAGGAGAGGGACAGAAGGTGAAGGAGGAAGAGAAGAAAGTAAAGAGAGAAGAACCTACACCCGATGGTTTCTCCAAAGGTTTGGAGCGTTGTGGCACAACTCTGATGTTCTCGCATGTACCAGTGCAACGAATGAAACTAGGAAGCTTAACGAGCTTGGCGCTTGCAACATCAGATGGAGATCTGCTGGATCTCACCAAGGGGATTTCTATGCTGTCATCGCCTACAAAAAACAAAACCTCGCTGTTACTGGAGTCCTCTCGAAGCTAGTGGCGTGCTTCCCTCCATTGGCAGATAAATTCTCCATGTGGTCATAGGGGTGTGTATATAGGAGAGGAGGTGTGGTCGGCGAGAGGATAGGGGGGTTGATGCGTGCGAAGGTTGGCGAGGTTGAGATAGAGGGGGGAGGGGCCAAAGGTGGTTCCTGATTTGGAGTATAAGATACGACAGAGAGGGGTGAGGTTATCGGTCTGTGAGAGATAAGGGCAGAGGATGGCTGGCCGGAGGTTGGCGGCGTGGAGCGGGAAGCATGTGGATTACGCAGATGGGTAGCGGGGGAAAAGCGTTGGAGTTTAGGAACGCACTGCTAGGCATGTACGTCAGGGAAGAGGAGAGAGAGGGAGTAAGTGGGGGCGGTACGTGGCTGGCCCAGGAGGCGCCACATGCCGCCATAATGTTTTTTTTCAAAAAAATGAGTATAATAAAAATAAAAAAGAAATAGAAAGAGTCCTCGGATAAAAACATTTCATCGTGAAAGTTGTTCGTCTCTATGAGATCTACAACTTTCATGAAGGGGCCAAAAGAGAATGAAATGCAGAATGCAAGATATGAATTTTTTGTTGATATTTTATGTACATAAAATACCAATTTTATGTTTTGAAAATTTTGTTTGTTTTTCTGATGATAGATAAATATATGTGAAAATCAAACATGCTATAAAATAATGCAATGTATACAAATGATATTTTTTGATACTTATGGGTTGATTTAATGTCAAAATAAATCAGGGATGTTAATTATGTACAAGTTGAGTAGGTGAATAAGGTCAAGTCAGAATTGGTCTTTTCCTTTACTTTTCTGAGTTTTTGGATTTTATTTTTTATATGATTTATTAAAACAACAAATGAATTTGAAAAATGAAAGAGAAAATATTTACATTGGATGAAATATGCACATGAAATGATAAGTCAAAATCAATGAAAATGTACAATGCGCAAAAGAGGCCCAAAATCCAACTTTTACAAATGAGCTCCAATTTTTATGAATTTGGTCTTGTTTTGAAGGTATTTGAATATATATTACTTTAAAGGTGAGTATATTGAAATCGAACACTGTATGAGGAAGATATGCACATTTTAGTCTGTTTATTAAAAAATTAGGGTTTTGTGTCACGAGCCAATTATTTGTGTTAGCAATTTTTTTGTAATTTTCCTTTAATCTTGTTAGTAATATGAACACAATGAAGTTAGTTTCATATCAATCGAAGTTAGCATGATTTAATTAAAATGCTTGAATTTAGGTGAAAATGAAGATGATTATGAATGTAATTATGCGTTCTAAAATGCAGATATTAATTCTAAGTGCTTGAATGGTAAAAATGTAGAATAAATGATGAAACAAAACTAATTACTCAAGAGAAAAGCTCTATTTTCAACTTTTATTGTGATGAATCATAGATTCATCAACCCCCTATGCTTAAACCTTGCTCGTCTCCGAGCAACTAAAATGAGATGCAAAAGTGAAATGGTCTTGGGTTTCATACCAAGGTCATGAATAAGAGGTGAAAATGGAGCTAGACCCAACCTTTGGATCAACAGTATGGCGGAACTCCTATGAGAATTAGGGTTTTAAAATCAACAACCATTGAGTTCTATATATCATTGTAACAGTTCCAACTCATAAGTAATCTTAGATCAATCCTTCTCAAAGCATACCCCATGAACATTGAGCAACTATTTCATATGTGTGAAAGGTTTTGGCTCTTCTCATTAAGACTGACGGACTATCATGCAAACCTCTCCTCTAATAACTCATCCTTGGGGAGTCATGTATTTCCTTCTAAAGTCGGTTGCGGCGTGTTCACAATGGAAAGGGGGCGGATTAGAAGAAGGGGAAAAGAACTGGAGGGTGACCAGTGTAGTAACCTCTTCCTGTAAAGCTAGGCTATTTTGCCAAGTCTCGACCAAGATCTGCAAGTTTTCTTGAAGCTTGGACCTTTTTAGTCAAATATTTATTTGGCAGTTGGCTTCTTTTTATTTGAATTTTTGGTATCTCTATGTGGATCTTTTTGGCCCCTATGGATATGGAATCTTTTTTCTGTACATATTTTGGGGTTTTAGAAAAACATTGTGCCCATCCATCCATCCCTTATCCGAAGCTTTATTTCAACCTGTACTCCGGTCTTTAGATGTCCATGCTACCAGAAAAGAGACTCACACAGTCTTCCAACACCCCGTATGAGTTGAGCTAAGTACATAATGTGAGAGTACATATTAATTCCCTATTCAAAAGTCATACCCGAAATTAGGAGGCTGGGTTAGATACTAAGAGTTAAAGTTCGCACATTGTCATGTGGAACTCGAACAATTAAGCAAAGACCTGAAGCTTCTAAAATCCTCTTTCTCGATGAAGTTCCTCTGAAAATTAGGTAGATCAAGTCCAAGTCAACCACTCTCCACTTCTACTCATAACTCAATTCAAACCTAATAACTTTCCACGTTGCATATGCTAGATATGCAACTGAAATGCAGAGGTTATGAAATGCATATGAGTGCAAGATGTTTTTCTTCTCATTTTTTGTATGAATGCAACAATGATATACAAGAGTAAATAAGAATTCTTTTTTTGTTATTTATTTATTTTTATCAATTTTACCCATCTCATAATTATTACATAATATATACAAAAATACTCGAAAGTACGAGCTATGGGTAAAGTATATATGTAATATATAGGACCCCTATACTTAGCGGGTATTATGTCCTCAGAGTACAAGAAACGATGAAAATACATATCTCATGTTAAGAGTAGGAGAGTGAAAACCAAGAGGAGAAATGGGTGAATATATACATGGTGGGCATCAGTCCCCCCTATACTTAGGCCCTGGTTAGCTAAGTGTAGGTCGAAAGTGAGTATGAGGACCAATGAGATCTGGAGAATATACAAAGTGAATGGGGGTGGGGTAAGATGGAGAGGATGAAAGTGGTGCAGATTCATGTGTTCCCTAAGGGTGGATCATGGAATTCTTTATTATGTCCTTGTAAATCACACTGTTATCATATGCCTTATTTCTGATTTCTAAAAGCTTGTTTAGATCCATCTTTTTGCTCTGATGTCCTTCATGAGTGTTCCAGTTCACTTTCTTTAATGCGCGTTCAAATTTGTGTATCAACTCAGCGGACAGATGACATGGCTTTCCATAAACCATTCAGAATGCGGAAGTTCCAAGTAGGATCGTGTAAGCAGTCTGGTATGCCCATAGAATTTGGTCCAAGAGCTGGGACCAGTTCTTTCTGTCAGGGCATACTAGCTTATGCAAAATTCCCTTCACCTCCCTATTCGGCACCTCAGCCATGCCATTCGATTGTGGGTGGTATGGACTAGCGACATGGTGTTCGATGTCGTAGTCTTTTGTTAACTTTTTCATTTCTCAGTTAACAAAGTGGCTACCCCCGTCAGAGATGATGACTTTGGGAACCCCTAACCATGAAATGATGTGATCTTTCATGAACTTGCAGGCAATTTTGCTATCTGCAGCTCAGGTAGGGATAGTTTCCACCCACATGAAAAGATAATCAACCGCTAAGAGAATATGCTCATAGTTGTGGCTGTTAGGGAATGGACCCATGAATCTATGCCTATGCATCAAAAACATTATCCATAATGATTACTTGCATGGGAATTTTATTTTTGAGACCGACAATCCCTCCCATTCTAACATATTGGACGTGATCTAACAAATGCATATGCATCATGGAGCAGGGTCAACCAGTACAAGCCACACTGAAGCACTTTCCATGCAGTCCTCTTCCCGGAGTGATGTCCTCCTGCCTCCAAGGAATGGCAGTAGGTGAGGACACTCATGTATACCTCCTGAAGAATACACATTCGTCAGACACAATCTGAACCTTCGAAGAAAAGGAACATATCCTCCCAACAGTATTTCCTTGAATCTGACTTAAGTCGGTCGATGCTACTCTTATTACAATCATGGGGATCTGTCCTAGTACTAAGAAATTTATCATGTTGGCATACCACAGAAGAGAGTCGACCGAACAGATCTACTTGTCGAGAAAAGAGTCCTTGATGGGATCAGTCTCAGAGGAACTATGTGACTCCATGTGGGAGAGGTGATCAACCACTACATCCTTCACTGTTGGCTTATCTTTGATATGCAAATTGAACTCTTGGAGTAGTAGAATCCACCTAAGAAGACGCGCCTTCACGTCCTTCTTTTCCATGAGGTACTTGATGGCTGTGTGATATGTGAACATGGTACCCATAGACCCTAAAAGATGTGACATGAGTTTGTCTATGACGAACACTACGACAAGCATTTCCTTCTCTATGACGTCATAATTCCGTTGAGCTTGATCGAATACTTTTCTTGTGCAGTGGATCCTTTATCCTAACACGACTCCTATTGCAAAGTCAGAAGAGCTTATGATGATCTCAAAAAGAAGAGACCAATCTAGGGCCTATAGAATAGGAGCACCCATGATCTTCCTTCTTAGGAGCTCGATGGCCTCAAGACACCTGTGATCTACAATGAACTCTATGTCTTTCCCTAAGATCTCTATTAGCGGTCGGACAATCTTTGAGAAGTCCTTTATGAATCTATGGAAAAAACCAACATGCCCTTGGAATAACTGCACTAGCTTGATGTTGGTTGGTGATTGAAGTTTCTTGATAACATCCACCTTGGCATGGTTAACCTCCATTCCCCTCTTGGAGATGACATGCCCCACTACAATGCCCTCTCGAACCATAAAATGGCTCTTTCCCAAGAAAGCACCAGATTCACCTCACTACACTTCTTGAGGACTCAATCCTAGACAAGTATCAAACGAGTCATTGTGGATTGAGAAGTCTTCCATGAATACCTCTAGGAAATCGCCCACCATCTCAGCAAATACTGCAATCATGACCACTAGAAAGTCCTAGTGCATTGTATAGCACAAAGGGCATGCGCCTAAATACATACATACCGAATGGACATGTAAAGGTGGTCTTTTCCTAGTCCTTCGGAGCGATGGCTACTTGATTTTAGCCTGAGTACCCATCTAGAAAGTAGAAGAATTCTTTCCCCACAAGTCTCTCTAGGATTTGATCTATGAATGGCAAGGGGAAATGATTCTTCTTCGTAATGGCATTCAAGCATCTGTAGTCCACACAGACACGCCACGATGTAGGTACTCACATCGCACTTTCCTTTCCATCCAAGTTGGTGACTGTCTGAAGTCCTGCCTACTTAGGGACTACATGAAGTAGTGCCACTCACTAGGAATAAGAGATGGGATATATAAACCCTGCATCACTCCATTTTTCAATATCCTTCTTGACCACATCTCGTAAGTTTGGATTCAACCTACGCTAGAACTCACGAGAGGGTCTACCACCTTCCTCATGGTAAATATGGTGTGAGAATAAAGCGGGGTTAATCCCATGAAGATCGGACACACTCTAGACTATGACCTTGTGGTTCTTTTCAAGAATCACTAGTAAGCGATATTCTTGTTCTCCAATAAAGCTGGAAATGATAATGACCAGGAACTTATGTGGTGAGCCTGCAAGGAAGGTATATTTGAGTTGTTGGTAATGATTTGAGCTCAGTTAAAGTGTGGTCATCAAGAAAATCTAGCTCAATCAACTCTGTCTCTGTGCTGATAGTGACTGGATCTGTCACTGAAGTACTTGCTACCAACTGATTCCGCTCTGGAGTTGGATCGTCAAAAGTGTCCAAGCAATCATCAAAAGCCACGTCCGACTCATCATCCTCGTCTTTTGATTGTCCTAAATAGGAAAGGTCTGTGCCTTTGTGTCATCGCAGATATATGGGGATAGAGATGCACTCTTTGTATGGTATGTGCCTTGTTGTTCACTCCAAAAAATCTTGCAGACTGTCTCATGTACAAGATTATCTCCAGAGGAGAGGGACTCATCTGTGCTAGTAGGGTTCTGTCACCATGGCATAACAATGTCCACATGAACACAATCTGCTTTTGACAAAGTGTACTCGATGTTGGATTTGGAGTCTGGCCTCTGCCACCTTGTCTGCTTCATCTCTAGTTCCTCGTCTACGCTTGGAGTTTGGAACTGAATTTTCCCAACTTTATAGTCAAATAAGGCCCCTGCTCTCCTCAGGAAGGGCCTTCCGAGTATGATCTGGGAATCTCTCCAATTTTAAGGAATTTTCATATCAAGGACTATGAAGTCCACCATGTAGTTTCGTCCCTTGACATTAATGATAATGTTCCTCAATTCTCTCTTAGACCTCTTAGTGGATTTGTCAGCAAACTAGAGTAATAATTTGGATTTCCTAAGAGGCCTAAGATTTAACCGTTCATAGAGGTGTGTTGGTATCAGGTTAATTAAGGATCCATTATCTAGTAGAGTGCTTGCAAATACAGTGTCATCGACATGACTTACCACATAATGGTGACCCATGTCCCCTCGTTTCTTTAAAATGCATTCTTAATGGCACAAGTAGTGTCTACAGTCAACACATGTTCACTATTCTAGTGTTCTTTTTCCTGCTAGTCCTAACAGGTGTACATCTCGCCGTTAGGTACTTTTGAATGCGGGAACCATATCCCCTAATTGGAGGAAAAGAATTTCAACTTTAACATTTTCATGGCACATCCTTTCCATCTACAAAATGTCAAGATCATTTTTTTTTGAGAATTTTCTTCTTTCCCTGAGATAAAGCCTGAGGGAAAGGGATTATTGGAGGTTCATGATGGGTAATAAAAATATCATCATCTGAGTTCTTATTGGAATCAAAATTCAGCTCCACATGACTCTGAATTAGACTTGGACTCTGTATAGGACTTGACTGACATGCATGAAATGAAATTGAAACTGAAGCTGGAAAAACTGCTAGTGATGCTTCCAAGGTGGTCTTATCATCTTTCGAAGACTTGGTGCTCGTGATCATGCTTGATTCGCTTTATTCTTATTTATGGATTTTCGAGTTTTTTTTTTTGAATTTTTGGTGATCCTGAAGGTGCTACTGGTCATGATGATCCTCCTCCCCTGAGATATCCACAAGGGCTAGCTCATCGGTATCCTTCGCTCCACTCCGCTGTGATATATCAGGGGTCTGTAGGATCCTACTACTCATGAGAGTAAGATGGTGAACATCATGCGGTAGGATCTCATGATCTGATTCTAAGAAATCGGAATAGTATACCTGATCTTTCTGGATATTCTGTCCTTGATTCAGGTTCTTGGGGTTAACCTGAACCTATGTTGGGATGGAAGTCCTAGGTGCGATGAACTTATCATGCAAATGTGAAAGCTGATTGATGTCGACTCTTTGATCATGCTGCTCATTGCAGATCAGTTTGAGATCCTCAAGGATCCGTTGTAAGTCAGAGGTGTCCGAAGATGAGGCTATGTGGTCCTACCTCTAGGACTGTTGCTGTTGACCCTGTTGCGGTCTGTTAGGTCCTTGATGGACCTACTGATAATACTGGCTCTAGTGATGGGGGTTCGACTGCTGAGGGTGTGGAAACTGGCGACATTGAGGTTGAGGGGGCACTGTGGGTGATGTTGTTGTTGCTGGGTGGCATTGGGATCATTGGTAAACCCTATCCCATTCACCTCCCATACTTGTGGAGGCTCCTTGGTGGTTGTCTCGATGATCGTCTTTGTGAACTGGCTCTCATGGACCTCAGGCTATCCCTAAGTCCATGTGTTGTAAGGCCCCTGCATGGGCTGCTTCTGAATGTGGTGCACTCAGTAGATGGGAGCAGGGGGTGCAGACATGGAATGTATCTTGATCTTGGATACCCTATCAGCTAACTCCACCATCTGTTTGGGAATCTTGGTGAGGTTCTCCCATTTGACGAGCTTGTGAATTTCACTCACCTTCTTCTCGATCTGATCAACCTTAGTTAACTTATCACTGATAATCCCCATGTTGGGGAGTATATCATTTTCTAGATCGGTGGCAACTATTCTCCCCACTTCTCGATGTACGCAAGAGGGAGGTGACTTGTTATAAGCCCTTCTTGAGGATCTGGTGTGGCTGGTCTCTTACATATGATAAAAAACCATCCAAATCGCGTCGACTCCTTTGTTTCGATAGCTGCCTCCATAGGAAGCATTCAACAATCCTTGAACCTCACGAGTTAGACCACTATATAGGTTGACCAAGATTGATCGGTCAACATCACGACCTGGACATTTCTGAATCAGGTCTTTGAATCTCTCCCATGCCTCGTGGAAAGTCTCATGGGACATCTACGTGAAACTTGATATATGGGACCACATCTGATTAGTTGTACTCAACGATAGAACTTCTTAAGGAACAAGTCCTTAAATGCAGCCCACATGGTGACTACCCTCCCCAAGTTCTTAAGCGAACAGGTGGCTTTATCTGCTACAGTAAAGGAGAAGACTCTAAGATGTATGTAGTGCTACACAAGGTCATCCTAGAATATCACATGCCATTTATAAACTCCTGCAAGAACATGTATGGTTCCTCTATTGCATTGGTATAAAATTTTGGCAAGAGTGTCAAGAAGTGAGGCTTTAATTCTCCAGCATTTGGTGGTACGACTGGCCTAAGCTAGTTCTCTTTCTATGCAGCACTGGGATTGTAAGCATCTCTCATCGACCCCCCTTCATTCCTTAATTGTCCAAGCTCTTGTCTAAGTAATTAATTTCTCTGCTCAGCTTGTGCAAGTTTGGCTAGGATGTCCCTTAACGTGTCATGATCTCCCTCATCATCTATACTCTTCTTGGGAGGCATCTTGTTATCTTGGTCTTCTTCACCTTCAAAATATGAAGGATTTGTAGGGTTGTAATAAGGCGATCTAGAAGCATCGAGGTAAGAGTCTTCATTGATGTGGTGAGAGAAGAGAGGGTTGGTATGGGTCTGACCATCCTTAAGAATGAAGAGTGAATTATTGACCTTGGTCTTATGGGAAGAGTGTCCATGAAATTAATGGGATTCAGGGAAAGAGTGTCTCTGAACCCATGATGATGGTCAGTTTGGAGTGATCAGCGAGGGGCTCGCGAAGTCTAAGCAATAATCACCCCAATCCGTCATTTTTTATGTCAAGAGGTTTGAATTACGAGCACGATGTGAAATGAGGAGTGATAGGAACGGCACTAAGTGCGTGGTATTTGAGTGCATTCCCCTAAATAAAAACACAAAGCAAATCCCAAATTCACTAACTCAATGCTGTGAAAGCTGTAAATGTTCGACCAAACTATCTTGTCTGTTTTAGTTGGTGATAAATAAAAATTTTGAAAGAGTTATCGAGTTGTTATGTGCATGTATTTTCCTAAAGACTAGCCTGACTCTTACAACTAGTTGCACCTACTTTCATCCAGTATGGATGAAAGTATGGATTGTAGGATGGCTACCCATTACTTAAGGACCAAGCCTTATATAGTGTCCTTTAAACCATCCCCTCTGCTAAGGAATCTGAACTATTTACCGGCAACCCGTATCTCATCACTAAGAAGTAGCTAAACATTTTTGTAGAGTAAGTAGTCAATATGAAAATCCTAACTTGGCTCTATCCTAGTGTTCGTCTACATCTCTCTCGCAAGTAAAGTCAAACAATGATTGGATTACTCTCCCAGAATAATTTCA
The DNA here is from genome assembly GCA_037367405.1 of Ottelia alismoides. NCBI lineage: Eukaryota > Viridiplantae > Streptophyta > Magnoliopsida > Alismatales > Hydrocharitaceae > Ottelia > Ottelia alismoides. The sequence goes on along the minus strand of JAZKJV010010131.1, from coordinate 712,010 downwards.
GTTTTAATGTAATTTTTTTAGGTTCAAATTATATTAGTAGTCTTAATTTTAAGTTGATTTTCATTGAATTTAATCCACTACACAAGGCACGCCTAACGAGCAGTCCCAATTTCCTTTAATCCCAAATTATAAAACCAAGAGGAAGCAGGTCGAGAAAAACTGATGCAACGATAAAATCAATGATACATGATCAGTTGAAAGACTCACAGTGATCCTCATGCTCTACATGCGAGATATAATATAAAATTGAAAATTTTATACTATATAAAATGCGTGCGATGAAATCGCACCTAACAGATAGTTCTAGATATGCGGAAGAATTGAATTGGATTTGACTAATTTGAACGATCTAAAACATACATCTCAATTAAGTGCAAAGTGTGGTCCTAAATTATACGAGCACAATCAATAAATACTAGTAGCTCTAATAGCCATATATGCAGTCCCAGGGTTACAAACCACTCAAGTCGGACCCCACCCTCACCGAAGAGTGAAATAAGTCTGACACACCACAGAAAAAGTCTAGTCTCTTTACACACGCGAGAACCCGATCAGGAACCGGTAAAAATGAGAAACTAATTACAAATTAAAGAAGAACAGTCTCTCCCCAAAAATAAGAAAATTAAATTCCTCATGCATCCTAGTTGCTTTGAGTTGTGTCAGCTTCCAAGAAAGCGGCTCCAAGTCCATCGGGTCGCCTTGCATAAAAGTAAAAGATTAAATATTAGAGACATATTCATAGAAATATATACAAGATAAAAAGAAGGAAAAGAAAAAATACTGATAAAATAAATAGAGAAATAAATACAAGAAAACCGGGGGTCAGGCTACCATGGGTGGAAAACCTAATATCTAGATTTTCTAAAAACAATCTAAGTTGTGCCTCTCCTACAATGACGCCATTTGAAGACCCTAAATGCCCTTATTAATTTGGAGGAATTAACGTTGATTTTCGTTGAAGTCAGGCAATTTTGGATTAATCAAAAACTGCTAAACTAATTGTCTAATAAGAAGCGAGCGATCAAGTTTATTTTTTACTTGGGAAGTCCAAGATCGAACTCAGGGAGGCAACAATCTCTTAGGTCAATTTCTAGATAATTCAAAACATAGATTTTTAGGAGAAATTTTTCCGGTATTATTATAATAATTTTCAGATTTTTATGTATTTTTTATTTGAAGATGTAATTAATTCAAAAATAAAACGTGATGCATGAGTTTTAGAAAATAGGTTTAATGAAGAAAAGTAATGCCATGTTACACACTGTAGGATAAATAAACAAACACAATTTTTATGTTGATTTTCAAAGGATGATGGGAATGATGCAAAGTAATGAATGCAAGATGATGGTAAATGTGGAGGAGCAAGATAAATCAGTTGTTTCAAATAGACTTCCTCTTGTTGAATATCAGAGATAATTTATCAATTAAAGTCAAATTAATTTCCTAAATATATATCCGAAAATCACTACATGAGTTGTTGAGCAAGATAATCAATGAATTAAATTACAAGTGCTCAATAATGAACCAAATAGATCTTGAATTTATTATTGTCAAATAGTATCTTAAAAAAAGAATCCCAGTGTTCAATATAATAGAGGATAAAATAAGCTTTAAAATGACACCAAGAACGAAGAAATCTGATAAATGAGGTTCAAGTTATAACTAACTGAAGTTAAGGGACTAAACTAGAAATAAAATAAAATCATTTTTTAGTTATACGCTTGTGGAGGGTTCTTCTGACGATTATGCCAAGCCATTGGTTCTTCCTTGTAATTTATCCCTAGCAAGGGTATATTTGTAATATCTTGACATCACACGAGCTTCTATGCAATTTTTCCAAGAAGGCACGTACGTTGCACGTGTCCTGTTGAAGTGGGGTCCTTGGCGTGAATGGATGGAACTTTGAGGGTGCTAGTGTAAATTACCCATGAACACGTGAGTTGCACGTGGGCTGACATCACCAGACTGGTGGGACTGCTTCTAATATCAATTGAATCCGCAAGGGTGTGGATGCTATTTACCCACCGCACATGTCCAGGGTATATGTGTGGCAGACTCTGGCGGTGACTTGTACTGGCTCTACACATGTCAGCATTCTGTTGCTTTGGACCCTCCCAAGCTTAACGCTCGGATGACGGGCCTAGAGAAGATCTATTGCATCAGATGAGCTTCAATCAACAGCTTGATTTTGGGTGAATCTGGACGGATGAGATGTGTGGCGTTCTTGATCGAACATCGCATGTAGCTGTGATGACAACTCATCCGAATGATTCGTAGATGGCTTGATGGAAGACAAAGATGGCTCGACCGACACACAGCCGAGCGGTGGAGGGATAGCGATGTGTGCTCGTTGCTGGTGTCGCGGTGCTCATTGGGGCTTCTAGGTGAAGCAACTCGATGGCAAAGGGAGCGACAGCTGGAGCAGTTGCTCATGCCCTGAGGGTGGAGTAGTGAGGTGGTGATGGGGCGGTGTGTGTGGATGGTTGGAGGTGAATGAATGTGGAGTGGGTGGGGGCGCAAGGAGAAGTAAAACATGGTATGTAGAAGAGAAGAGAAGAGAAGGATACACAGAGAAGAAGAAGGCGAGGGACAGAAGGTGAAGGAAGAAGAGAAGAAAGTAAAGAGATAAGAACATATCCCTTATGGTTTTGCTAAAGCTTTGTAGCATTGTGGTACAACTCCGTTGTTCTCACCTCTACCAGTGCAGGGAATGGCACTAGGAAGCTTAGCGAGCTTGGCGCTCATAGTAGTAGATGGAGATCTGCTAGATCTCACCAAGGGGATTTTGATGTCATCATCACCTACAAAAGACGGACCCTCGCTATCACCGGAGTCCTCTCGAAGCATATGTTTTGCTTCCCTCCAATGGAGGACGAGTTCTTTAGGTGGATGGAGGGGTCTATGTATCGGAGAGGAAGGTGAGGTCAGCGAGAGGATAGGGTCTGATGGGTGCGAAGGCTGGAGAGGTTGAGATAGAGGCGGAGGGCCCGAAGGTGGTTCATGATTTGGAGGATAAGATAAGAGAGAGAGAGAGAGAGGGGCGATGTTAACGGCCTGGGAGCAATAAGGGTGGAGGATGGCTGGCCGGAGGTTGACAGTGCGGAACGGGAAGTGCTGGAATTGCGTTGATAGGTAGCAGGGGAAAAGCACTAGAGGTTAGAGATGCATGTTGTAGGCACATGCATCGGGGAAGAGGAGAGAGAGGGAGTAAGTGAGGGGAGGCACGTGGCTGCCCTAGGAGGCGCCATGTGTCACCCTAACAAAATTTCAAAAATTAAGTATAATAAAAATGGAAAGGAAATAGAAGGAGACCTCATGTCAAAACATTTCCTTCATGAAATTTGTTCATCTCGATGAGATCTACAACTTTATGAATAAAAGCAAATGAAATGCAGAATGCAAGATATGTTTTTTTGGTGATATTTTATGCACATAAAATACCAATTTTATATTTTGAAAATTTATTGATTTTATGATCAAGATACCTATATGAGAAAATCAAACATTCTATGAAATAATGTAATGGATGCAAATGATATTTTTTGGATTCTTAATGGGTTGAGTTAATGTCAAAATAAATTAGGGAGGCTAATTATGTGCAAGTTGATTGGGTGAATAAGTTCAAGGTAGAATTGGTCTTTTCCTTTGCTTTTTCAACATGGATTTAAGTAAACATACAGATTTTGTTGGGGCGTTCCCTACTTGCGACGCGTTGCATCACTCGAATGCAATGAAAAATTGGCAAGGGCCGCTACATCGCAGACTAGATGTAGTTCAAAATTTGCATGGGTTCTTGCATGAGGAACGCATGCGGGTAATTAAGCTAGTTCCACTGCATCACCGCCTAGATGCAGTGCAAAATTTACAAGGGTTCTCGCATAATGGATGCATGCGAGTAAAGAAGTTAGTCCAAAAGAGATTACAACAGAAGTTGCGGATCGGTAGTCAAAATATTGGCACTTTAACTGGAAAGTTGATGGAGATAGTGGATATGATGGAAAGAAGGAAGATTCATATACTATGTCTTCAAGAGACTAAATGGGTTGGAGAGAAAGCAAGGGAGATTGAGAAGACATGCCTTAAACTTTGGTATTCAGGTAATGACAAGAGGAAAAAAGGGTGTTGGAGTGGTTGTTCATAAGGATTTGAAGGATTGTGTGGTTGAGGTGAAAAGATTCAGGGATCGAATTATTTTTCTAAAATTAGTGCTTGAAAAAGAAATTCTGAGTATCATCTCAGATTATGCATCGCAAATTGTTTAGATGAAAGGACTAGACAAGCTTTTTAGGAGGATATGGATAGGAGTCTACAAGGAATCCCACAAAGAGAGATGATTTGCATCGGTGGAGATCTTAATGGACATGTGGGAAAAGATGCTTCAGGGTATGCTAGTGTTCATGGAGGACATGGTTTTGGGGATAGAAATGAAGAGGGAAAAGCCATCCTGGATTTTGCAATGGCATATGATCTTTTCATAGCAAACACTCTCTTCAAGAAGAGGGAGGAACATTTAATTACTTATAAGAGTGGGCCAACTAGAACACATATATATTAGTTTGCATTGAGGAAAAGAGATAGGCTGTGTTTTAAAGACTGCAAAGTAATCCCAGGAGAGAGTTTGACAACCCAATATCGTTTGTTAGTCTTGGATGTACAAATGAAAGGGTTGGTAAAGAAAAGGAGGATTTCTAAGATAACTAAACTAGATGGTGGAATCTTCCACTAAAAGCAAGCGAGCTTCAGGGAGAAGGATTTAGAAGACTTATCTTAGGATTGTAACAGTAGTGCAAATGAGACATGGGAGGCAGTAGCATCTTGTATTCGAAAGGTAGCCAAAGAGATGCTAGGCGAGTCAAAGGGATGAGCTCCATGTCAAAAGGAGGCTTAGTGGTGGAGGGAAGGGGTGCAAAAGAAGCTAAAAATAAAAAGAGCTTGCTTTAAAGCTATGTCTAAGCATAGAATAGAGGAAACTGTCACAAACCACAAATAGCGAAGAAGGAAGCAAAGAAGACCATAAGCGAAGCTAAGTCAAAAGCTTATGAAGTTTTGTATAAAAATCTCACCTCCAAGGAGGGACAGAAGGATATATTCAGGTTGGCCAAATCAAGAGAAAGAAAAACCAAAGACCTTTCTCAAGTGAGATGCATTAAGGACGAGGAAGGTCATGTGCTTGTTACTCAGAAGAATATAAAGACTAGATGGGAGCAGTACTTCCATAATCTTTTCATTGGGGGAAGGAAATAGAGATATCACTTTGGGTGATCTAGCTTGTAGTGAAAGTTACTTGAACCATGCATGCTATAGACGGATACAAAGAAAGGAAGTAGAGGAGGCTTTGAAGGTTATGAGATCTAGAAAAGGTATAGGACTGGATGACATCCCTGTAAAAGTATCGAGAGTTTTAGGTAAGCGTGGTTTGACTTGGCTTACGAATCTATTCAATGTTATTTGGCGAAGCAAGAAAATGCCTGAAGATTAGAGGAGTAGTATCGTGGTGCCTCTTTATAAGAATAAATTAGACATTCAAAATTGTTTAAATTATAGAGGTATCAAGTTGATGTGTCACACTATGAAAATTTGGGAATGTATGATCGAAAGAAGATTGAGGCAAATTTCCAATGTCAAAGAAAACCAATTCAGATTCATACCAGGTCGCTCAACGACTGAAGCCATCCATTTGTTGAGGAGAACAATGGAGATTTATAGAGCTAAAAGGAAGAACCTCCACATGATCTTTATTGATTTTGAGAAGGCTTATGATTCTATACCACGAGAGATATTGTGGAGAGTGTTGGAGAAGAGACAAATACATGTCCTATACATTAACCTCATAAAGGACAAGTATGATAGGGCTTTATCTTGTGTAAGGACCCCGTCTGGGAAGACTGAATATTTTGACATCAACATTGGTTTACATCAAGGTTCTTCTTTGAGTTTATTTCTTTTTACTTTGATTATGGACGAGTTGACCAGTCACATTCAGGATGAGTTACCTTGGTGTATGTTATTTGTTGATGATATTGTGATAATTGATGAGGCTAGAGATGGAGTAAATGAGAAGCTTGAGGTATGGAGACATGAGTTGGAGGCTAAAGGATTTCGTATAAGTAGGGCTAAGATGGAATATATGGAGTGAACCTTTTACGGAAGCAATGGTGAAGGAATCGAGCTGAAGATTGGTGACGATAACATTCAGAAGAGATATTCCTTTAGATATATGGGATCTATTCTGCAACATGATGGGGAAATTGGTGGAGATGTTACTAATAGAGTAAATGCAGGCTAGCTAAAGTGGAGAGGAGCCTCTGCTGTTCTCTGTGATAAGAAAATTCCTTTAAAGATTAAAGGAAAGTTTTACAAAGCAGCCATGAGATCTGCTATGCTTCATGGATCTGAGTGTTGGCCTGTGAACCATAGACATGTCCAGAGAATGAATGTAGCAGAATTGAAAATGCTAAGGTAGACGTGCGGATAAACACATAAAGATCGGATTCGAAATGATGCAATCAAAAAGAAAGTTGGTGTATCTCCGATCGAGGATAAGATGCGAGAAAACCGCTTAAGATGGTTTGGACATTTGCAAAGAAGATCAGCTGATGCACCAGTTAGAAGATGCAAGTATTGGGATGTTGAGCCGGCTAAGAGAGGGAGAGGATGGCCCAAAAAGTGTTGGAAAGAGACCATACGAAGGGATCTTAGTTTTATGGATATAAGCACGGGATTGGCCCAAGACAGATCTGATGGAGGCAAAGAATCCATGTAGCCGACCCTACTTAATTGTGGGAAAAGGCTTTGTTATTGTTGTTGTTGTTGTGTTTTTTATATGATTTATTAAAAAAATTAATGAGTTAGAGAAATGAAAGAGACTATAGTCAGAATGGATGGAATATGCAAATGAAATTATAGGTCCAAATCAATGAAAATGTACAATGCGCAAAATATGCCCAACACTCAACTTTTACAAATGAACTCCGATTTTTATGAAATTGGTATTGTTTGAAGGACTTTGAATGTATATTACTTTAAAGATGAGAAGACTGAAATCAAACTATGTATGAGGAAGATATACTCGTTTTAGTCTGTCTATTCTGAAATTAGAGTTTTGTCTCATGTGCCCATTATTTGAGTTAGCAATTTCTTGTATTTTTCCTTTAATCTTATTACTAATATGAACACAATGAACTTGGTTTCATGTCAATTGGAGTTAGCTTGATTTAATTAAAAATGCATGAATTTAGGTGAAAATGTGAAGATGATTATGAATGCAATTATGTGTGCTAAAATGTAAATATTAATTCGAATTGCATGAATAATAAAAATGCAGAATAAATTATGAAATGCAGTTAATTACTGTGGAACAAAGCTCTATTTTCAATTTTTAGTGTGTGACGAATCACGGATTCATCAGCTCCTTAAGCATCACATTTTTGAACTCGCCCATCATCTTCTCTACTACCTTGGGGCATGACCGTATAACCTCACCATTTTCTTCGAGACGTAATGTAACCAAGTACATCGTCTCCCCTTTGCTCAGTCCATTGTAGACTTACATTGCAGACATGGGTCCAATTCTTTCTTCTTGATAGCCCTGACAAAGTAAGGGCTATCTGTAGCCGTGAAGAAGACTCCTCTTAGACAAGGAGTCATAGATGCCTTTGCCTTCTTCAAGAACTCGACACTCAAAATGACTTGGAAGTCGCCAAGAGGTACTACGAGAAAGCGTACCTTCCCTGCAATTCACCCAACTGAACAATGCAGTTTGTTATACCTTTGATCTGCAGCGACTCGGAGTTGGCAGGCTTTAGGAGGCACTGGCTCTTCTCCAAGGGAACTCCCAAGATCTAGAACTCTTTGTTGGAAAAATTTATGAGTTATTCTAGTGTCTATCATGGTCGAAAGGGATTTCTTGTGCACCACGACATCGAGGAACACCAGCTCTAGATCTTCAAGCTCCACCTCCATTTTCACCTCTTTGCCTGACTTCAGCGGACACAAGAAAGCGTTGCACAACAACTTGAGGTTTGTCATGCACGCATCTTCATCTGAGTTCTCCTCCATGGTCATGGAGTTCAACTTCTCTCATTTTGGGAACTCCCATGTCCGATGTAGCCCATCGCAGATGAAGCAACCCTTCCCCTTAGGTTTCTCAACCTTCTTGGAGGATTCTGGTCCCTCCCTTGAGTTTTAGATCTTTCCAAACTTCTTGAATTTAGCCTTACTTTTTTCTCTATGCTAGCTCTTTGCCTTCTCATTCTCCTTTTTTGTGGTGGTTGGACTTTATAGTCAGCCAATGCATCTGCAACAATGATGGCCATCTGGAGGTCCTTCACCACTTGGCTCCTAAGCTCTTCCTGATCCCAGTTTTGGAGACCCACCATGAAATTGAAAAGTTTGTCTTATTCATACATACCTTTGATATCCAACAATAGTGACGAGAACTGTACGATTCCCATATTCTTCAGCCTTCGGAGTGCCTCCCTCGCTACCCAAGAAATGTTCGTGAGTAGGAACTGCTCCTTCAGATTCTTTACCACTTCATCCCAAGACGAGATGTCCGGTCTTCCTTCAAATGTACAACCCCTCCACTATAGCTTCACATGGTCGGATGGGTACATCGCCACCAAGGATACCTTCTCCGCCTCAGGAGTCTTGACAGCTTTGACGTATACCTCCATATCCTAAAAGTAATTCTCCAAGTCTTTGGCACACCGCGTACCTAAGATGACTTGGGCTCTGGGTCCTTTGGCCTTCTTGTGTCGCTGGATTCACTCTCGTTCGCGACCGCCTTCTTGATGATTCCTTATGTATCTCTTGCATTAGGGACTCGAGCTCATCTAGCTTCTCTCCAAGTTCTTTCACTACATCATCCGAGCACAGACTCTCACCAATGAAGCCTGACGATCCCAGGCCGACATCATCCTCCAAGCGAGCCAAGCATTGGGCATGAGTACCCAGTTGTGATTGGATCTCCATCACGACTACTTCCAAGGAAATAATGCGATCTTTGGTGTTGGGTGTCATTTATTGCTCTAATATTGGTTGTCACAGGGATAAAATCTCAATGCCGATTTTGACACTAACCTATGCGGCGTTAGCTTCTCGCAAGCTAATCAACCTTCCCCGTTGCGTATAGACATACACCAACACGCTGAATGACCACGCTGATAGAATACTCGAACACATCACTCGAGCACATGGACACAAGAGCAATGCCACTAAACCCTCTTTGTATTAGTACCCCTCCTTATATATACAAGTTAGGGGTATACAAAGGGACACCATTAGTACATGTACAATGAATGTAAGGACTCTTCATCTTCTATGGAGACCCTTCGTCTTCCGATACGACTCTTCACATGCCTTGGCTCTTCATCTTCTGTGTAATACCTTCATCTTCTGCAACCGATGCCACGTCGCCCGCTCCATCAGCATGCTATGTTGTCTGCCTCATTAGCATGCCAAGTAATCACACCATGTCATTAGTGGGCCACATGCTCCTGTGTAGAATGTTGCGGCTCTGCTCTGTCAAGTGCTGCCAGACACTTGTGTTGTGCCATGGGAAACCTACGGTCTCTGATCTTTGTGTGGTGAACCCCATCCTTAGTTGTATGTACGCTAAGGTGAAGTCCTCCAGAACTTCATTGTGTAGCTACCGAACCGTAGAGTCGTACGATACAGATATCACACGGTATTCCCGTACCTCAGAAGTTGGGGGTGTTACAGTATCCATCATCAAAATCCTCGACAAATCTACATCAGAGATAAGAATTTGTGTCCTACTTCAGATGTTTTGTCTCATATTTTCTTAAATAAGAACATGATATCTCTTGATTAGTTCAGATTTTCTTAAATAAGCACATTGTTATGCTCTATTTGTATCAGGTAACCTCATGCACACCTCCATATTTCCACATCTTACCACACCTTCCCTTCTCCACACCTCCATAGGCACACGACTTCGGCTGGGAAGGTGAATAAACTCCTTCAGCTTGTGTGTCCATTTTTCTTATGCTCTGACCAAGTTGAACGAACCTTTCTGTAGCTATCTTCAATAGAGGATAGCCATGTGACAAACCCGAATTTTATCCTTTTAATTATGTCGAATTAATAATGTCGTTGCAGTTGGATAAATTTGAATCGATCAAAAACCGCTTGAAAATTCATCTATTAAATCAGAGCGGTCGATTTTACTTTACTTGAGAAAGTCCAAGGTCGAACTCGGGGACACGAGCCTCTTAAGTATGGATCTAGACTCTCATTACTTAGATTAAGTGTTACATTAGAAACTCATAGGTCAATACACGCAAAGTCACAAACAATGCAGAAGGAAATATGTAGCAGACATTTTTTATTTTCTTTTTAACATGCAATGAAATGCGAGCATGGACAAGTACAAATATGCCCTTCATAACTGCAATCATTGAGCAATAAATGATAATCAACTTCAGTTTCAAATATCAAATAAAATGTCATGGATGCATGAATATAAGGCTTGAGAAATCTTTACATAAAAGACACTACATTAATAAAATTAATCATCAAAATCGAGAGTGTCAAAACAAAGAACAAGCCATGCCATTAGAAAGATAATAAAAAAAGCTTTAAAATACAACTGAAATCAACTCAAAGGGACATGAATAGGGTGGAGCATGGCCAAGGTCGGCCTGACCCAGCTTGCTCAAGCCCGACTGAAGCCCAAGCCCACTTTCTAAATGGGTGGGCTTGGGCAGCCATTTTGGCCCATTTATCAAATCGTACCGGGATCAGGCTTGAGTGTGCTAGAACCCGAAGCCCACGGGCCGACCCAGTTTAAACCAAAGCCAGGACCGATCCATGAGCCCAGCCCGCCCCCTCTTTTCAAAACCCTAATCTCATGTCCGCACATATCCCCCACACACCTCCTCCCATTGGAGAACCACAACCTCCTCCAACCCCTCTCGGCGTCTCCCCTCCCTCCCTCCCCCTCACTGAGTCCCTCCCATTGATTCTATCATCGTCGTTGCGTGGCCCTCGGCCCTCCCCAGCCCCAGGCTCTTCCCGTCGCCTTGTGAACCCACGACCCCCTCCACTCCTCGTCATTGTCGCTGCACGGCCATTGGCTCTCCCCATCCCTTGGATCCCCCACCTCCCCGCCATTCCGCGTCCCCCTCCACTCCTCGTCGCCATCGCTCCGTGACCCTCGGACCTCCCCAGCCCCAAGCTCCAACTTTTGCGGGATTTTGGGCCGGCCCGACCTAGGCCCGACCCATCTTGGGCCGGACTGGGCTTGAGCTTGTGCCCATTTGATGAAAAAATGAGCGGGCCTAGGCCCGGCCCGTGGGCTCGGTTACCGAAATGGGCTTGGGTTGGGCTAGGTTAGGCCCAGCCCGAGCCTGACCCATGCTCCACCCTAGACTCAGATGCTCAAGATATTTACAAAAGAGTTCAGGGGCGTAAACACAAAAAAACATGAACATAAATAGAGAAAATACTACAACCATGTCCCTAGGAGGACCTAAATGTAAATAAAATAAAGCACAAGGACTTCCCTATAAATTTCCCACAAATGCGAGGGTAAAAATGCAATTATCGAAACCTAAAGGTAGTCAGATGCAATTTACCCCAGGCGCGTGTGGTTTACACGTGATGTCAGGACCTGATTGTAATTTAAAGACGTTGGAGGGGCCTCCATGCAAAATTACCAGGCCCGCACATGATGGAGCATGTTATATAGGGTTAGCGATCGGTGAAGGCTTAGAGAAGGCTCGGGCACGTGGATCGGGCTACGTACCTACTGGAGAAGCTCGGCTGAGGCTAGGATGCTCTGGACATGTAGGCTCGTAGGGAGGCTCGGATTGGATGACATGGACCTCTATGGACCATCCGATCAAGACGATTGGATGGTGGCGATACGCTCCTGGGGAGGCGACGTGGCTCACTGCGGGCCGTCCGATCTTTCCAATCAGACAGTCGTTGTATTCTCTGACGCTCCTTCCTCTGCCGCAGAAATGGCAGCGATATTGGAGCTCCGACGAGATGCCCGGAGCTCCGCCACAGTTAATAAATCTCGATTCAGTCCTGGGGGTACTCCTTGAAGGTCTGACACCATCCCCGAAGCAGGACCGAGATGCTGGACCATAGTGATGATGCTACTGATGCTTGTATGTCGGAGACAAAGCTGCATGAAAGTGCTCCAGTTGTGGCTCCGGCCATTGATGAAGGGACCTACAATGTAAGTTCAAATAGCTGAAGCATGGCGCTTGTGCAAAGTGTGTGTAGATTGAAGTTAGATGGAGGCTGTGGGGTTGGAGAATTGGGTGGCCCGGTCGTCTTCTCCGACAAACTTGGAGAAGAGGGAGGTGGAGTGGTTTGAGGATGCGGAGGAAAGACGAGGTGATCAGAGGGATGCACGTGAATAATGGAGGTGCGGGGAAGCTAAGTTCATGGTCAATGGAGGGTGATGCAGATGAGAGACACCTAGTTAATTGGAAAAAAATTATAAGGAAAAGAAGATGAGGATTGAAGTGGCTTACCTGGTGATAATAGCGGTCGCCGGGCTTGTGCTTGAGCTCCTAGGTAGATCTCAGGTATTCACTGGACCCCCACGGCCACTGAGGGTAGATCACCGATGTTGAATGGTCAAAGACCTGACCTACCATGGCCTGGGGTTGACACCGAAGGCTAAGTCATCATTGCTTCGTTGATATGACTCCTCCTATCACAGGGAGGTGGAGAAGACTTGGGCCCAACCCCATGTAAAGGTGGACACCTTGAAATGTGGTCGATGATGGGTTATTTGAAGGGTGGAGGTTGGCGATTTCGATGAGGGACGACGTGCTTTGAGTGGGGGATATGGAGCGAGAGGAGGAAGGACATGGTTATCTAAGATGCCTACGAGGTTGGAGGATGATAGAGCCTTGATCGGGTACTGTTCATGAGTAGTGGCGAATGATGAGGAGATGGGGATAATGGGAAGGGGTCGTCGGGTTGGTGAAGTGGAGATCTTGGGATAGAAGGTGGCTACAGGAAGTAGAAGGAATCGTGACCGTTGGATCTTGCAATACATCAGTCAGGGGAAGGGCACAGAGGAACGATCATAATCTGATCGATGGAGGCATGATCGAGGGTGGAGGATAGGCTACGTACAGGGCAGAGATGCAGGTGAGGGCGGACGACCCAGATGAGATTGGGAGTAAGATCGGGTGATGGGGAATGAGGTGCATACCAATGGTGGAGATTGATGCGCCCAAAAGTGGATCGTGTGGCACAGGAGGGTGGCACGTGTCATAGTGAGAGGCGGGCTGAAGTGAAGGGATGAGATTTGATCTGGGACTGAATCGAAGGGCTGAGGATGAGGCGCAAACGAGCGGCTAAGATTGAAGGGGAAGAAGGTGATCAGACGGTGGCGGATGGAGAGCACGTGACGTGCAAGGAAGCGGGTCACATGGCTCAACCAGAAGGAGCCACATGGCCCAATCAGGTTATTCGAGAAGAAAAGCTTGCAAAAGATGGAGAAAATGGCCGAATTTGAAAAACTCAAAACATGAGTTGACTAAAAACGGAAACAGGGTCAAACAAAGGGGAGAAATATTTTGTGAGCGTTTTTAAGGGTATAAAAACACTATAATTTTAATTTTATTTTATTTTGTATTTTTAATTCATTCTAAGACTCGGATATATACAATTTTTTTATCTGGTTTTTATTGACATTAATTTAAGCAAGGGGGTTAATATTGGCAAATTAAGATGATGAAATCGAGTTTCATCACCATGCTAAACTCAAATGTACATTCCCTAACACTTTCTGACCTATGTTATCAAGATCTAACAAACTGCCGAAGAGCCCCATGGAAGCACAACAAACCCCGACATGGAATGATGATCGTCTTGGACCTTACATCGCCCCATGGCATCTTGACTGTTGTGATGAGATCAATGTCTCTTTAAAATCGTGTGTTATTCTTTCGTCATTGGAGATTCTTACCTCTCCGAGTGAAGCCTTAGAACCACTTCAACACAGAATTTAGTGAGGCGACGTTTGACTCTTTTGATGTTATGAGTACAAATAGATACCTTCTAGATCTTAGGGATTCCATGTTGTCGGATGACTTTTACCATTACCATTTAACTCTAGCTCCGTGTTGAACATGTCAGCCCAGTGCAGACCATTTCTACAATAAATGTTATTATAATGTTTTCATATATCAATGAAAGTTATTGATTTTCACTTCCTATCTGATATTAATGAATGAATGCACTTATAATGTCTCTTCATACAATTAACGTTATATACCATGGCCATCTTGATAATCATACAACTATTGATTCAATGGTTAAATCATAGAGGTTGGTGACTGCATGACATCTAAAGAGTTGGATTTATGACTCAATTAGCAATGTCAAATGATTATCAAGAAATTATCTTCAGCATGATAAGCAAATGACAATCCTTACTCCAAAGGATGATACCCAACCGACCTCTTGATGTAGGTTCTCTATATAGGAATATAGATTCGAAGGTATCAGATACGTTAAGTCAAAGAGTTGACTTAACGGGATCGAGATAATCGAGACCTAAATCGTATGCTATCAAAATATAGACGCATCCTCTGACCGAAAAAAGATGTGTTACTATATGTCTAAGTATGTACATTATGCAGGCCATTAGGTTGATGACTAGGGATGAGAATGGATCAGATATGCCTATATCCATATCCATATTAGTTTCATCTCTATCGAATACGAATATGGATACATATATGATTCGAATATGCAGCTTCAAAATACGAATATAAATTTGAATCGGGTACTTATTAAATTCCAATGTGGTTCGAATAAAGAGAGGACCTGAATACGAATAAATAGCAAATCCAAAAATGGAACAAATAAAGATTTAATTGACTATGGATCATATATGGATCCAATAAATATCAAATTCGAATACATATCTAATATAGACCACATATATAGGAATTGAATTGTTATCATGGTTCGTAGTGGCTAAAATGGTAATGGAATATAAATAAGTAGCATGATGATAAAAATATATAGTCGATAAAAATGTCCATCTAAATTAGAATGGATATGGTACGATATATGATTCAAAAGACATGTTGTTCTATAATAAAAGATGTACCTCTTGTTTAGTATACTGACATAATCTACTCCACCTTTACACAATGCTATCAAGTTCATCTAAATATATTAAGAAGAGATACTATTGTGTAATCATATAATTGTAATTATTGAAATTATTTTAATGTTTCGAACTTGCCATTTATCTAGATTACTCTCTTAAATCATCATTCATATAATGCAAAATCAACAATATACACACACATAGATGAAAAAAAATTAAAATATAAAGGAAGTAAAAGTACATAGCAAACATTTAAGTTACATTTTGTCTCTCAAATGAACTAATAATCATTAACAGAAATTTCAAATAAAGCATGTCCAGAATACTGTAACAAGTAGTGAATTTCAAAGATGTTGTCTCTTCAAATAAAACGTATCCAGAATTACATGATATCCTTATGGGACACATCCACAATTTTCCTGTATATTTTGTACCATAATTAATACAGAGCATAAATATATCAAGATATATCAAGAACTTAAATAGTTCACCTAAATTGGCTATTCTAAAGATATGTTCTCTCCAATAGGACTGAATACTCCAGTATCATATACAATTGATCCATCAAGAACTTGACGTAAATAAAATGTAGATATGATATCATCCATGAGTGTGGATGAGGAACCTACATTTACGGTTAAAATAAAATAAATCAACTTTTTTTTATTAAAGTTTCAAGTAACATAATAACAACTAGGTATTTAACATATCTCCTTTTACCACCTTCAACTAATCCTGAGCACATATAAGTGCTTCTACTATATCAGGTGAGAACCTACTCCAATAAATATTGATCTTCTTCCTCCACCACTAAATGCAGATTCAGATGCAACAGTAGATACTGGAACACCCAGAATATCTCTTGCCATCCTAGACAAAATGGGATATGTATCTTGATTGACTCGCCACTATTGAAGAATATCAAAAGTTGTAGTAGCAGTATTGGGATCAATCACTCCATTATCAATGTAGCGGTCCAATTCTATCTTTTGTGGCTGATTTTGATAACTTTGTTTAAGAAATTTAGCAATTTTTTTCTTTCTCCTTAAACAAATTCATCATTCTCACAACTTTTTGCATCATGGGAACAACATAAGGTAGATTAACTAACAAAGTCAAAGAAAAATACTCTGCAAATAACTTTTTCAATAGAGATGAATCTTTATCAATCACATGTGAAGCATTCTCGTGATAAATTTATCCAAAATAAAATTCAACATACTTCATCTTATGGTTCAGATCTAAGAAACATGTGATTGTCAACATGGTGTTACTTGTTTACCAATACTTTTCAAATTTCACCTTCATTCTAATAGCCATTTGAGAAATGGTTTCTTCAACATCGATACACCACTTCAAAAGGAGGGTGTAGATTTTACAAAATTCTCCAAAGAAGTGATTTGAAATAGGATATCTTGTACCGAAAAGAAGTTCTGTCATATCATAGAAGTATCATTGAAGATTTTCAAACAATTTGCAATATTTTTAACTAAAGTCCATTCTTCATCTGAAGGACATTTATTATACTTGGGAACAAATATATGATAACTTCCAAGAGCATCTTGATGATCTAAAATAGATTTTAGTATCAAGTATGTGGAGTTCCAACAAGTGGAAACATCACGTGATAAAGACTTCTCAAAAGAAGAATTTACCTTATTAACAACTTCTTCAAATTTTTCTTTATGCTTAAGAGAATTTCTAATGAACTTCATTGTTTCTCTTATTCTATCAATCATATGTTCAATTTCATTTATGCCATCCTGCACAACTAGATTGACGATGTGAGCAGCATATCGTAGATGAAAAAAATCCATCACTCATGACAAGGCTTTTCTGAAAATTTAATCTCATAATTTATAGCAACATCGTTTGTAGAATCATTGTCAACTTTTATCAAAAATAACTTACGAAATAGATTCCATTCAAGAACTTTCTTTGTAAACTGTTCACATAATTTTCCCCAGTTCTTCTTCCTTCAACATGCATAAAATTGGTGATTCTTTTTTGTAACTTCCAATCATTATCTAAAAAATGAGATGTAATACACGAGTATATTTTGTTCTGACATGATGTCCATTTATCCAATGTATAACTCATTCTACAAGGTAGTGACTCCAACAATTAAATTAGTTTCTTCTTCTCATCCTTATAGACGCACAAACTTTTTTCCAAAGTGATTCTTGATTTCATTTGAAAGGATGGATTTATCAATATACAAAAGTTTCTAAACCCAGCGTGTTCATTCGGGAAAATGGATATGCATGCAAAATAAATATCTCCGCACACTTTCTTTGACTCACTTTGTCATCAAACTTGGACATAGAATACTAGAGGTTAATTCTTGACCATAAATAACATCAATTAGCTATATCCTTTCACATAATAAATAAATATTTATAAACTCATACCCCAAATAAAAATAACATGAGAAATACAACACAAGTCAAGTTCACACCACCCAACAAAAGGAAGCATCGACTTTGCATACCCAATTGGTGTTTGGAGAAGCTGAACATTGGAGCCATAGAGAACAACAAGCAGTGACACTGGGCGGTGCTGGGCTATTGGTGGCGAGGGCAGAACGAAGAGACACAGACTTATGTGGTTGGAGGGCTGGAGGAGGGTTCCAATTGGGAAGGGTGGCTGCTAGTACATGTTATTGGTGCACGATACCGCGACCACGTTGAGGAAGTGGTGCTGGACTGGCGAGGGCTGAGGAGGACGATGAGGACACAAGGTCGAAGGAGGAGGATGGGGAATCGGGACGATGGGAGGGATTTGGGGTCGAGGATGGGAATCAGGGATGTCATCATCAGTGTCAATGGGAAATTGGGAATAAGGGCTAGGGTTATATGGTGAAAGAAAGAAGAGGAGAGGTGAAAGAGTTATTTACACTTTAGGCCTATAGAGTTTTTAATATTACATTAAGTAGTTTATTACAAAATTAAATGTTGTATTCGGATATATGGATCCACATCTGATTTTTTTCACTTGACAATATCAATCCAAAATAATTTTAGAACCCATATCCATATTCGATTCACATTTGAATCGATATTTGAATCTGGATATCCGTATTCGGTAATTTTCCGAATACCGTAAGCGGATATTCGGATATATCCATATCTATTTTCATCCCTATTGATGACCTAATCAAAGTCTATACACCCGCGAGCTGGTGTGCATACGAGGACATATTGAGTAATATGATCTCTCATAGTGATCATACAGGTTCACTACTAAACTATAAGACATGAGCTCAGTCACGAGATAGTGGGACCAACCAAATTACATTGATGGTCGTCTTTCTTTATAATCATGATAAGATTTGTACGTATGATATATGCTTTTTGGAAAGCATATGATTAATACCAACTCTCAATGATCGAATGAGAAACATAATGATAAAATCCTGAAGAAAAAAGTTAAAATGTGATAAGAACTTCGGATTTATTTTAGATCTTCTAGTAAGCAGGATGCATGGGTATTAGGAATACTCAAGGGTGAGTGATCTTAATCGATTGTGTAATCATGATGCTTATATTCTGAGGGAGTGACAAAACATTTTTGGATTTTAATCACTCCACTTAATAGATTAATTATCCAATCTTAGTCCAAATATTGGACATTCACCTGAATATGATTCAGACGCAATGAGAAGATTAATTATTCATTCTAACTTGATTATACATCTCTGAGCGTTGCTCTAGATCTGGATATGAGATCACATCTCAGTATCCAAGTCACTATAAATGGAATATGCAGTCACCATTCCTTATATCCAAGTATCCGCGGAGAAGGCATATTGTTCTTGAAAGAGTTTGAGAAAGATTCTATTGTTGACAATATCCGAGCATTGAAACATTGATAATTAAGTATGATGTAATTATCATTAATGATGTGGATATGATTCACACTATTTGGATATATGAGAGGTATCTAAGATAATTAGATTAGATTTAATTATCATAGATGTGAGTATTATGGATAACATTGTCCACAATAATCATAAATATTGTGAATTTGATTCAAAATATTATGGAGAGATTTAATTGTAAATGAGATTTGAAATTTATAAGTTCTAAATGCAAATACGATTTACATTTAGTATTGGATGGATGAATATGATTCATAATTATCAATGACATGATTAAAATTATCATAAAATAATTTGAAATTATTTTGTGAAAATTCAAGCAACAAAAATTGTTGCAACATGTGGAAAATGTGATTGAGATTGATACCTCATGAATTAGTAAAGAAAAGGAGGCACTTTAATTCTCATTAGGAGTGGGCGGGCGTAGAATTTATTCTATGGTGATCATCTACCCTATATTGGGAAAGAGGCTATACTCCTTTCTATTTATTCAACATGAAATTGATTTAATTGAAATTGAACTTATTTAAGAATGTCTTCAACTTATTTATTTCCTTTAAATTAATCAATTATTATTGCAAATTGTTGCAACAAAATCTAGGTCATTTATTTAAATTTAGGAATGCATCCTAGCCATCCAATTTTGTATAAGAGAAAGGCCAATCCTAGTGTTTTCTCTACACAAGTTCAAGCAATAAAATTCTCTCTCCTTCTCTCTCATACATGTTCAAGCTCTCATCCTCTCAAACCCTAGTGATCGTCCACCATGGGGTTTTGTTGAGAGAACTCCGTTGTCATCGTGTTTCCGTTATGCTGTCGGATTTAATGCTCATGAATCTCCATCTTCTTCGGTATCCCATGCTCGTAAGGAAGACTATGGATTTCATGAGATGAAATCAGAGGGTTTCGTGCTTAGATCGTCAACTGGATTGCAGGAAGCATAGGTCTCATCCACGTGCCCGCAAGTGCTCACTTCGACGGATAAGACTTGAGACAGGAGATCTCTTCGTTTAGAGACACAAGAATCGCGATCGCCCTACAAGAGGTAACCCTAATATTTGTTTGTGATCAAGATGAATCAATATGAGAATGGTTCCCAAGTCATATCATTTCATCAAATTTTGTTAATTTCCTATGCCCCTTATGAGTATTGCGACTAGTTGACATAGATCACATACAATGCGATCTTCACTCCTCCATGATGCACGATGTGAAATCCCCTACCATCACTTTGGATATTCGTTGCTTCTTGACTCCTCGAGAAGCTGATTTTGGAGTGGTCTCGAGGGTGGAAAATTCGCCTAGGCGATACGTGGGAATTCTTATTCTTCGTGACCCTCGTGAAACCTTTTATTTTGTTTGGTACCATAAGGGAGCCACCTCTTGAAGAGGCGTCTTTGATTTTAGCCAAAGTTGTCTTTTCAAGAGACAGTTTGGGATTTTTTTACATATATGCCGATTTTGTCTAGAAAAGGTGGCTTCCGTGAGACTTTTTCCCAAATATCGAGTGTAAAACCAAAGTCGTTTCTTGAAGAGATGACTTACCTATAGTATTTAACAAAATAAAAGATTTCCTGGGCTCAGGGGGAATAAGAATCCCTATGTACCGCCCATGCGAATTTTCCTCGATCTCGAGGAGAGAAATCTCTCAATCTCTCAAGTTGATTGTATGCTTACAGGATCCCATTGTATCTTCAAGCATATGCACTCTCTAATATTTGCGCTCTTCAATTTTCTGGTGCGAGATTTTGGAAAATCGACTAACTTTGAAGTTCCAGATGTCCACGATACCGATATCACACATGTAAGTTTGCATGTCGAGATCCTAGACTTCAGAAGACTCCTTCATCGGACCAGATTCCTGTTTAGAAAGCGACAGCAAACCACTAAAATATTTCATTTATCCCGATGCACCTGATTTGGTGAAATCTTCTCCTTAATTGGGAGGTATACATAGAGTGGAAAATTACTTCATACTAACTAATATATTAGACCATTGGATCAGGATGAATCCCATTAGAGTAGAATTGGTACCTACCTATCATGTTTTGGTAGGTTTGGGAACTGAGTGACATCCTCTCATCGGCATCGGTTCCTACTACACTGGTAATGGATGGAAGAGCTCCCAAGGAAATCCAAGACTCCAACCTCTCTCGCAGTAGTCGAAGGGCTTTCTCTCCGCTATCAATAAGCTGGAATCATTCACAAACAAGAAGATCTATGTATTTAAGGAAATACTCGAGTGTTTTTATGGATTGGACACAGATTGACTACCTAGCGATTGTAGAAACACTAGGTATGGATCAAGTGTCCCTTTGCTACGCTATCTATAAGGGACTATTTGACAGGGGAATAGTATTGTAATTATAATAATCTTTTATTCCCCTCTTCTCCCATCTTATTCCACTTCCTTATTATCATTTCCTTGTCCACACTTCCCTTATTCTACCTCTTTTTCGGGACTTTAGAAAAAGAGGGATTATCCTGCCTATTCCTTCCTGATTTTGTAAAGAACATCAGACATTATGGGTTCATGGTGTTATATAAACATATATTGAAATTAATAACTAAGTTGAAATTTATTGCATGGTGTGGGTTCATTTTAAAATTCGGATACGTATACGGAAACATGTACATTGCGGATATTGAAAATTGTAAATCATATTTAAATAAGGATAGAGATACGGATATGGAAACAAATTATCATGATTCGGATATAGATATTTAGCAAATGAAAACATATTATCATGTGTATAATATGTGTCCTCTAACGTTTGCATTCAATAGTATTATGTTTGTTAAATTGAAATAACTAATTAAATCAAAATTAATAAACAAGAAAGACAACATAATAAAAAAAAGATATTATACTAAATTTGATAACTTGTATAATTAATGATCAAATAATATAGAGATATATATTTTTCTTCCCACACTTGAACATGACTCAGATGCAACATATTAGAAGTAATATATTAACATATTTGGAGATATACACACAAGTTGATGTATGTATATACAATATACACTCGTAGATTCAGCAATACGGATATTCGTATCTGTATCTGTTAAAAAATATGTAATCATATATGTATCCAAATCCTAAAAAAACTGAAAATAAATTATGTATATTTATTAGTAAAAAAATAAAAATAAAACTCGTATTCATATCCTTATCCGTCAAAAGAAAAAATAAATATTCGTATCCTTCTAAAACCGATACAATGACGGGTGGAGACATACATACATACAAACACACACACACACTCTACAAGAAAAGTGACCTAAGGCAACGAATAATTTAATATTCGTTGACATATCTTTCGTAGTTAAATATGTAACAACGAATATTATCCGTTGCTTACTTCTTTAAATTCACAATAAATTACGGTATTCGTTGCTATATTTCTCGCAACAAATCATATAACAATGATTATTCGTTGCCTTTTCTTCTAATCATTGCTAAATTTGGCAACAATTAGTGCGAATTTTAATGAATAATTCAACGGAAAAATCATCATTACTTGGACATTTAACAACGAATATGATATTTATTTCTAACTACAAGAACAAAGAATGATTTGACAATGAATAATATTCGTTGTTATATCTTTAACATCGGAAGATATGGCAATGAATATTCAAATTATTCGTTGCCTTAGGTCTCACATATCACGTTGCATCTCTATTAATAATGATTCAGACTTACACTTACTATTTGTTAACCACCATATTTAACTAACTTACAAACCTTATTCCTTATCCCTCATGTGTTATTTTTTTAAAACAGAGAATACCATCTACCTGCATTTATTCCTTCTTATCCTCCCTCATTCCTATTCTTCCAACCGAACAAAAACATTATCTTAGTCCACGTTATCCCACCCCTTTATTCTTCCTTACTCCCCTACCAAACACGCTATGAGGGTATGGTGTGTTAAATTGGTATAAGGTAATCCATTTTTTGTTTTGGTGTTTAGGTAGAGGGTTAAGTTGGGGTTGGGTTTCTTATGTGTTTGTTGTGATATGATTGTATTGAAGTTTGAAAAAGTGTGATTACTGTGATGTGATTGTATTAAAGTTTGAAAAAGTGAGTAGAAGTTGAGTAGTTTATAATTTTTATATGATATGATGGTATAATATGTTATTTTTTGATAGAGTTGATAAAATAAAATTAATTTATTAAATATACACCTAAGAGCTTTCTACAAGATATTAGGTTTGAACCTTAAGCTGCGGTTTTACCATTAAGGTTCATGTTTGCATCTCGTTTTGTTATTAAGCAACTTGTTATCTTGCGCTTTCTTTTTTGTAAACAAAAAATTCGGGCGGTTTATCGTTGCTGCGTTTTAAATGAATAAAAACAATTCTAGAGGCCTTAATGGTGGACCCACCATTAATAAAGTTTTCAGGCTCATGTTTAATCATCAACTTGATATTATTTTTATTAAGAAATAAAATGAATCACACCTCCGATGCTCCTTATTGTTAGCGTGCCTGATAGTTGGGATTATCTATCGTTTTAAACCCGTTATCGGGAGAGGTGGAAATCTTCTTCCATTTCCTTTTCCCGTTTGGAATTATCGCCAACTTCTCAGATGGCGTGCACTTCTTCACGACCACCTCTATTTATGAGCCATCGAACTCTACGTAAAAAAGAATTCTCCATTGATACGCTACGAGAAAGAATCCTTTATAGGAACAAGTTATGGGTTTGGACAAGAGGTTTATGTTGGGGATTTCACCATCAACGAGATTTGCATGGATGTTTCTGTCTTAGAAGGAACAAAGCATCACCGAGATCAAATGACTTCTCGATGAATTTATGTCAAGACTTTTGGCATAGCATCCTTTAATTGGACCAAAGCACTTAGGAAAAGTTTAACAAAACAAACTGATTGCTTGAAATTCTTTTCTCTTAGACTACCATTATATTAAAATGAAACTCATCCATTTTCCATTAAATTCTTTGATAATTGTTCTTTCAAGATTAAATCTTGCTATTGTCTTATCCTTGATGTGACCTATAAAACCTATTGAACCCCAAGGACTCCTCCTCATGTTGGTTACTTATTTTGACCCTTGATGTGATACTGAAGCCTTGGTCCCTTTGGAGCCTTTAGGGTGCTTTTCGATAGCAGATTATCAAAGGGAGGGGTAACATGTTTTTGTGTTTTGATGTTTGGATAGAGGGTATGGGTTAAGAGAAATTCATATTATGATCAATTAAAGGAAATCAAACATTAATCTAACTGCTTGTGGTTTAGCAGTATTTGATATTGCATGGATTATATGTACCATGACAATGTGAATCGGGAATAATCATCAATATAAAATATAGACAAACATACGTAATGATTCTGAATATGAAATCGACATTCTTGTGAAAATCAACCGCAATGAGGGATAAATGATACAACTTCGGTACCTTCGAGAATGTTCTCTCGGGATCTCCACTCATGCATAATCGACACCTCTAGTGCTTCGATCACGACGAGCACATGCACATGGATGACTTTGACCTCTCATACGTGATGGTGGTTTTGGATCATTGATTGGGATCGACTTCCTTGATGATGAAGATGGCTCTTTGGCACTTATCCAGCCAAAGTAATGGTTTTCAGACAAGGGGAGAGAGCGTGGGTGTCTATGTTTTAAGAGGGAAACCATCCGTCCCTTATTTAAGGAAAGGGCAGAATTCAGGTCCGATTATGATTTTTACATAGATCCCAATCCATCAACTTAAAACATTAATATCTTAACCTAAGAAGCTTGGAAATTGATGTTCTTGGTTTGT
This sequence comes from Ottelia alismoides, assembly GCA_037367405.1. Lineage (NCBI taxonomy): Eukaryota > Viridiplantae > Streptophyta > Magnoliopsida > Alismatales > Hydrocharitaceae > Ottelia > Ottelia alismoides. The sequence goes on along the minus strand of JAZKJV010010131.1, from coordinate 687,215 downwards.
TGAAAAGGTCTGGATGAGATCTACAAAATGGTGTGGTCATTTATATTTTTTGGATGCCATAAACTCTATATTTTAAGAAGAAAATACAAAATTTTACATCGATCTATCTAAGTTCACTCGATCCAATTAACCATACTTGATTGATCGGCCAAAATAGCATGATTAATCAACGAATATTGTATCTTTAATATTTTTTATCATATTTATTTGCAATGGCTACGTTTTTAAAGGATCGACTATTACACTATAAACATGATCATAGACCAATGTTGAAATTTACACATTCTAAAAACATTTCATTCCTTTTTCTCATTTTTCTTTATCGTTCGTCATTCTATGAGAGATTTTTTGTTCTATGAGCTATTCTGATCATATTGATTCATTCAAGCTCTCCAAGCTACCATCGATCGCCTCCAAGTTTGCAAGTTTCTCTACTACTGGTCAGAGACAGATTTTCTCCATGTTACAAGACTATTGTAGAAATATTTTTTATTTCTATATTATAATCACATGTGTTTATATTTCGAGATACTGCTTATTTGTTATACTTTTATATATTTGTTTTGCAATATATCTATGCTGGTAATACAAAAGATATTGTACTATTTTTTAAATAACACTTTCTAGAGGGAGTCTTAGTGTCAAATCTAAGCATTGTGGGTCCTTTGGTATTTGATTCAAGAAGGTCTCGAGACATTCAGAATCTTCCCAATCCTCGATGATACCTTAGTGTCTGAACCACAAGTGATGACTTTGGTGTGTGATCCATGGTTGTAAAGCATAATGGTGTTTGATCCAAGAACTTCCCAAAATGCTTGAGTAATCTTCACAAATAACCCATGCAGTGAAGCAATTGATTGGTATGGTCGATGGGGAATCCCGAGTTATGGATTTGGATTGTGGTTTTCACCTAGTTGGATTTTCACATTAACATATATGTGCTTATAGATTGAATCTCGAGTTTGTTTGTTTTACTTATATTTAAATTTTGTCGTAACAATTAAATAGATACTACCCCTCGGCAGTCTTTCGATACTACAAGCACTCTCATGTCCATGTCACATAAACTCGTGAAGACCAATTGGTGAGGATTTTGAGAAGAAACTCTAGGACAATTAGATGCATGATTTTATATTTAAGGGAATTGGATCAATTTTTTTATCTATAAGTATTCATGGATAATTTCTTCGTGTTTGCTAATTCTTTCAAGGAAACTCTCATATTCTTAGATAAAACTTTGTAAAATGTATAAAGATAAACCTAATTATATTTTTTAAAAAGTCGTATTTTGCCCATCAAGGAATTACTTTCAGGTCTATTGTGCCAAATTAGCATGAAGGTTGAGCCTGCAGAAGTTGATAGGATTACACATTTATTCCCTCCTTCCATAGAAAAGGTGTTTAGACGTCCTTAGGGTTTTTTAGCATTTTAGATTCTTTACCTTCCATAATTTGTTTCATCATTATCTCCTTGTAGTGGTGTATAAGATCTCTGTGAATTTTTCTCTAGTATAGCATGCTATCGTCAATTCATGTCTTCTACTTCGGACTTTTTTCAAGTTTTGAACTATTAGGTCCCAAAATGCCATTGAAAGGACAATTAGGTGCTTATTTGCAACCACATAACTGAAGGAAGTAAATAAGAATTTATTTACTACGCATCACGGAAACACGAAATATTTAACAAACTTTTTGCCAAAATAATGTTAGATTGTCGTATGAACTAAAAAAAATGTAGCACATCAATTTGTGCATTCAGAAATTATAAATTCTAAGAAAAAAATTCCAAAAAAATTTCTGATATTCACAATGAATAATGGAGATAGATCATGATTTACCTTTGAAGGATAAGTTTCTAAGATAAGAAACCTCCTGAATCAAGTCCGATCTGCGGAAGACTTTCTCGTGGGCGTGGAGATCAATCGTGTAGCTTCCCACGAATCCGGACATAGAATATGGCACTAAGAAGAGAGTTGTGAGAGTTGATGACTCTCAAGACTCTTTCTCTCTCAAGTGGGCATGGAATTTAGAAGAGAATTTGTGTTTAGAATTGTAGTGAAAAAAGAGGGCATGGCCCTCCTTTTATACTTGTTGTACATGCCCAACATGTACTATGGTAGCCCTTGGATTTTAAATCAAGGACTAAGAGCAAGTCCTATAATGATTATATCCTTATTATCTCCAATTACTTTAGTCCTTAATTAATTAAAAAATAAACAATAACTTTAGAGTCCAATTTAATAAGAACTCAACAAAATGGTCGACCATGTATACTTAGTATACACGCCCACCACCTTACATAAATGAAAATTGCTGTCGCAACTTTAATTAGTTAATTAATTAATTAATTAACTTGATAATCATATTATCATCGGAATAAGTGATTGATCATGTCGCAATGAGGACGTTGCGAATATAAGTTGGGGAGGTTGTAACACCCCAACCCCAAACATAGTCCCACATCGAAACTCACGAAGTGTGGGAGTGGTTTATAAGTGGTGGGGATTACTGCTTGACAACTTAGGCTTAAGTTTCATGGACACCTACCATCGGGGCATCAAATTTTGAATGGTTGTCAACAGATCCATTTGGGTCCAAACCCAACAAGTTGTTAGGATCATGAGAAATCTTCATTAATTCCACATCTCTATCAATAAACCATTCACCTGTAATTAACACTAAACCTAATGTTATTGTATTTATCACTAACATTTTCTTTATTATTAAAAATCCCTAAAAATTAGGTTAAATATTGTCTAGATCACACCCTCTCTCCGTCAAGACCTTCCAGCACTTCCAGCCTTCTCCTCCGCCCACGACGGAGGAGAACCCACCTCGAGCTCCCACTTCTTTACTCCGTCAGCCCTCCATTCCACTCCCCTTTGCTCGTACATACGCTTCTAACACCTGTAGGTCGCTTACTTCTTCATTGATTGGAGCTATCAACACGCCTCTGATATTGTGCTCCGCCTCCAACGAAACAACACGCCCCGCTTCTGCAATCAGTGCAGGACATCTGCCTTACCTCTAGCTTCTCCGTCACCCTCCAGCAAACTACCACAGCCTATGGAGGAGGAGTAGAAGCACGATCGAGGGATCATGGGCTCGTCGGAGCCAAGTCCCCTCGACGCCACCCATGGCAGAGGAAGAAGGAGCAGATGCCCTTGGATCATGATCCAAGGGTATCTGCATCAGAGGGATGTCAGTCATTGATCAGACCTTGTTATGCAATCAACCGTCCATCCGCAACACGTATCCTAACCATCGGATCATCATGATCTGATGTCTTAGATCAATGCTTGAACCTCCATTCATACCTCTAGCCTTGGGATACCCGAGCCATTCCCCAAGCCGCTATCAGTTGCCACGTGTCTCAGTCAATTCCTCCACTTGCTTCGGCAATCGTCAAAGCGTCTCAAGGTCAGTGACCCTCTTGTTGATTTGTTATACCATGGAGAGCTTATCAACTATTATCCCCATTCTAGGGATTAGGTCATCTGTCAGATCTGCTACAGTCCTCCTAGATGTCTCGTTAGATAGGCTTGAGGAAGACACCTGATAGGCTCTGTTGGCTTGAGATCTGCATGTTTCCGACATCTGCTCTAGGATCTTCCAAATGGCATCTTCGTTCTTATTCAGATAGCAACCTCCACGGGCTGCACTTATTAACCCCTACATATCTGGGGTCATGCCACAGAATAGGGTCTGGACTAAGATCACCTTGGTAATGCCATGGCAAGGGCATTTTTGTATTAAATCATTGAATCTATCTCATGCTTCATGGAATGGGTCGTGGGGGACTTGAGGAAAACTAGTGATCTTTATCCTCGTCTAGTTAGTCCTACTGAGTGGGTAGAACTTCTTCAAAAATAAATCTTTAAATTGCATCCAGGTCATACATCTAACCTCGAGGTTCTTCCATCAATAGGCGGCCTTATCTCCTAAGCTAAACGAGGTAGCCTTCAGCCTGATGTAATCTTGTCCAACCCTAGGGTGACTAAGGTTGTTACAAACCAGCTCTAAGTCTCTTAGGAAAGCATATGGTTCTTCGTGGCATTTCTATTAAACTTCGGTAGAAAACTAAGGAAATGGGGCTTTAGCTCGAATGCTTCTGGGGGTACCTACGGTACGAGCCAACTATGCATCTCATTCTCCGCTGGGTTGTAGGCATCTACCATCATTCTATCTATTCCACCTGCCTCTATCACGTGTCCCATCAAGGCCATAAGATCTGCATTCATCTCTCGGCTCTAGCTAAAAGGGCAAGGATTTGATGCATATGATCATCTCTGTGTTCCTCTTCGTCTGGGTTTTTCTTAAGAGGCATCTTGGTTTTGGGTTGATCTTCTTCACCTGGTACAACAACGTGGTCTATATTAGAAGAAGATATAGGAATGAAGATGTTCTCGTCGAGGCGAATGTCTTCCTCGAAGAGATGAGAGGAGAGGAAAGGAATGGTTTGAGGGTAACCATCCTGAGAGTGGGGGATCCCAAACTCAAGAGGGTTATGAGCTCGGGTTGGCCCAAGTTACGCTTGGGCCAATGAAGATGAAAGTCATGAGCTCGGGTTGGCCCAAGTTACGCTTGGGCCAATGAAGATGAACTTCGTGAGGGGTTCAATGAGAGATTTGTGAAGCTTGAGTATATGCCCCCACAGTCAGTCATCTTTGACTGCAAAAAGAAGAACCGGGAGAACCTGAAGAAAGCAAATGAATCATAAAACCTTGAATTGACACTCAACACGGTAAAGGACCCGAACCCGATTCTGATTAATATGGTTGATTTTAAGTGTGATTTTTAAAGAAAATAGCAAGGATTACATGGCATATAGGGAAGTCGGCTCAAAGCCGGATGCGTCTCCCCTGTTTAACATGTCGCCTAAGATACTAACGCCCTTCCTTTCTTCGCTCCTATCCCTAGCGAAGAAGTTCAAGGACCTGCCCCTATGTACCTACCTAAGTAGGCGGAGGCTGACAAGGATTTTAACTTCACCCCGAAGGCTTACTAGCAACTTGCCGCGGTGCACCGCTGCTTTGCCCCTATCTACCTATCGAAACATGCGGAGGCTACTTGACGTTGGTCAGTTGAACCTATAAGAATTCTACATGTGATATTTGCTATAATCGGGGTACATGATATGGAAGGCAGGGATTTTGGCTCTGTCATAGGGTGTGCATACACACTCTGTACCCTCACTCAGGCTGAAATCAAGGTTGGGGTTATTCTCCCGCAAACAGAATTTCCGATTTTATGTTGACTTTTTTGGTCAATTTATTTAGCAGTCCTGATTTTAAGCTAGATGACCACTTATTAGTCCAACACACAAGGCACGCCTTTCGTCCAGTCCCAATTTTCTTTAATCCTAAGTTAGAAAACCAATGAGGAAGGAATCGAGAAAAGCTTATGCACGATAAAATGATGATGTATGCCAAGATTAGAAGACTTATAGTGATCCTCGCGCTCTACACGGGGATGAAAAACAGAATTAAAATTTTATCTAAATGAATGCAATTGACAAAAAGCCGCTCCTAGACAAGCAGTTCTATTAGCGAGTGAAGAACAAGTTAAATTTGGCTAAGTTCTGCCGTCTAAGTGCATCTTTTAATGGTGAAGTGTGGTCCTAGATATTACGAGCACAAACAATCCTAAGAAAGCTCAAAGAACCGTGAGTGCAGGTCCTATCCTACGTCAAGCATCCACGCAACACACAAAGACTCTTTTTAATATTCACTTACACGTGCGAGAACCCAAACAGGAATCACAGTAAATTCAAACTTTTTTATAAGTTCTCTCAACAACCACTCAGTTCAAATCGATGCAGGTTCTTCAGCTCACCTGGTGAATGGCCTTTGATGCCTCATGTTCCTCGCATAAAAATAAATGATGGTCAGAGAGAGAATGACACAGAATAAACAAATGTTGAAAATAGACAGAAAAAAATATTCACAAGAAAAACCAGGAATCAGACTAAAAACCTAAAATCTAAATTTTTCTAAAAATTTAACCTAAGTCGTGCCTCCCAGCGATAGTGCCATTTGAAAAACTCAAATTTTATCTTTTAATAATGTCGAATTAACAAGTTTGTTGTATTTGAATAAATTCGAGTCAATGAAAACTGCTTTAATTAATATAGCAATTAATATCGAGCGATAATTTTTATTTTACTTGGGCAAGTCCAAGGTCGAACTCAGGGAGATAGCTTTATCCTTAGAATAATTTAAGTCGATTCAGATGCTAGGCTTTCAGGAGAATATTTTTTGGAATGGTTTTTTATGCAATTAAAATGCAAATGCAATTCAGACCAAATTCAAGGGTTAAAATATAAATTATTACCAGATTAAGTCCAAAAATTCTCAAACTTGGTCAGAATGTTAATTATGATGAAATGAAGCTAACCTTTTGTTTTGAAATTTCTCGACTCTAATTTAATTACTTATGAATTAAACATGAATGAAGGATGACTTCTACTAAATTAATTTTAATAAATACCATATTACATTATTTTTGGAAACTAAAATTATCCTAGATGACTCTATGTAAAATGAATCCACGAAAATTACTAGATCCCAAAAACAACTAATTGTTGACTTATTAAAAATCAATTAAGTGAAATACCAATTAATTTATTTAGACCTCTTTATGTGTGCAAATGATGTGATTTTTTAGCACAAAATAAAACTACTCTAACTCTACCTATTGTGATTTTCTCGCAATATTTGGAGCAACAATCGATTTAATAATCAATTAAAGACAAACAATGGGCTAAATATGCTATTTTCCACTAAAATAATTTTTTAAATAATTTGAAGCTCACAATAATATAACAAGCATTCACAATGATAAAGCCTAAGATGTTCTAAAATATGCAATGTTTTAAATGACAAAATGATGCGAAATGAATGTTTAAACAAATATGCGATCACAGGGGTATAAATGCAATACATAATTAAAAGTGATTAAAGAAACGTGCTGACTGGACTATAGTGCGATTACTTATACTTACAGGGGTATGGATGCAAATTTTCCAGTGGAAAGTGTGCCTCGTATGTGACTTCTATTGGCGGGGACTCTAGTGTAATTTGTTGGAATGACAAAGGCCCTATTACATTTTTTTTAGTAGTCACGTGATATGCACGTGACTCTTGAACAATGGGGGCCTCTTGAAATGTTATGCAGATCCATGTGTGTCTTCGCAATTTTTCCTCCCCACGCATGCAGAGCACGTGCTGGGAGAGTTCTGTCTTCTTCTTCACCCCGGTGCCTTGGGGGCGAGGATGAGATTGATTGGCGCCGACAGGCCTGCGCAAGACGGTGAACTGTCAGGCTGCAGCGGTGGAGCTCGGAGTAGTGTGCAGATGGGAATTGGCGGAGGTGTCAAAGGATAGCAACGGCTAGCGATGTCAGCGGCTATGAAGGCGAGGAGGTTGTGAGCTCGAGCACAGGGAATAGAGCTCGTCCAGGCGACACATGCCCAGAAGCTCCAACGAATGAGTGGTGGTGGAGACGCCTTGTGCTGCAGACCATCGAGGGGGCAGGAGCATGTGAGGGAAGCGCGTACGAGGCCCAAGGCTATTGAATGGAGGCTGTGAGCTCGAGGAGGGCGTCTAGAGGCGTTTAGATGTCGACAGGGTGCAACAGTCGAGGCGGTCGCTTGGTGGAATGATCGAGCCGATCAAGAAGATACGGGCGAGGCATGACTAAGCTGAGAAGGTTTCTTTCATGTTTACCGATGCGGATCGAGGCAATTAGGGTCAAGGCGGAGGTGAGGTCGACCGTGAAGATGAAAGATGGAGAGATGTCCGATGGAGATGGAAGTGGACCAACAGTTCAGTGATGATGCAATCGAGGAAAAAATGAATGTGGAGGACTACGGTAAATGATCGCAAGAGTAGATTAGGGTATCTCGATTTGGAGATGAAGATGAAGTAGTAGAGAAAGGGGAACAGAGAGGAAGAATGGAAAGGAAGGATTACCTGAAATTGGATGGATCGAATTCGCCTGGGACTGGAGGTACAATACCTCTGGTTGCCGCTCGACACCTGACAGAAGGCGGAGCTCGGCAGCCACTGTGGATGCAGCTGCAACGGAAGGTTGTGTACCTTCCAGATCTCATCATAGGGATGTAGCTTGTCGTCACATCGACCAACTCAAGATGTTGTCACCATCTGAGATTTCAGGGAGCTCGAAGCTACCGGTGGCTCCCTCTCCAAGATGGTGGATGGCTTGGAATAGCAGCAGAGGGGGGATATTTAAATGGGGAACTTGGGGTTCCGGTGATGGGAAGATTGACTTGAATGGAGGTTATGGGGCGAGAGGAGGAAGAACGTGGACCGCGTGGGTGGGCGCAAGGATGAGGGATGATGGGGCTTCATCGTGGGTTGGTTGGCGAGATGAGGGGAGCATCGAGATAGTGGAAAAAAGCAAAGGGCGAAGGTCATGCGAGCAGTGGGAGACGTGGGCGAGGGATCCATCTGGAGGAAGGGGACAATGTCTCGACCGTTGGATCTCGTGATCCAACGGCTGAGGATGAGGCGTTAAGGAGTGGCGTGGATTAGATATGTGGATGTGAGATGGAGGGCTAAGATGGAGCAACGTGTCTTGAAGATAGGACGATGCTAGAGAACGGGTGAGATGCGATTGAGAGTAGGATCAAACAGTGAAGAAGTGGGCTTGGAGTGAACAGCAAAGATTTGAAATGAATGGAGGAAATCAGGCAACGCTTATGGATGACAAGTGTCGCAAAGAGAGGTGAGCGGGGGTGAGCGACCCAGGTGCGATCTAGGTCTCGATCTAGCGACTGAGAAATGAAGAGGAATGGATGGCGTGGATCTGATAAAGAGGAAGATGATCGGATGGTGGAGTAAGCGGGGCACGTGATGTGCAAGGGACCGGGCCACGTGACGCAACTAGAAAGTGCCACGTGGCCCAATCTAGTTATTCTGATTAAGAATGTGAAATATGAGGGATAAGAAAGCTGAATTTGGAAAAACTCAAAACAAGAAAGTTGTATATCTCAATAAGATCTACAAGTTTCAAGTTTATCAAAAACGGAAAAGACGTCAAACATAGGGAGAAAATACAAGGGCAAAAATACCAATAAGTACAATATACAATAGGGGCCCAAAACCCAAGTTTCACATACGATGTCCAATTTTTATGAAATTGCTCTTGTTTTGGAGGTACTTGAATGTATATTACTTTAAAAGTGAGTAGACCTAAATCGGGCACTATATGAGAGAGATATGTGCATTTTAAGGGTCTTGGTCTTTAACTTGGATTTGGGTTTTATTGGACAATTTTACTAGTATTTTTTGGTATTTTTCCTTTATTATTGTTAGTAATATATACACTATAGGGTTGATTTTATTGGATTTGGAGATAGTACAAAATAGATACAAATATGGTATTTACAGGTGATTTTTACAAGTGAATTGGGCTTTTTATTTAATGCAAACATAAATGCCAAAACACATATATTATTTATGCATGCATGAATGCTAATTATGCAATACAAGTGGAAATATGCAGCTAATTACTTGGGAACCAAGCTCTATTTTCAATTTTTAGAGTGATGAATCATATATTCATCAACCCCCTATACTTAAACCATGCGCGTCCCCGGGCAACTAAAATGAAATGCAAGAGTGAAATGATTTTGGGTTCCATACCAAGATCATGAACAAAAGTTGAAAAATGGAGCTTGACTCGACCTTTGGATTAATAATGTGGCAGAATGTTATTGGGTTCTGAATTTAAGATCTAACAGCCTTTAAGTTCCACAAGTCTTCTATATTCAAGATGCCTCAACATTCAGTCAGAACAAATCCTCATACGCAAATTTTCTGATGACTATGAATTTTACTTGTACTGTGTAAATGAAATATATCTCTCCACATAAGAAATGGCAAAGAACCAACCTCCTCTAATAAGGTAACTCTAATTCTCCAGTCCAGTAACTATTTCCTCGAGGAGCAGGGTATTCCCTTCTAAGTTCAAGTGCAACCGGCTTAAGAAGAGGGGGTGGAGAGAAGAATGGACAGTAGCCAGTGTAGCTACCTATCCTAGGATGCTTAACCAGTGTAGCCAAGTCATCCAGCTGCAGGCTTCTATGGTGTGATCTTTGAAGCATATGCCTTGCAAATATACATACTCTGGCAGGCATTTTATTTTCAATCAGTCGTGTCCATTTTTTCGGAGTTCTCTTCTTTTTAACATATATACAAGATGCAGCATGTACATAAGGAGTTTTTCTCCTTGAGATAGTAGACTATCCCTCTTTTGAAGCTTTATTGCAACCCACAATATCCCGTCCTTAGATGTCAACATCATCAGACTAGGTTGACATGCACTTCCCTCCCTAGAGGAGGATCGATGCTTCCACCCGTGTACTACTCCAAGCCAAAGGATTCGACGTCCTTAACACCTCATCAATGAAGAGATATGTATGTGGTGCTTGTCCAAGTTAGGTCACTGTCTAAATAATCACGTGTGTGCACGAAATATTCTACTTAGACCAATTAAGATGACATGTGAACATAGACTTGCGGACTCAAAGAATTGAGTCACTTGACTTGAGAAATCTTAACTGCAGTTTCTATAAGGTTCCTCTTAAATTAGGTGGGTTAAGGTCAAATCAAATCCATCATCAACATCTATTCATCACTTGGTTCAGAACTCACTAACTTTTTCACTTTGCATATGCTAGATATAGATGAGTAGTTGATGACATGCTATAGAGATGAATGAAATGCAAGACACTTTTCTTTTTTATGCAATGATGCTATGCAAGAGTAAATAAGAAGCCTTTATTATTTTATCAGTATTTTTTGGGTTTTTTTCAATTTTTACCCACCCGTTATTATTGTATAATATATATAAAAAAATACTTGAAAGTACGAGCTATGGGTAAAGTACGAGCTATGGGAGGGAGAGAAAGTATATACAAGAAAGAGGTGAGTATATACAAGGATCAAGATATGAATCTTTTCGATGTTGCTGATGGCGAGAGCTCAATGTTGCAAGGCCTCATGCATGGCTTTATGTGCGTCTTATGAGTCTGCCTCACGCATGAAAACAATCTCCTCAACACGGACTAACTTTTCATTAGGTTCGACAAAGTGTTTCAGCAGTTGTCCATTAACTAGGGATGTTTGTGCTCCTTCTGTAAGATCTGAGATATCTACACATCTACTGTCATTCACATCACGGACTATGAACAGACCCGTCCACTTGGATTTAAGCTTCCCTTGGAAAACCTTCAGCCTCACATTGAACAATCATACCTTCTGTCCAGGAACAAATGTCTTTCGTCTGATAAATCTATCGTGCCAACGCTTTACCTTGTCCTTGTACACCCAATTGTTATTGTATGCTCGGTTTTTGTTCTCCACAAGTTCATTCAGATCCATTTCTCTCTGTTTCTGCCCTAAGTGTATGTTCCAATTGACTTTCTTGATTGCCCATTCGGATTTATGCATTAACTCTGCGGGCAAATGACAAGGCTTCCCAAATACCATTCTGAATGGGGAGGTTCCTAATGGTGTCTTGTAAGCTATCCTATAAGCCAAAAGGACCTGAATCCAAGATCTGAGACCAGTCCTTCCTGTCTGGGCAGACAAACTTCTGCAATATGGTCTTAACCTCCCTATTCGATACCTCTACCATGCCACTGGTCTATGGGTGGTAAGGACTAGCAACACGATGTTCGATGCAGTAATCCTTTACGATTTTATTCACGTCTCTATTTACAAAATGGATACCCCCATTGGATATCAATACTTTGGGGATCCCAAACCTAGAGATGATGTGATCTCTGATAAATTTACAGACAGTCCTGTTGTCTGCGGGTCGGGTCGAGATAGCCTCCACCCACCTTGACAGATAATCCACTACAAGAAGGATATATTCAATACCATGGCTAACTAGGAATGGGCCCATGAGATCGATACCCCAGGCGTCAAAGACATCAAAAATGATGACAGGTTGCATTGGCATCTCATCCTTGGAACCAACTGTTCCTCCCATTCGATGGCATACTGGGCACAACTTTGCAAAGGTGAGAGCATCGTGAAATAGAGTCGGCCAGTGTAAGCCACATTGTAGTACCTTCCATGAGGTCCACTTCCGGAGTGGTGTCCTCCTACCTCCATATTATGGCAAAAAGTAAGGATACTATGATAGTCCTCCTGAGGAATACACCTCCTCCAGACACAATCCGGTCCTTCAAAGAAAAGGATCGGATCCTCCCAATGGTAATGTCTTACATCCGACTTGAATCAGTCTATGTTTCTCTTAGGCCAATCTTCGGGAACTTTCTTGGAGACAAGATAGTTTACTATATTGGCATACCAAGGGAGTGAGTCGATAACAAAAACCGTCTCATCTGGAAAGGAGTCTCAAATAGGTGTGTCATCAGAAATATCAAGAATTTTGAGACGGGAGAGGTGATCAGCTACTATGTTCTCCAGGTTTATCTCTAATGTCCAAGTCAAACTCCTGGATGTGGAAAATCCACTTAATAAGATGTGCCTTCGCTTCCTTATTTTCTATTAGGTACCGTAGTGTTGTATGATCTGTGAACACAATCATCTTAGATCCGATGATATGGGAGCTGAACTTATCCAAGGTGAATACTACTGCAAGCATCTACTTTTCTGTAACTATGTAGTTACGTTGAGCGGGGTAAAGCACTTTGCTTGCGTAGTATATAGCGAATGGAATACCATCCCCCCTCTGTCCTAATACAGTCCCTACAGAAAAATCTGAGGCATCCATCATGATCTCAAAAGGAAGAGACCAATCTGGGGCTTGTAGGATTGGAGCGTTCGTGATCATACCTTGAAGTAGCTTAAAGGCCTCAAGACATTTATGATCAACAAATAACTCCATGTTTTTAACTAAAAGCTCAGTTAGAGGTTGGGCAATATTCGAAAATTTTTTGATGAATCTCTTATAAAATCCAACATGCCCGAGGAATGACCGCAACTGCTTTACGTTGGTTGGTGGCTGGAGTCATCTGATCACGTCCACCTTGGCAGGATGAACCTCCATTCCTCTCTTGGAGATGACATGACCTAACACAATACCCTCTGTCACCATGAAGTGATTTTTCTCCCAGGAGAGCACCAGATTGACCTCACAACATCTTTTGAGAACTCGGTCTATATTTCTAAGACAGGAATCAAAGGATCACCGTGGACCAAGAAGTTGTCCATGAAGACTTTCATGAATTCACCAACCATCTCGGCGAATATTGTAATCATGCACCTTTGAAATGTACCGGGAGCATTGCATAACCCAAAGGGCATGCGCCTGAAAGCATAGGTACCAAAGGGGCATGTGAATGTGGTTTTCTTCTGGTCCTCAGGAGCGATAGCTACTTGATTGTAGCCATAGAACCCATAGAAGAAGAAGAAGAATTCCTTTCCCACTGGTCTTTCTAAGATTTGATCGATAAATGATAGGGTAAAATGATCCTTCTTCATCGCAGCATTCAAGCATCTGTAATCCACACAGACACGCAACGACGCGGGTACTCATGTCACGATCTCCTCTCCGTCTGCGTTGGTGGTCATTTAAATTAGGGGTGCACATGGATTAGATAAAATCCACAATCCGATCCAATCCATTATCATTAGATTGGATCGGTTTGGTTTTATAAGTCTAACGGATTGGATTGGATTGAGAGTTTACAAATCCTTTCATTTATGGATTAGATTGGATTGGATTATCGTGAAAATCCAATCCAATCCGTTAATCCATTGATAAAAAATAATATATTATAATTAATTTCTTATCGTTAAAGCATATTATATATTTAATTTTACTCGAAAGCTATGTGTAAATATCCAAGCTACTCTTTTTAGAGTTTAAACCCATTCCAACTCAAGCTTTACCCCACAACACTTGTTGTAAACCCTCTTATCTCATCTCACTTGTTGGTTAAAAAAACAATACCTACTCACAACATCTTTCAAGCCCTTCCAATTTTATAAATGAAACGTCCTTCTTAAAAAATACCAAAGCCTAAACCCCCTTGGTACCATTCCAAACAAAACATCTACCTGCGTTGCACCTCAGGCGCACACATCTCCCCTGGATGTCATCTTCGTCCCCAGTTGTGCAAATGCACAACCATATCTCCCTCGCACATGTACAACCATACTTGTTCCTCAGCTCCCCTAGACCTCCCTCACGCGCATGTATCCAGATCTCCTCAACCAACTACCATCTCGTCATCAATAACGCCCTCCTTGTCCCCAGTCATGCGCACGTTTAGCTAGACCTCACTCGCGCCTATGTAGACATACCTCATCTTCAGCTCTCACAGACCTCCTTCACACACACACATCCATGAACCTCAGATATCTCCCTCCCGCACCGTGCAATTGTGCATGGTAGTTCTACTTCCGATTTGATATATACAAACTTGAAAGTTATTCAAACTCAAGTTGCTTCAATGGAATCTTCGGATTACATGCATGATATTTATATTTAGTTATACAATGATTGTTCTAACGAAATTCATAACAAGCATATATGTATTTTCCTTCCAAAAATTATATATCATTTTCTTTATATTTATCTACAATTTCAATTTTAGAACCATGATTTGAATGTTGAGGTTTAATGTGCTACAAACTTAATCATAGATTAGATGAATATTAAATATCTGAACCAATCCGATCCAATCCGTAATCCGATGGATTGGATTGGATTGGATTTGCATGTTTAATGGATTAGATTGGATTGGAAAAATAAAAATTCGTTAAGTGTGGATTGGACATGGATTAAGCCAAAATCCGATCCAATCCGACCCATGTGCACCCCTAGTCTGAATTCCCGACTTCTTCGAGACAACATGAATAGGTGCCACCCCTTTGGAATCAGAGATGGGATAAATAAAACCCGTGTCGCAGCATTTTTAAATTTCTTTCTTTACGACCTCTCGTAAATTTGGATTCAACTTGCATGGAATTCACGAGAGGGTTTAGCTTCATTCTCAAGGTAGATATAACGCAAACACAGAGCGGGATTTATCCCGTGGAGATCGGAGATGCTCCGGCCTATTGACTTGCGGTTTTTCTCCAGGATCTCTAGCAAGCGAGATTCCTGCTCCTCGGTCAATCGCGAACTAATGATGACCGGAATTTCCTTTCTTGTCCCGCAAGGAAGATGTACTTCAAGGTTGTGGGTAATGGTTTGAGCTCAGGTAAGCTATGGTCATCGAGGAAGTCTAGCTCAATCAATTCTGGCTTTGTGCTGATAGTGGTTGGATTTGTCTCTAAAGCAACTGCCACCAACTCATTCAGCTCTAGAGTCGGGTCGTCAAAAGTATCCAAGCAATCATTGAAAGCCACGTCCGACTAACCATCATCTTATGACTGTCCTAAAGAGGGAAGGACTGATAGTTCAACTGGGCCTCTATGTCATCGAAGATGTAGGGGGATGTATTCTCTCCATTATCTACGCTATGTGATCTGGATTTCCTAAGAGGTCCGAGATTTAGCCGCTCATATAGGGTTGCGGGCATCAGATTAATTGAGGATCCATTGTCTAGGAGAGTGCATGCAAATGCAGTGTCATCGACATGGCTCACCAGATAATGGGCACCCATGTCCCTTCGCTTTCGTGGAAACGCTTTCTTGATGGCGCAAGTAGTGGATACTGACAAAACGTGCTTCTCAACATGGCTTCTCGTTTTCCTACTGATCCTATTAGGTCTGCATCTCACCTTAAGGTACTTCTGAAATGTAGGTGTCATATCCACATACTTATTAAAAAGGATTGTGACCTTGATATACTTATTGCAAAATTCAGCCATCGCAGTGTCATCTTTTTGGAATTTTTGGTCTTCTTCTTCTTCTTTCTACCCTTAAGGGCGTGGGGGAAAGGGATTATTGATGACAACTCAGAATCTGAAACTGAAATGTTTTCATTCAAATGGGAAACTAAGTTATGTATAGAACTAAGACTCTGACTCTGACAATGACTAGAAAGAAATTCATGTAACGAAACAGGTGATGCATCTACCGCTACTCTTGGTGCATCCTCCTTAGATGGAGGTGAGGGCTCCTCATCTGATCTGCTTCATTCACTGTTTGTACTCTTCTCCTTCTTCTTGTCATTTTGTTTTGAGGACTTAAAAATCCTCTTATTCCACGGATGTCGATGATGGTGGTGGTGATGTTGCTCCTCTGTTTCCAAGTTCTCCTCAGATAGAGATTTGATAGCGTCTTCCTCATGTCCATGTGCCCGATCAAGTATGATCACGGTCCTTTCACTCCTGAGGGACATATGTTTAACATTATCGTACGAAAGGATCTCGTGTTCAGATAGAGAATAATCTAAATAATATACCTAATCACGTGGTCGATGCTAACCTTGGTTCAGGCTATTGGGGTTGGCTTAAACCTGGGCGGGAATTGGGGTCTTTGGTGCCATCTGTTGATCCTGGTGGCATGAGACACGGTTGAGATCTGTTCTTATGTCCAGGTAATCATTATGTATCTATTGAACCCTATTAGTCAAAGTTTGGATGGACAAGGTGAGGAACTTAAATTCAATAATGGGCATGACTTGCTGCTACTGACTAGAGGATGAGTGATTCGACTGTCTATACTGGCCATGTTGGCCTTGTTGGTACTGCTGCGAGTGGGATGGTGTGGTGTAAGGTGGTGGAGGGCCCTGATGGCCCGAGTGGAATGTGCACTGTTGCTGGTGCTGCTGAGGTTGGTATCCTTGTCCTGGTCGGGACTGTATAAAGTGTGGTGTGGGGACAGAGCTGGTTTCCTGGTAAGCTAGGGTCGCTCAGTATGGTTGATCATTCCCTATCCCCTACTGTCTGCCAACGGGATCATGGTTGTACCACAGCCCGTTGATCTCGAACACCTGCGGAGACTCCTCGTAGACTGACTCCACCTATGGGGGTGTGTGTTGTTCCTACTGAGTGTACTGTTGCTCCTCAACCCAGTTGTTCTAAGGCCCCTATACCTACTCTTGTACTAGATGAACTCGATGAAGGTACAAGTGGTGCAGAAGGGGCAGGGAGTCGTATCTTTGGCTACCTTCTCAGTCAATTCCTCCACTTACTTCGGCAATCATGAAAATGCCTCAAGGTCAGTGGCCCTCTTATGGATCTGTTCTACCATGGTGAGCTTATCAGTTGTTATCCCCATGCTAGGGATTAGGTCATTTGTCAAATCCACTACAGTCCTCCTAGATGTCATTAGACAGGCTTGTGGGAGACACCTGATAGGCTTTGTTGGCCTGAGATCTTCCTGTTTCTGCTATCTGCTCTAGGATCTTCCCTATGACATTTTTGTTTATATTTAGATAGTTACCTCCACATGCTGTACTTACTAACCCCTACATTTCTGGGGTCATGCCACAGAACAAGGTCTGGACTAAGATCGCCTTGGTAATGCCACGACAAGGGTATTTTTGTATTAAATCATTAAATCTATCCCAAGCTTCATGGAATGTCTCGTAGGGGCCCTGGGAAAAAATAAAGATCTTTGTCCTCATCTGGTTAGTCCTATTGAGTAGGTAGAACTTCTACAAAAATAAATCTTTGAATTGCATCCAATTCGTACATCTAACCTCCGGGTTCTTCAGGCAATGGGCAACCTTACCTCCTAAGGCAAACAAGGTAGCCTTCAGCCTGATGTAATCTTGTCCAGCCCTAGGGTGACTAAGGTTGTTACATACCAGCTCTAAGTCTCTTAGGAAAGTATATGGTTCTTCGGTGCCATTTCCATTAAACTTTGGTAGCATACTAAGGAAATGGGGCTTCAGCTCGAATGCTTCTGGGGGTACCTCCGGTACGAGCCAACTACGCATCTCATTCTTAGCTGGGTTGTAGGCATCTACCATCGTTCTATCTATTCTACCTGCCTCTATCACCTATCCCATCCTGACCATAAGATCTGCATTCAGCTGCTCGGCTCTAGCTAAATGGGCAAGGATTTGATGCATAGGATCATCTCTGTGTTCCTCTTCATCTGGGTTTTTCTTAGGAGGCATCTTGGTTTTGGATTGATCTTCTTCACCTGGTTCAACAACATGGTCTACATTAGAAGAAGATATAGGAATAAAGTTGTTATCGCTAAGGCGAAGGTCTTCCTCAGAGAGATGGGAAGAAATGAAAGGAATGGTTTCAAGGTAACCATCTTGAGAGTGGGGGATCCCGAACTTAAGAGGGTCATGAGCTCTGGTTGGCTGAAGTTGCGCTTGGGCCGATGAAGATGAACTTCATGAAGGGTTCCATGAGAGATTTGTGAAGCTTGAGTATATATCCCCCCAGTCATTCATCTTTGACGGTAGAAAGAAGAATCGGGAGCACAAGTGTGTAAAGATAGGATTTGACTCCTATCTGAAGCAAGCAAATGAATCACAAACCCAGTGTTGATACTAAAAACAGTGAAGGACCCAAAGTCGAGTCTGATTAATCTGGTTGATTTTAGGTATTATTTTTCAATCAAATAGAAAGTATTACTTGGCATATAGGGAAGTCGGCTCAAATCCGGATGTGTCTCCCCTATTTAACCTATCGCCTAAGATATCAACGCCCTTACTTTCTTCGCTCCTATCCCTAGCTAAGAAGTTCAAGGACCTGCCCCTATCTACCTACCAAAGTAGGCGGAGGCTGACAAGGATTTTAACTTCACCCTGAAGAATTACTAGCAACTTGTCGCGGTGCACCGCTGCTTCGCCCCTATCTACCTGCTGAAGCAGGCGGAGGCTACTTGGCGCTGGTCGGTTGAACCTATAAGAAATCAGCATGTGATACATGCTAGAATTAGGGTATGTGATATGGAAGATGGGGATTTTGGCTCTGCCTTAGGGTGTGCACCAACAATCTGTACCCTCACTCAGCCTGAAATCAAGGTCGGGGTTATTCTCCCGCAAACAGAATCTCTGATTTTATGTTGATTTTCTTGGTCAATTTATTTAGCAGTCTCGATTTTAAGTTAGATGATCACTTTATCAGTCCAACACACACGGCACACCTATCGTCCAGTCTTAATTTCCTTTAATCCTAAGTTAGAAAACCAAGGGGGAAGGAGTCGAGAAAAGCCGATGCACGATAAAACAATGATGTATGCCAAGTTTAGAAGACTTACAATGATCCTCGCTCTCTACATGAATGATGAAAAACAAAATTCAAATTTTATCTAAATGAATGCAATCGATAAGAAGCCTCTCCTAGACAGGAATTCTATTAGAGAGTGAAGAGCATGTTAATTTTGGCTAAGTTCTGCGGTCTAAGTGTGTCTTTTAATGGTGAAGTGTGATCCTAGATATTACGAGCACAAACAGTCCTAAGAAAGCTCTGAGAGCCGCGATTGCAGGTCCTATCCTACATCAAGCATCCACACAACACATGGAGACTCTTATTATAATTCACTTGCACGCGCAAGAACCCAAACGGGAACTGCTGTAAATGTAAACTTATTTTACAAGTTCTCTCAATAACCACTCAGTTCAAATCGATACAGGTTCTTCGACTCGCTTGGTGAATTGCTTTCGATGCCTCGTGTTCCTCGTATAAAAATAAACGATGGTCAGGGAGAGAATAACACAGAATAAACAAATGCTGAAAATAGACAGAAAAAAATATTCACAAGAAAAATCGAGAATCAGACTACCAAAGATTGGAAATCTAAAATCTAAATTTTCTAAAAATTAACCTAAGTCGTGCCTCCCAAACAACAACGCCATTTGAAAAACCCAAATTTTATCATGTTAATAATATCGAATTAACGAGTTCATTGTAGTTGAATAAATTCGAGTCAACCAAAACCGTTTTAATTAATATAACAATTAATAATGAGCGGTAATTTTATTTTACTTAGACAAGCCCAAGGTCGAACTTCAGGAGGCAGCTTTCTCCTTAGATTAATTTAAAGTTGATTCAGATGCTAGGCTTTTAGGACAATAATTTTCAGAATGGTTTTTTATGCAATTAAAATGAAAATGCAATTCAGACCAAATTCGAGGGTTAAAATATAAATTATGATCAGATTAAGTCCAAAAATTCTCAAACTTGGCAAGAATATCAATTATGATGAAATGAAGCTACCTAAATTTTTTGGAATATTTCGACTCTAAATGAATTACTTATGAATTAAACATGAATGCAGGATGATTTTCGCAAAATTAATTTTAATAAATACTAAGTTACGTTATTTTCAGTAACTAAAATTATCCTAGATGACTCTATGTGAAATGAATCCAGGAAAATTACTAGATCTCAAAAACAACTAATTTTTTAGTTATTAAAAATTAATTAAGTGAAATACCAATTAATTTATTTAGGCCTCTTTATTTGTGCAAATGATGTGACTTTTGAGCATAAAATAAAACTACTCAAACTCTACCTATTGTGATTTTCTCACAATTTTTGAAACAACAATCGATTTAATAATCAAATAAAGGCAAACAACGGGTAAAATATGCAATTTTCCACTAAAATAATTATATTAAATAATTTGAAGCTCGCAAAAATATAACAACCATTCACAATGATAAAGCCTAAGAAGTTCTACAATATGCAATTTTTAGAATGATATGATGCCACATTCACGTTTAAATAAATATGCGACACAGGGGTGTAAATGCAATACAAAATCAAAAGTGATTAAAGAAACATGCTGACTAGACTAAAGTACGATTACATATACTTGCGAGGGTATGGATGCAAATTTTCCAGTGGAAACCATGCCTTGCACGTAACTTCGATTAGCGGGGACTCTAGCGTAATTTGCTGGAATGACAAGTGCCCTTTTGCAATTTCTTCAGTTGTCATGTGCTATGCACGTGACTCTTGAACGAGGGGACCTCTTGGAAATGTTGTGGAGATCCAGTGGTGTCTTCGTAATTTTTCCTCCCCACGTGTGCGGAGCACATGCTGGGAAAGTTCCGTCTTCTTCTTTACCCGGTGCCTGGGGAGCGAGGTCGAGGTTGACTGGCACCGACGGGCCTGTGCAAGATGGTGAACTACCGGGTTGCTGCGACGGAGCTCGGAGTAGTGTGCAGATGGGAATTGGCGGAGGCGTCGAAGGAGAGCAGCAGTTGGCGATGTCAGTGGCTATGAAAGCGAGGAGGTTGCGAGCTCGAGCACGGGGAACGGAGCTCGTCCAAGCGACACACGCCCCGAAGCTCCGACGAATGAGTGGTGGTGGAGGTGCCTGGTGCTGTAGACCATCGAGGGGGCAGGAGCACGTGGGGAAAGCGTACGCGAGGCCCAAGGCTACTAAATGTAGGATGTTAGCTCGAGGAGGGCCTCTAGAGGCGTTTGGATGCCAGCAGGGCACAACAGTCGAGGCGATCTCTTGGTGGCACGATCGAGCTAGTCTGGAAGGCGCAGGCGAGGCAGAGAGGCAGTGTTGCATGAGTGTGACCAATCTGAGAAGGTTGCTTTCGTGTTGACCGATGCGGTTCGAGGCGATTAGGGTCAAGGCGGAGGTGAGGTCCATCGTGAAGATGAAAGATGGAGAGATGTCCGGGGGAGATGGAAGTGTACCAACAGCTCGGTGAATCGAATGTGTAGGACGCCGGTAAACGATCGCAAGAGTGGATTTGGGTATCTCGATTTGGATATGAAGGTGAAGTAGCAAAGAAAGGGGAACAAAGAGGAAGAATAACATGGAAGGATTACATGAAATTGGATGGATCGAATTCGCTTGGGACTGGATGTGCAGTATCTTCAGTTGCCTCTCGACACCTCAGCAGAAGGCAGAGCTCGGCAGCCATGGTGGATGCACATACCTTCTGGATCTCGCCGTAGGGATGTAGCTTATCGTCGCATCAACCAACCTCAGGATGCTATCACCAGCTGAGATTTCTGGGAGCTCGAAGCTACCGGTGGTTCCCTCTCCAAGATGGCGGATGGCTTGGAATAGTGGCAGAGGGGGATATTTAAAGGGGGAGCTTGGGGTTCCGGTGATGGGAGGCTTGACTTGAGTGGAGGTTTTGAGGTGAGAGGAGGAAGAACATGGACCGTGTGGGTGGGCGCAAGGATGAGGGATGATGGGGCTTCATCGTGGGGTGGTTGGTGAGATGAGTGGAGCATCGAGGTAGTGGGAAAAATGGAAAGGGCGAAGGTCGTGCAGGCGTTGGGTGACGTGGGCGAGGGATCCATTCGGAGGAAAGAGACGATGTCTCGGTCGTTGGATTTAGCGATCCAATGACTGAAGATGAGGCATTAAGGAGTGGTGTGGATTAGATCTGTGGATGTGAGATGGAGGGCTAAGATGGAGCTATGTATCTTGAAGATAGGAGGGCGTTGGTGAACAGGTGAGATGCAATTGAGAGTAGGATCAAACGGTGGAGAAGTGGGCTTGAAGTTAACAACAAAGATTTGAAGTGAATGGAGGAAATTGGGCAGCGCTTATGGATGACATGTGTCGCAAAGAGAGGTGAGAGGGGTGAGCGGCCCCGATGCAAGCTGGGCCTTGATCTAGCGACTGAGAAACGAAGTGGAGTGGACGATGCATATCTGATAAAGAGGAAGATGATCGGATGGTGGAGTAAGCGGGGCACGTGGCGCGCAAGGGACCGGGTTGCGTGGCGCAACCAGAAAGCGCCACATGGCCCAATCCAGTTATTCCAATTAAGAATGTAAAATGTGAGGGAGAAGGATGCCGAATTTGGAAAAACTCAAACATAAAATTGTAGATCTCGATGAGATCTACAAGTTTCATGTTCATCAAAAATGGAAAAGAGGTCAAACATAAGGAGAAAATACAAGGGTAAAAATGCCAATAATTACCATATACAATAGGGGCCCAAAACCCAAGTTTCACATACAATATCCGATTTTTATGAAATCGGTCTTGTTTTGAAGGTCTTTGAATGTATATTACTTTAAAATGAGTAGACTTAAATCAGACATGGTGTGAGAGAGATATATGCATTTTAAGGGTCTTGGTCTCAAACTTGGATTTGTGTTTTATTTGACAATTTTACAAGTTAGTGTTTTTTTGGTATTTTTCTTTTATTAGCGTTAGTAATATATAACTATAAAGTTGATTTTATTGGATTTGTAGTTAGTACAAAAAAGATACAAATATGGTATTTATAGGTGATTTTTACAAGTGAATTGGGATTTTTATTTAATGCAAATATAAATGCTAAAATGCATATATTATTTATGTATGCATGAATGCTAATTATGTAATACAAGTGGAAATATGCAGCTAATACTCGGGAAGCAAGCTCTCTTTTCAACTTTTAGAGTGATGAATCACATGTTTATTACCCTTCAGGGGCCTATTTGCTATATTGATCCTTTATTTTTCATGCATTTTATTACAATTGTGCCCCTTGCATTGTCATATCTTGAGCATTTCAATTCCAAATCGAACGATATCAGTCTAACTTTGTTGCTAATTTCATCCTCGACCTAATAACATAGTTTAATTCAAGATTTGACACTTAATTAAATGTGCTAAATTTTGATGATCTATAGTGTCCTTTGCTCTATAAATCTTTGCCATTAATAGATGCTTGACCTCAATTTTGATGCTTCATTTGTTACTGAAATTAACACTTATTTTATTGCTCATTGATGTGATCATTTGAGGGCATATTTATACAAACATATCTACATATATATAATTCACATTCCATCTTATTTAATTGCATTTAAAAACAAAAACATGTACATCATATTATTCTCTCTTTTGCATACCATTTAATATTTGCATCATTTTGTTTGCATTATGTATTTGCACATCATTTCTGTCTCATGCATTAAAGTTTGCATACGAAGACCTAACCTGATGAATATAATCACTCATTAATTAATCGATAATTTTTGAAAAATAGACGAAGAGGCTCGCGTCCCTGTATTTGACCTTGGTATACTTGCCAAGTAAAAAATTGCCATATATCCGATGTTGTGGTCTTTGTTGAATCAAAATTGTCTCATGTACTACAATAATACAATTATATTAAAGAGGTTCGAGATCAACAAATGTCATTGTTGTTGGGGCATGTCTCATCTTTTTTTATTTATGGAATTTTATTGTATTATTTTTTATGTGATTATTTTTAGAAATAAAAGTCTTCACATTGTGTTTACATCATTTGTTGATTATTTTTCTTGATATTTTTCTGATATTCTTCTTTTATAGCAGGACCCATGGAGACCGAGGATGCTCGATCAACATGGAGGCATGGTGTTGGGAGCTCCCCCTGCAAGGAGCTACAGAGGAAATTCTGGAAGATTCAAGGAGCTGAGTCAACATTTCATTCATGTATTTTTTGTAAAAAAAAGAAAAGAAAAGAAAATTTTGTATCATGTGCATTTCTAGTGGTCCTCGCTTGAGGGCTCGTGCATGTGAAAAAAGGAAAAGAAAAAAAGAGTAGATCATTCAATGATCTATCCCCCCATCCATCCTTCCAACTCAGTGCATTCACACCCCCTCCCCCCCACCCCCACCCGACACCCATTCTCTGTAGATCCACCCCGTCTCTTTAACCCTAACTGAGTTTTGATTCCCCTGCATGAATTCCACATCTAGATGCTCAAGCTACTCTTCAGCCTAAGTATATGGGGAACCTTGTATAGTAACTGATCACTCATCTAGGGTCTCCCCATCCTCATTGCAAATCCAATACTCAAGCTATTGATAGCCTAAGTATAGGGGGGTGTGATATTCTTCCCTCTTCTTTTCTTCTTGTACTTTGATCAGTTTGACCTAAGTATAGGGGGACCTTCTAAGTCAGTTACGCTATATAGCCTTGTATTTGACATGAGCTATGACTTCATATCACTTTGTGTTATGAGGAAAAGTTAACTATAGGGGGGTATACCTTATATATTATAATATATATACTTTAGCCATGGCTTGTATTTTGACATTTTTAAAACTTTTTCTGGGCTAGGGTTTAAGTATTCTTGTGAACTAATTTTTGTAAAATTGCCGTAAAAATATTTTTCAAAAAAATTGAGGGACTAACTGTTCTGTAAATATAATTAACCCTATTAAAAACTCCATAAAAACTTGAAAAATTAAAATCTTTTCTTGAGCAGTGATTCTAACTACTGAGCTTAGAAATGAGTACCCATTTCTCAGTGAGGGAGCTAAGGTCTCCCTTAGAAGAGTGGGGGATAAAATACAATGCGAATGGCACCGTCTTGAATTAATATGGATAGCCATTTAACCGTCCGTACTTACACCCATACTAGCTGAAAATAGGTGCAACTACTCATATGTGCTTGGGGCAGTAATTATTTCCCTTGAGTTTAAAAAATCGCATAAAAATTTGCCAAACTCAAAAATTCACTAACTCTAGAGTTGTTGTATTCTTGAGACATTCATTATCACTCAAGACTTAAGGATTGAAGACAACTGACTTCTGAGATTTTAAGAGTCTGAATTAACATGTTTTATTCGTTAGGGTTTTGAACTTAAATTCACGCTTCCCTAGTTTGAAATATTTGAACGCTATATTGTGTGTTTAATCTCTACCTTCCAAAGAATATGATCAGCACATCACTTTCACAACTGCATGATTGATGAGATGAGTTGAGTTATCACTTGAGAATCTCATACTGGAGATTTGAGTTTAGACTTAGTCAAATGATGTGCGAGGATGGGATAAAGTTGATGAAGGCTACAAGAAAAATGAGTGTCAGCAAAACCATAGCCAATATGTGAACAAGTTTGCATGCTGTCACTTGATATCTACCTACGTGCCAGGGTGTACTGAAACCTAAATAAATTATTGATTAGTATGCGCCAACTCTTGGTAAAAGCAATGGATCTAACCAATCAATGAAATAAAATTCGGGAGAAGTTCTCTCATATAAAGAAAAGCTCTATCATTACAGGTACAAATTCAAAGAGCTTCCACCAAAGGCGAGCGCTCCTAGTCATTTCAAAGTGTCCTCTTGGACCAAACATTATCAGAACCAAGGAGTCATGCTAGCACCAAAAAAGGGCTCTGCATCGTACGGATATACAAGTCAGGGTGTCGAAGGTATCTTAGATACTTAAAAGAGACATACCCCAGTGTACTCCCAGGAAAACAAGTGTAGACGACTCCAAACTCTTTTGACTGTCACATTGATCAACAACAAAAATATACATGTGTTGAGTAATAAGCACTCGAGAGGACCCTTGTTCCAATGTGAGTGAGAGAAGAAGATGTGCAATCATATGCCCTCCATCGTCTAGTCGTCCATCTACACTTTCAAGTCTGACAAACTAATGAGACAATGGATTCAAGCAAGAACCAACTTATTCCCTAGTGTTGAGGATTAGGTCTAGAGGAGAGTCTACTGGATTGGAACCTTGGGTGACATCTCGACTCGACTCTCATAAATGGAGTACACTTAAAGTCATATCCTCATATTACATGTACAAGTAGAGAGTCTCATAATTAGAGAAGTTGGATTAGTTTTTGACCAAAGCGTGGTTGCACCCAGATTTTTAAGACACTTAAATTGAGGGTTTTCGATGAATTAAGCCATGAAAATTCACATGCACTGTCAGGGATCATTCCAACTCCTTCATCCTTTAGATGCGCGAGGACGAGCATAGCTTAAGTATAGGGGTATGATGAATCCCTGAGGGATATCATTATCCTCTCTTTTCATCTTTAAAAACATAAGAACTGCATGAGAAATCTTCATTAATTCTGCATCTCTATCAATAAACCATTCACCTATAATTAACACTAAACCTAATTTTTTGTATTTATCACTAACATTTTTTTATTTTCTTTTTTATTTAAAATATGTAAAAATAGGTTAAATATTGTATATATTTATTTTAGCTTTAAAAAGAATTAAAAATACAAAGAAAATATAAAACCTTTAAAATAAGTTTTTTTAATTACTAAAAATGCTTTCAAAATGTGTGCCTTGTACAAATGACCTCCTTTGACTTTCTATCAACAAGAAACTTGTAGACCTCATCGAGATCTACAACTTTTATGTTTTGACTTTATGTTGATGTGTCATGTTGTTCATTTCTTAAATTTCTTTATTTTTCTCATTTTTGAATTTTCTAGAGCGGTCTTGTGGCGTCCTTTGGGTCGCCCACGTGGTTGCACCTCTCTCTGCCACCTGGCCTTGCTCTCCGCCCCTGAATCGCCTTCTCCCCGCCTCAATCATAGCCGCCCATCTCCCTTCTCCTCCCAGCCATCAGATTTGTCATTTGAGTTGATCTCAACCACTCCTGTCCACCCTCATCTTAACCCTAGGATCACCACAGATCCATTGGCCCTAAAACCTCCATATCGCCCCTTCATCCTCAACCACCAGATCACCCTGATTCACATCTCCACCGTTCATATCCATGCGCCTCGCAACTGCTTGTTCAGATCCATCGATCTGATCTAAGCTCCTCATTCGTGCATTAACCTGATCCATTAGATCCCTGATCCAACGGCTAGGAACCCGTCACCTATTCGAAACCCCTGCTCCAGCCGTTTTACCTCATCACCCCCTTCCATTATTAGAACCCACAACCGACCACTTCTCCACCTCTTCTCGTCGCCTCCACGTCATCCCCAGATCCACCATCATCGCGTGAACATTAAAACGCTCCTCCACCACTCCATGCTGTCAATACGATCGTTCAAAAACCACCACTCACTCGCATGTAACCAGCTTCATCCACTTATAAATCCATCCGCTTCGCCACCTTCTCACCTCGTCCACCTATTGTGAGCTCGAGCCCTAGCCCTCCTCCACCTCCCTGTGATAGATGGAGGTCGGAGGAGGGCCATAATGGCATCCCCTGCTCTGGTGTAGACCCATGATATCCAACACTATGTTACAACCGGCTCTGCGACCGTTGAGTCCCCTGGATTTGCTGCCCAAGTTGAA
Organism: Ottelia alismoides; assembly: GCA_037367405.1. Classification (NCBI taxonomy): domain Eukaryota; kingdom Viridiplantae; phylum Streptophyta; class Magnoliopsida; order Alismatales; family Hydrocharitaceae; genus Ottelia; species Ottelia alismoides. The sequence continues at coordinate 659,369 of JAZKJV010010131.1, read as the reverse complement.
CGATGACTTCGAGGTCTGATGAGGACCTCAGCCCAAGCATCCACGATGCCTTCTTCCTCTTCAATCCTCCAGTACTTATTTTGATTTTTGTTTGTGTTTTCTTCAAATTTATCTGCACTATATTGTCACCCTCACCATTGATACACATCACCCTCACGTTTGTCGGACTCCTTCAACCTTCGAGGAGGGTCTAGATCACACCCTCTCTAAGTCAAGACCTTCCACCACTTCTGACCTTCTCCTCCGTCCACGACGGAGGAGAACCCACCATGGACTCCCACTTCTTCACTCTCTCATCCCTCTGTTCCACTACCCTTTGCTCGCTTGCATGCTTCGAACACAAGCAGGTTGCCTACAGCTTCAATGATCGGATCTATCAACACACTTCCGATCTCGTGCTCTGCCTCCGACGAAACGACACCACCATGCTTCTCCAATTAGTGTTGGACCTCTGCCTTGCCTCCAATTTCTCCGCCAGCCCTCCAGCGAACTGCCATGACCTTTGTAGGAGCAGTAGGAGCATGATCAATAGATCCTGGGCTCGCCGGATCCAAGTCCCCTCGTTGCCACCCATGGTAGAAAAAGAAGGAGAAGATAACCCTGGATCATGATCCAACGATATCTGCATCAGAGGGATGTCAATCGTTGATCAGATCTTGTTGTCTGGTCAATCGTCCATCCATGACACATATCCTAGCCATAGGATCATCATGATCTGATGGCTTAGATCAATGCCCGAACCTCCATCCATACCTCCAGGCTCGAGACCACCCAAGCCACTATCAGTTGTTACATGGCCATTAAACCTCCATCCGAGCCTGCAACATGGGTGCGTAATTTGTAGATGAGCCCATAAACCTTTCAAAATTTGCATACAGTTCTTCTAAGCGCATGACTCACGTGCGTGCTTGGGGTATTTTATAGGGAGGCCCATCCGATTATCAAAATTGCAAATATGCCCCCGTATACAAGGAGAAATTACGAAAGGGTCCCTCCAGCTTTTGTATATTGCAAATAGTTCCCTCCATGGGACTATGTTATGATATTGATCCTTTATTTTCCATGCATTTTTATTATAATTATGTCTCTTGCATTGTTTTATTCATATCATGAGCATTTTAATTCCAAATCGAACGATTTCAGTCTCATTTTGTTGATAATTTCATCCTCGACCTAATAGCATACCTAATTCAGGATTTGACACTTAACTAAATGTGCTAAATTTGGTGAACTATATTGTCTTTTGCTCTATAAATCTTTGCCACTAATAGATGTTTGACCTCAATTTTGATGCTCCATTTGTCACTAACATCAACACTTATTTTATTGATCATTGATGTGATTATATGAGGTCATATTTGTACATACATATCTGTGTGTATATAATTCACATTGCATCTTATTTAATTTCATTTAAAAACAAAAACACATGCATCATATTATTCTCTCTTTGCATACCATTTAATCTTTGCATCATTTTGTTTAAATTATACATTTGCACATTATTTCTGTCTCATGCATTAAAGTGTGCATATGAAGACCTAACCTGATGAATATAATCACTCGTTAATTAATCATAATTTTCGATAAATAGACGAAGAGGCTCATGTCCCTATGTTCGACCTTGGTATACTTGCCACGTAAAAAATTGCCACATATTTGATGTTGTGGTCTATGTTGAATCAAAATCTGTCTCATGTACTATAATAATACGACATTATTAAAGAGGCATTTTTCAAGATCATCAATCATTAAAGAGACCTAGAGGCGTTTTGAGGAACATTATCGTAACTGTGAAGAGTCAACAGTTTTCAGTGGCCTTTACTGTCCCAGACATGGATTTCCCTACATAGTTACATCTTATACCAATCATTCTCGGGAGACCTTTCTTGCATACCATGAAGGCCCTCTTTGATTATGATACTATAGAGTTATCTTTTCATACATACAACAAAGAAGTATACATTGAGATGGTGAGAGGATCTAGCAGTCCAAAATATGTAGTAACATTCTCTTCGTAGGACACCAGCTTAGCAGATGATTGTCAACACATAGATGAGAATCATTCTCTTGATCTTGAGAGTTTTCACTTTGATGCTAATCCTACAAGAGGATGGGGGTGATCATACAATTGCTAGTTCTCTAGATGATTGTTTACACACAGATACAAAGGTCATGTAAGGACCAGAGGAAGATGTATTCACAACAAATATTTCAGTGTCGTAGATTGAGTCTTCTTATATATCTACGCGAGAGTTATTTGATTACATTTCAGATATCATGAGGTCTATTTAACATAAGGAGGAATACTGTAGAGAGTCGGATGGCATGGTAAACACATTCATTGACACCTTCTGTAGTCCAACTCCAGAGACATTCATTATGGTCGAGAGATAGAATTCATATAAAATATCCACTCACAGAGGCATTGCTACTCATCTAGACAAGGATTGGTTCACACTTTGCCGGCAGATGATATCGTATGATCTTGGTTGAGGTGGTCTACTGTGTACGGGACTTGTGACTACTTTTCTTCTTCATATTTTCATGCATAGAGACCATGATACCTTTACGTTTTCTGGAGTACACACCACTTGTACATTCTTCTTAGATCCCAATCGTCCACATTTTTGCTCGTCTTTATACTTAAGATACCATATCCTAAGTATAGTGGGGACCGATTATTTCCATAGATTTTCCATTTTTTTATTTTGTTCTATTTACTTTTCTTTTTTGTACATTCTTTTACACTTATCACTCGTCTATAATTTTTGCCACATTCTTTTATATACTTAGGATAGCTAATCTTAAGTATAAGGGGATCGAGTGATCCCGTTGATTTCATTTTGTGTCTTCTTTCTTTTGTTCGTTTATTTCCTGGCCTCAACCACCTCATTTTTGTTTTCCACTATACTTATGATGACCAGATCATAAGTATAGACGGTGACTGACTTGTCATTCTTTCGTTCTTTTCAACCACTCTTACTTGGCACTATTTATGTTCTCATTTTTATCCTTTTGGTACTATGAGGACATAACACACGCTAAGTATAGGGGGTGTGTATATATTGTATATATAGTTTTGTCCATAACTCGTACTTTTATGTATTTTCTATATATATAAAATCCATAAAATTGGGTATGGGTAAAATTTATTTAAAAGATATTTATTTTAGTATTTAAAAAAGTCTAGTAAATAAATAAAATCTATGTGATAATCTTAGTTAAAATATTTATTTAAAATTGGTATTTAAAAGGTATATTTAAAATATATATAATATTTATTCAAATATCTTATTATTAAAAAATGTAAAAATAATTTGATTTTCAAAATCCTTGTATATAAAAGTTGTAAAATACATTGGTAATTTATCTTTTAAAATTTTGTAAAATGTGGTTATTTACTTAAAAATTTGAAAATTCTACGAAATTCATAAAAATACAAAGTCCTAAAATTCATAAAAAATACAAAAGTCTTAAAATCAAAATAAGTTTGATTTCTTGAACTAAAGATTGGAAATAGTTTAAAGGATGGAGCCTAATCATGACTTTTGACCCTGATATATAAGGAGCCTTGTTAGGAACTGAAATTTATACTTTTCAGGTATTTGACTTTAATCTTTGGATTCCACAGGATCATTTTTGGAATTCAACTTATACTTGCCTAAGTAGGACACTTACTATCATTTGTTTACCTCTTTAACAATGGACCAATTTTGGATATATGTGCCTCGCACTTAGCTTGACTTGCATGAGGTTGTGAAGGGCAATTGATTTTAGTGGTGCATTTTCATCCTTGTCTAGTGGCGCAAACATCTAAAGGCGGGAGTTGTGGGCTTGAAATAAAGCTTCCGATGAGGGATGATATGCTGGAATAGTTTTTCTAAGACCCCAAAATAGATGAAATAAAAGATTATATATCCATCGGGGCACACAAGTATGCAACGCAGTTGTTTCTCCTAAAATATGGGCGAAACAAAAGATCCTATATTTGTTATGGAAAATTCATAAAGTACATTGTTGACAAAAAATGGTCTAAGCTTGATAGAGCCTGCATATCTTGGTGTAGACTTGGCTACCCTGGTCAAGATTCACAAGGAGTTGTGACTACACTAGTCACACTCCAGTTCTCTTTTCATTCTTCTATCTTCTTTCCCATATTCGAGTGTGTACACATCACATACCTGAACTTAGAAGGAAATACAACCCTTCCCCTCTTCGAGGATCGAGTAGCTGGATGAGGAAATCATGGGATGGTATTACTGGGGTGGTCGGTTTCTTTGCCTCCTTAAGTAGGAAGAGATAACATACATCACACACAGTACAAACTGAGTTCAAGGTAGAAAGAGTTAGCAATATGGATAAGTGGATCTGAGCTGGTGTTGAGGTGAACCTAAAAAGGAATTTGTGGAACTTGAGGACTATTAAGACTAAAATCCTAATCCTAGTTAAGGCTTCGACAAAATACTTTTTCTAAGGCTCGATCATGCTATGTCCTTTATCTGTTTTCATGAAATGATTCATCATTCTAACTTTCTTTTCCTTATTCTTCAAATAAGTGTTTGATACGTGACTGCAAAATTTAAGTACATGGGGTTGATGAATCAATGATTCGTTAACATTTCCATTGTATTTTATCGTAAAACCCTTAACAAATACATGTAAATATATACTAATATTCGTATTTTATCAAAACCTCATTCACAAATAAAAATGCATTTTTTGCACTAAAAGACAAAAAAAGAACAAAAAAATGAAAAATAAAGAAAGAAAAGGCATATTGTAAATAAGTATATATTGTAAAAAATGACTTATAACACATAAATATAGTTGAAAGATATATTTATATAACATAACCCCCGAGACAAGGTCAATATAACTTGGTCGACAAACAATAAAGTAGGGGGAGATAAAGAAAAAGACACAAAAATAATTAACCGTGTATATCAAACAATAATTTTATTTATCTAATATATATACACATAATCTTCAGATAGTTTTATCATATCACATATATATATATATATATTTCTCACTAAACTCTTTTCCAATGAGTCTATAAAAATGTATATAAAAATATAAAAATGAAAAAATTTCAACTTATAAATATGCCAAAAAATATGAGTTACAAATTGTCAATTTCCCAACTACCGAACCTCATAACTTCCTCATACGAATTTCAGTTTCATTTTACCCACCTTTAGAGTTCAAGTTATAAAAATTTGTAACTAACGAAGGGGTAATTTCATCAAAACAGATTCCATTTGTAAAATGTCGATTTTGGACCCAATGACAAATGGGTTTCTAGGTTGTTTAATTTGTTTTGTACATACTATTTATAGCACAATTGATTTAGCATTTTCAATTATTTTCTTGATTGTGTAGTTTATTTATAAAATAATATCCATATTTAATATTTTAATTAAACCAAAAACCCTTAAAATAGGTACATTTGAAATGCATTGTATATACTTGTATTTATTAACATATGTAAAATAACTTATTAAAATCCATAAAAATTCGTATAACTTTTATTTTTTATCATATAAATTAATAAAATATAAAATGGTATTTTATTTATTAAAATATCAAATTAAAATTGTAAATAATAATTTTAAAGCTTATTATATATCTACTAATATTTTATTTATATATCCTAATATATATATATATACGTATAATATTTCATAATTTAAATAAATTAATTACCTACATTTTTGTTTATATATATATATATATATCAAAGTAACTTTATTTATTATTTAATACAAAATTTATAAGATGTTTTTATGCCTGGATTTTTATGGTGCTGACACTTGTTATCACCACATGCTTCTTCTCCAAGAAGCCAGGTCGTTCAAGTTGTTCTAAGTACCTACATTCGACCAATTATTCCACTATCGATCCACTACTTAACCCTAATCTAACCCTTGGACCTTCAGGTCTGATCGACAATCATCCACGCTTGAACTTCCAATAGTCCCAACAAAACCTCCATCTTCCGTATTTAAAGCCCTCATTGGCAGACTTAAACTAACTTCCCCACATTGCAGTTCCAATTGATCAAGAGCCCACTTTCTAATCTCTTCATCTCCATTCTCGATTGGCATGAGAGAAAGGAAGATCCACTGCGAGGAAGAAGGATCATGTGGGGGGGAGTTCCAGGGTGCCTCTGCATTGAATCGTGGCCACCACTGGCATATTCAACTCCCAGAAGTATTGATCTGTCGAGCCACTACTAGAGGCTCTTACAACTTCTATCTCCATGAATGTTCATCCATACAATTGCCGAGTTTTTAATCCCATATTAGGACTATTAATCACATCGTTAGATAGCTTAATCATCCATATATTGATCACATTCAAAAGACCCATGATTTGATCGAATTACCTTCTGATTTTGAGTTGAGAGTTTGTTCATTCTGAAGTTTTTCTACTATGCAAGAACAACCATTATATTTCAGGTAGATTCATCAAAGAATCGAGCCATCCATTTCTTACAAGTCGTTATCATTGCTTGAAGTCAACTTCTAGGACCATTTGATGCGGGATTTCAAAGTGATTTGAAGCAAAAGAAGACCTGGAAGCCTTGTTCATCATCTAAAACCCTAACCGAGTTTTGATCAGTCATTTTTATTGCCTTCTTGCAGCAAGTGAGCCTGAAGGGGGAGGCACCCCTTCTGGCCCTATCAAAGTTGCAACAACCACAACTGTCGTCGCCGGACATCCAAGTGTCACCAGGAGATTATCTCCGCCTCTTCCCCCGATTTGAGGAAGAACAACACGAACACTCCATGTGTATAGATGGACAGCACGTCCACAGTTGACTACTAGGATCGCAATGCTTCTTCTGATCTCCATCGTTCACTTTGAAGTGGTGGAATAATTACAACATAAGCCTAACCACTTCTGTATTTCAAAGTACCTGTAGACTTTTTTTTATTTGCATTTAGGTCCCCACATAGGGATACCTAATTATAAAATAACTTTAGTTTTCTTACATTTGAGCCCCTGACCAAGGACCTTATTGTAGAAGCTTTTTTTTCATATATACCCATGTACTATAGCATACATTTGGATACTTTATAGAAATTATTTCTTCTTCATTTTTCTAGGACAGTTACCCAACTGCCCTAGCATGGTTTCAACACATTTTTCGAGGATTTTCATCGTTGTTTTGTTTGATTTTTCTAACTCCATCTTGTTTTGATTCTTGTTGAGTGTGTCTTCGATCACGTTGCTCGGCTTTTCTTCGTGCCATTTATCTGTATAGTATCTCCTATACGATACCACCTATCTACTACATAGTATATCAATTTACAAAGTATATTTCTCATTTCTTTTTGAAAAAAACATAAAAAAGATAAAAATACTTTTCTCCTCACTTTATTCACTACATTAGAATAGTAGATTGCACTCTATATCAACTATTATATAGTATCACTTCTTATTCAAAATTAATCATTTTTGAAAACCAAATAAAACTTTCAAACTCAAAATAAAATAAAATTTGCAAAAATAAATAAATAAAAAAATAAAACCACACAAACTAAAATCAGCAAAAAGATGATTTGAAGAAGAAAATCATCACAAGAACCCGATCTCAAAATCTCGAGTATACTTTCTTGCCTCTGTGTATTCGACACAGTGACACTTACCTGGTTAATATCAAGTGAAAATAGAAGAGAGAAAATATCTTTCATTCAACATTTATTTTATCCTCTCTCTCTTCTATACATTTTATTTGATAAGTTGTGTTTCTCTCTGCGGTTGCTACAACCAATGAATTCAAACCGCAAAGGGGAGCATACTCGTCAGGGGTACGGTTGTGTCATTTTCAACTATCTCTTCAGTTTTTGGTGTAGGAACCTCATCCGTCTTACTGGTTTCAGTTAGTTCCTTGACTTCAATATTTTTTTGAATTCTAAGGAATTCATCTTCTAGAAATTTGACATCTCTAGAAATAAATATCTTTTGAGTCTCAAGATACTGAAGTTGGTATCCAATAAAGTTCTTTATGCATACAATGAAATAGCACTCTCTAGTGCGAGATTCCAACTTGCTTGCATCCTCATTTTTAGCATGGACCAAACAACTCCAAATCCTCAAGTACCGTACACATGGCTTGATACCACACCAAAGCTCATGAGGGATTTTAGGTACATATTTAGATGGAATCTTATTTAGGAAATAAGCTTCAGTCTCTACTACATGTCCCCAGAAACTGAGAAGTAAGTTTGCTTTACTCATAATTGATCTTGCCATGTCTAACATGGTTCTCTTGCATCTCTCTACAACTCCATTGAGTTAAGGAGTACCTGGATGAGTGAGATTGGAAATAATTCATCTCTCTTTAAGGGATTGTTTGAATTCATTTGAGAGGTATTCACCGTCTCAGTCAGATCGAATCTGGTTTATCTTATTTCCTCTTTGGCTTTCAATGAAAGCCATGAACTCTTTGAACTTTTCAAAAATTTCATGTTTGTGATCTAATAAGAAGACAATACTATATCTTGAATGGACATCAATAAAGATCTTATAATATTGATGTCCATTTTGAGTTGCAGTACAAAAGGGACTGCATATATCAGTATGTATCGGGTCCAATATACCTTCACATCGTTCATCTTTCTTAGAGAAGGACACCCTGAACATTTTCCTACGAATACAATGTTCACAAGTTGGTAAATCACGGATTTCTAGGGAATCTAGAGGTCCATCCTTTCCTAGTATAATGATCCTATCAACGGGCACATGTCCAAGTCTTCGATGCTACATCATAGTTAAATAATCTCTATCCTCCCTTGATCATTTAGAGTTTTTAACATTATTATTAATATTAATATTATCAGTGGTGTTGACATTCATAATAAATCATGCATGTTCGATCATATAGACCACCTGGTATTAGAGAATCACCTGCTATAAAATGACCATAACAATTTATGATAAGTTTATTACATAAAAGGGCATTATATCTATGTCTAACCAGCTTAGATATGGATAACAAGTTCCTTATAACATATGGTACATAGAAACAATCTCTGATATGTAGAACTTTCTCACTAGATAATGATAGTCTACGTGTCCCAATGACGACCGCTGCAACAGTTACATCAGATCCTATCTGGATGACTATCTCCCTTCATCAAGATTTCTGGTGTCTTGAAACATATGCAACTGACTACATGCATGTACAAAAGCACATGAATCAACAATCCAACTTCATTCCTGTCCTAGGAGTAAGCTGGTTTCAATGATGAATGTAGATTTCTTATTTGAGAATGTTATACTTTTGTCCTTCTCTAAGGAGATATTCTGGAGGGTTACTCTTCTAGAGTCCTGACTTATTACAGTAATGGTAAACATCCGTTTCTCTTAGGTGTTAGATGTGTTGAAGTTTTCATAAGATTGATCAATAGTTTGAGCTTTTTTTCTTCTCTTGGGTCGGATCCTTCTGAGATCCACGCTTTCCTCTCGTACTTTCCTTTAACTTGTGCAATTTTTGCACCGCTAGAGGGAAATTCTTTCTTCAGAATGTCCTCGGTGGATTTTAATGTAGAAAGAGTGTGATTCACATCTCCATACATCTTCTTCAGATTTAGGAAGGTGTCATGAGCCGATTTAATATCTATAAGTTGCTTCTGAAGCACATTAGACAATGGCATAATAATATAACAACGAGCGATCGAATGATCTCCGTCCCACTTCTTGCTGAACTCACATGCATCATTCGTTTGAGGGTTCTCATACTTCACAGATGAGAGCATATACGCTATGTGTTTTGTATCAAGTACGAGTTCTAAATTATGGATCCAATCCGAATAATTTATGATGATCAGTTGATCGACCTCAAGAATATTATTAAGTGTGTTGAGATATTTCATTTGAAATAAAAGGAGATCTGAGTCTCATTTCCATTTTCATGGCACCTCAAAAATACGAGAAAATGCAGCTACAAATGAAAGAAGTGAGAACTCTTTCCACCTTACACACCCAACTTGTATTCTTAGTTTGGTCTTCAACACCCGCACCCTCACATATATGGAGTTAGCATGTTGTCGATTAAACCAACTATCAATGAGCGAATATCAATTTAAGCTATGTGTAATCCAATGTCCCCTCAATAATACAGGGGACATTGGTGTCACTACACATACGACCCATCTCTTTTGAGAGATGAAGAATCTGATTCTATGACTATTTGTATTCCGGAGTCGTGATTATGCATAAGTGTCTCCAAAAATACAACCCCACGGTGCTGAATCACTATTTCACATTAATTAGTGAGTTATACTTGTGAATCATATTTATAAAATTGCCCTTATCAATAATATGTAATAATCATAATTATTACAAACATTACCATTAACAAGTATGAGTCCTACTCCAATTAGGACTTATTAGATAAATATGCAGATAATTGGAGAAATGTCGGGGAGATCATATTTTCTATGTATAGTGACTTGAAATGTGGATAACTATCCAACTTCAGGATTTATACCATTTTTGCAAAAATCTATCATCTAGAATGTTGAGATTGATATGTAATACTTTACACTCTTAGTGAGCTCAATGAAACGCATCACACTCTCCACGTGCTGGACAAAGTGTAGGTGAGCCAAATCCAACTTCCTTGACTATTTCTAATCATAGTCTAAACCATTTGGAGCTAAAAAATGAGTTCAAAGAACTTGTATATTTCCATTTCCATGATCATTTATGTTTCCAACTTTTGGACATTGAAACTGGGATTGGAATTAGAAATTGGAAATTGGATTCAAACTAATTGTGATTTAATCAAATTAAAACACAAATCATCTAGATAAATAGAGACACTAAAATCCATCATGTTCCATCGCACCCTCGAACAGAAGTATCATGGTAGATGTTCCATTACAACAAACGTAACCCTGGGTAGTCTCAATACTCATTCAACCTTCATATCGGAAGACTTTGATATATACGAAGTTCAAACACTGGTTTGACTGTCTTTTTTAGAATATATCAATAGATTTCTCATTTGATAAATGGACGACAATATTAATAATATGCTTTCCAAAAGAAAATATTAATATCACGAATTTCTATCTCATTTCACAAATGAGACGACCATGCATGGAATTCATTTTGACCTAAAAATCTCATAAGTGAGCATTGTCTCCGGTTCATCAACTATGAGCCTATATGATTTTTTGAGAGATCATATATCTCAAATGACTTCATATGCACACCAATGCATCGGTGTATGGACCTTGGCGATGTCATCAACCTATTGTTCTGTAAAATGTGCATACTCAGGGATATATATATATATATATATATATATATATGTATCATGTCAGAGGATGTATGCTTGATCGTGACAGTTACGATTCATGTCTTAGTTTGTCTCGACCTCATCAAATCAACTCTTTGATTTGATTGTTCCAACACATCCGAATATCCATTCCCATGGCAACGGACTTGCATCAAGGAATTGATTGGAAATCAATCTCTTTCTTAGACTAGAGATCTATATTGAATAACACATGTTCGAAGTCAGTTGTGTCCCGCAACTGCATGGTATTCAATATGGTCATGGTTTTATATGTAGTTGTACGAATGGACCTTAATAGTAAAGTGCATTCACATCCATTCATTTCATTTCAGATGAACATGATAAAACAATAGCTTTTATTCTATTAATGGGTCATCGAGGGCATACAACTCCAACAATAACAACAATTTTCTTATTGAAGGTATGCTCGATTATTCATCCTGCGTCTAATATATGTATTCATCAACAAGAAGGGAAACTAAATCCTCGTGTCGACTTTTATAGAATCATTGTTGCTGCAAATTAGTCTTTGTGTTTAGGATAGTTCACTAGACTGTGTTTATGTATATGCCATTTCATATATAATGTTTGATAGTCAATATTTATTTTGAATATGTAGATATTTGATATTATTTCGTTTCAAATAAGAGATACCGTATGCGAACCATTGCTTTTCCGTTAATTAACGTGAAATTCTTACAAAAGCCCGAAAGCTTTATCATTTTTACGCTTCTTCTCCACTCGTCATCTTACCTTATTTATTCAAGCATTTAAGATTAGTTCCCACTGAACAAAGTACACGCACAACGCAACAGCAGCATAAACGCACCTAAACACTCGCCCACGCATATATAAACAAGTCCTCCCCTTCCCGGCCCTCCATCGGAGAAAGATGTCGCCGGCGGGAGCTCTTGCCGCCGCGCTCTCCCTCCTCTCCCTCTCGTTCCCCATCTCGGCCTCCTCTTCCTCCTCCCTGCGCCGTCCGTCGCCGCCGCCTATGGTCCTCCCTCTGGTCCTCTCTTTCCCCAACGCCTCCCGCCTCCGCTCCGGCGACGGCGACGGTGACAGCCCCTTCCGCCGGCGGCAGCTCCAGAAGAAGGATGAGCCCTCCAGCGCCCGCATGAGACTCTACGACGATCTTCTCACCAACGGGTAAATGCCGATGCAATTGGCAGATCTGGATATGGATCTCGTAGTGTTTGTGTGTTTTTGGGAGAATTAGGATTTGCGTGGATGCTGTTTTGATAGGTATTATACGACGAGGCTGTACATTGGGACGCCGCCGCAGGAGTTTGCGTTGATCGTGGATTCAGGGAGCACGGTGACGTACGTGCCCTGCTCGACGTGCGAGCAGTGCGGTGATCATCAGGTTAATGACAACTCTCTCTCTTTCTCTCTGCTTGAGAAAATGGAATTTGGTAGGATTTTTGATATTCGGGAATGGAGACAACTTTTGTGTTGTATTTGTGTTTTTTTATGGGCTGTGTGCGACAGGACTGGATGGAAAAGGAATTGGAGGAAGGTTGGTTACTTTCTGGTACCTGTTAGATTCCAATGCACAGTCAGGTCTTATTGGAATTTAAAGCCTATTTTTCGGTGGAAGGATAGTGCCGCACGACGAATTTGAGGATGGGAGAAAAAAATATCGAGGATGACATGAAGAAAACGAAAACACAGATGGAGAAACGAGGAGCTGCGTGATGGAAGAATAATAATGAAGGAGAACAGTTAAGAACAAATTACGCGCAATATGATAAGCCAATGCAAATATTATAAAATCAGACACATTTTGGTATATATTATCATTACATCCGACATAAATAATTATGTTAAAAATCTGTTATCCAGAATAATAGTAGGGAAACAAAGAATGGTTCAGAATTTGTGAAGAATTCATATCAAATCTCTTAGTGGATGACACAAAAAGTGAATGGAAAGTGGAGTTAGAAATTATTAGCAAAAAGATCTTGAAAAGGAGCTTCCTTTGGAGAAACGAAGTCCCACGCATTTTCATGCATAGTGTCCTGTCATGATGATTTCAATGATCTCATGATATGACGACTCGCTCCCATCGGTGACTCACGTCATATAGGCCATCCTTAATTGTTACCACACACAACAAAATTGATACTTGAAGAAGCTCGAAAGAGGGTAAAGAAACATTGAATTGGAGATACTCAAACATATCTTCAGTTGTTTTGCAAATGAGGATGTTTCCATAGGTTTCTTCAGTTTGGCCATTCAGATAGATGGAGCAGTTGCGGGCTAGTGTTCTTCAAATGGAGACTCATTCCACTTTCAGTGACTCTAACAAACGTAGTACAAAACACATGTTCTCCGATGAGGAGATCCGGTTCAGTTCACACTACAGCCCTTTAGTTCCTCCTCACCAACACGACATGAGAAGCAACATCCTCAACATGCAGCTTGCAGAGTTTGCGTTGAGTTAATATTGTATGTAGTGTCTTGTATTGTGAGTGAGTGATTTCTTTCTATTTGTCCTAGTTGAGCATTGCATGCTCTAGCTTGAGGGGGAGTGTTGGAGTATATGTCATATGTAGAGATGAGTAATTGAATCCCTCCAGGGTCCCATATCTACTATTAGTGGGACTCCAGACGGTCTGTGGGGCTATATAATAAGCCCCACACCCATTGTATCAGTTGAGAGAGAGTTTCAATGCAGAAGATCCGGCCTGTTGAGAGGCCTTCTCCCATGGTTTCATCCCACTCCTTATAGAGTAGGGTTAAATCCTGGTGTTCTTCCCCTGTTCTTTATTCTTTATCTCTGATTACGCATATGCACTATCACTTTCTACACTTTTATTTTTGATCCAGGTGATTGGATGTGTTGAACTTTTCTCTTCCTCAATTAGTCATGGAAGCAAAGACATCTATGAACAAGTAAACATGGTGAATTTTGCAATGCATTTGATGGATAACGAGTATCTAACATGGGTTTGAAAATGAGTGTCATGAGTACAGTGCAAGTCTCTTCTTCCTACCATGCTTTATGAAAGAAGTTAGTTGGGCCTTTTGGGGTCCTGGGGTTCCTTGGAAGAAGTTGGTTGTGCCCTTTTGAGGTTCTGGGGTTCCTTAGACTATTTGGTGCTCAGTTTCTTTTTCTCTTCTTTACTCCACTTGCATTTTTATTGATAATGAAATATCCTAGCTGACACAAACGACCTTTTGAAAATCATAATCGGCCAGCAACATTAAGGTGGTCACTCCAAGTGTTTAGAATTTGTCTTAAACTTTGGTCAACTTGGTACACTTTGCTCCTTAAACAGTGATGGATTCACAAATAAGCTTCTTGTGTTAGGACAATGCCATCACTAGTTAAATGGCCAGTGCATATGAAAGTAGACATCATGTTTTGAATAATGTAAAAAATTGCAACTACATGTTCTTGTTGGTATGAACTACTTGCTAAACACCTGCACAAACATTTTTTTTAGGAGAAAGAGGGTGAAGTCTCAAGTTATTAATTAAAAAAATTACATATTAGCGAGCAAAAAATGGCACAACATTTTGCTATGCTCGAGTACATTTTCGTAATAGTAAGGCTACCCACAAAAGATGAAATCGTTTCTAGCTAACCAAAGTGCCCACATGTGTGCAAATGGAGCCGAAGAGTCCTCACGTGAGTTGCCACAATAATTCCTGATTGAAGCTCAAAAAGAGTTAGTATTGTTTATCCCAAGCCACTGAAAGCTAGCGTGCGCCCAAAATCTTGCTGAGTGTATGCATCCAAAGAAAAGCTGATCAATATTTTCTGCACCGCTACCTCACCTTGGGCACATCACATCACCCGTCTTAAGCAGCTTGTCCCTATACTCCTTGAGAAGGTGGTCATGTCACAAAAGCCATGGGAAGGTCTTGATCCTACGTGGAATCACCTTCCAAATCAGCCTGTAGTCCTGCCTAAGCTCATTATGCATATCATCCTCGAATGTCGCCAAAGTTCTATATGCTTTCTTGATGGAGAATTGTCCCTCTAACTAAATACAGTGGTCCGTGCCATTCGTTGGACTATCCACATCGGTAGAAGCGTTGTGTGTGCCAGGGCCTTGACATTGCAGAGGAGGCGAAGTTGCTGGGTCTCTCTCGTCATGCAAAGGGGAAGATGCATTAGAGGTCCCCTTTACCGAGGGATGGTATGGTGGAGGCATTTGCAGAGGAGTTGAGGATATGCATCCAGGGTATCCCTCTAATTTGGAGGAGCCTTGGCTTGGTTCGCGAGATGATGGCTTCGGTGTTCCACGTGAAGGCCTTGGTTTCAAATGGGCTCCGGCACGGTCAATCCTCCTGGGTGGAGGTGGTGGGTTTGGCATGCACTCCCTCGATGCCGCCCTCGCATGCTGTGTGTTTCAAGGGGTGTTCCTTTTGCGTGGACCTGTGCACGACGAGGAGCGATGTTCAGAAGAGCGCTGGGCTGTCGGAGCGGGAAGGAGGCATTGCAGACATGATGGGCTCGAAAGGGTTTCAACCTGCTTTCCATGGACTCGAATCACGCCAACCATTTCTTGAAAAAGGGTGGGATCTTCGGTAGCACAAAGCGGCGAGCTTAGCGAGGAAATGCTGTACAGTAGGGGGGTGACATCATATGCGGACGCTCTTTCAAGTCGCTCAATCGTGTCAGACCAAGCAGATCCTGTCGCGGGCACCTTCGGGCATAACTAAAGTCACAACTACATCCATGTCCATGCCCACCATCACAACCTCTTCCACCTTGACTGTCGTATCGACCTCCTCGTCCAAAGTAAGCGGAGAAGGCAGAATTTTTCGCAAGAGGCAAAGTAGAAGCATGGTTAACATAACTCTCAATCTCATGGAGGTGTCCGAAAATCACTTGAAGAGTCGGTAACATATCAGATGTGAGGAACTTCTCCTTTACATGTTGATTGCGAGGATGTAATCCTGACAAAAACTTGTAAACTTGCTATTCAGTCATCTCTGAAACTTGTTTATCACAATAAGCTGGTTGGAAGATAACAACCTCTTCATAGAGCCTCATGAGAGTCCGGTGGTACTCCACTAGAGTGGACTTTCCTTAGGACACAGACTGGATCTGCATGTAGATGTTAGCAAGCCTGGACTTGGTAGTCTTCTACGAATAGGTTTGGACTAGCAACTCCGCATCTCCTTTACAGTTTCCTTGATTAGGAGATTTGCAGCAATATAACGGTCAACACTATTGGTTATCCACGTCATGACCTGGTAATTGTCCCCAAGCCAAGTGCCATATTCCTTGTCCGTCTCCTTCAACGGATTTTTCGTGAGAACATAGATTTTCCATTGTCCTCCTACAAAAACTTTGAATGCTCGAGACCAAAGTCTGTAATTATTAGCCCCCTTGAGTTTGATGGTTGTTCCTTGCACCATCACGTTAGATGGAGAAAAGGATTGGAACCCGTAACTTTCAGATATCACTGCGGGATAAACACCACTAATCGTGTTTTAGGAGGGATAAACACCTCTAATAATGTATGGATACGAGGATCTATGTTTGTCGTGCCATCAACAGGAGGGATATACACCTCCAACAATGAACATAGGGGTATGCAATACGTTGTAGATGTGCTGGAAGTGCACTTCAAGAGATGACAAGGTGCTGGAAATAGCCCACAAAGATGATAAGCGTTGAACAATAGCACGCTGAGGTGACCGAGCCTTAGGACGCAATCGAGAGCATCGATACATCCTTGGAAAGGATTGTTCCGGAACTGGATTTGGCCTGATAACGTCGCCCTAGTTCGGTCAACGCAGCCCAAAGTGTGGCTGGTAGTGTCCAACATAGCCCGAGAATCACTGGCGGTGCCCTGGACTGGTGCCAGGAGTCACTGGTAGCACCCTGGGCTACTGGCTGGAAGCGTTTACGGTGCCTGGAGAGGTGACTGACGTTGTTGGAGAGGATCCGGCAACACCAGTGGCTGGCGGTGGCGGTGGGAGCGAGGGTACACGCCTCGGTCTAAGGCTGTTGCTCTGATACCATGTGGAGAGAAAGATTAGAAAGAAAAGCTTGTCTTAATCCGGTGTCTCTAGATTTTCTTATATAGAGGAGAACCCTAACCCTAGAGAGCCAAAATGAAGGAATTACATAAGTACCCTTGAGGGGGTTACTACATGGAGATAGAAAACAAATAATATCTAACCACTAGTTTTCGTATATGAAAGGCCCAATCTAAGTTCCTTATGAGAAATGCTCATTTTAGAGATTTCATTTGAGCATTCCCACACATATGTGACTTGGATTGATGCTAACGCCGAGCATGAGCACATTAAGACCACCATTTCGGACTCCAATTCTCTAGTTCGTCATACTTGCTAGCATGATCGAGAATCAAGAATGTTATTGTCGTCCTCAACAACAAGGGGAGTATACATTGAGTTGAGGAAGCCCGAGTTATGTATTGTGTGTGAGCGGATAGATGGTATTTGAGTTTGTCCAAGTTGAGCAATTAATGCTCCAACTTGAAGGGTGGTGTTGATAATAGTCAAGGGTTAAGTTAATTGGGTACTCGAATGTCATGGGAAGATCAACTGCGGTCATTTTGCTTATTATGGAAAAGTTGGTTGTTTGTGAGACCTATGTATAGTGCCTTATACTACAGATCAGAGTGAGAATAATAAATCTACAAACAGGGTGATGCAGAACTGATGCAGCATGAAACAGATAAATAGGGCCTCATGTTTTACTTTTTATCCGTTATTTAGAGGCTAATTTTATTTACGTTTATTTGAGTCATCGTAATTTTATTTAAATAAAAGAGATCGCATGTGATCTCAAAGTAGTTAGTTTCAATTTGAATTTCAAATTTAGTTAGCTAGAGTCAACTAGAGATTTGAATTTATTTCAAATCAATTAGTTAGTCGGTTAGAGTCAAATTAGGATAAGTAGCTTGAATTTGAATTGGAATTTCTATTTTTGTAATTTCATCCCTCCTATATAAAGGGATGATAGGTTATTGTTTTTAGACATGTCAGATTATATGAAAACTTGAGATTTTATCCCTCTCTCTCTCTCTCGTCTCTTTCTCCCTCGAGCGATCTTCGCGCTTCTTCTTCTTCAAATCTCGCGCAACCGGCACGCCTTCTCTTCTCACTCCTTCCAATTTCTTCTACCAAATAATTTCCACCATCAAAATATTTTTTTATCCGTCGCAAATCCCCGTTTTGCATCAATTGGTATCAGAGCATGGCCTACAGATCGTCCTCACGATCTGACGATCCATCCAGACATTCGTGCCGACATGCGATGAAAGACCATCATTCGTCGGAGCGGAAAAGACGAGCCAAAGAAGCTTACGACAAGGAGATGAGCGCACTATTTGACTTCCAGTCAAAATATCGAGCTTTGATGGCTAATTTCGAGGCTCTATGCGCTGCCATATCAAAAGCTTCGATCATAGAAGCCGTTGTCCAGCCCCGCGAAGAAGAAAAACAAGAAAAAAAGAGCGTCGACGACGAAACGCATGCTGTCCAGCACATCCCAGATTAGATTCTGCTACCAGAATCTATTACGTCACCCCCTCCGACCGTCCCGGTACTACCCTAGCCATCCTAGGTAACCCCCCTACCTTCCCCATCCTTCAGTTCCCCGTTGACGCCACCGCCGACCTCCTCGCACGCCCCCACAGCCCTGCTGCAAACCCCTACCGCCCTCCGAACACCACCGCCGCCACCATCCTTTCCCGCTGCCCTCAAAGCCCCAGCCCCTGCGCCTGCTTCCGCCGCCACCCTCGCACCTTCTACGACGCCCACCACAACCCCAACACCTCTTCCTGGCGCGCCCGTACCCCCACCTCCCACTCCTTTGCCGCCTCCCGTCGCTACCCTCACCACCCCGCCAACCCCCCTCCTCGCCATCCTAACATCCTCGGCGAAACCCTCTACCCCACCACTTTCGCTACCCCCAACCCCGCATGCACCCTCCTTGGTTCCAACGCCACCAACCCCACCTGCGTCCGCTTCCCCCACCCCCGCAATTCCTGCGGAACAAACCCCAAACCCCGAGCCCGCTCTCTCCACTGCATCCACACCGCTACCCCATCAATGTCGACCCCCCATACCTCCATCATCCTCTCCTTAACCCTGGTCCACCGCCGCCTTCAAACACGGTGCCATCGAGGCTGTGGAGGAGATGAAACCCTAGTAAGGGTTGAGTTTCCCTTTCGATGGAAAGAAATCAATCCATGTAGGGATTGGAAACAAATTGGAAAAAATTGCAAAGATATCCAGCCCCTTAAAATTTTGTATATGAAGGTCAAAAATGAGGGGAATTTAAGAGGAGATAACTTGAGTGAAGGGGTACGAAAATTGCAGCCCACCACCCTGGAGCAGGAATATTTAAAAAGAAGGGCTGAAAGAAAAAAATTTGGGTGCCCTCCTTACCCAATTAGGATTAAGATCATGGGTTTCACCTATTTCAAGGCCCCATGGCTTAATTCATTGGACACATCTCCTCCTCTACTCTACTTGTGCTATTGCTTTACTATGGAATCTCCAAAGGCCGAGTTGTCCAATATGAAGATGCCACATCAGTTTTTCAAGCACCATATCAAGGGGACAAAAATCGGATGTGCGCCGCATTCGCGCCACACATGTTATTCCATCATGAAGCTACAGGCTCCAACATTCGCACTGCGCACGCATGGATTCCGCCATTTGCTCCACACCAGTTCTTCCAAGGGATGATAAAAAATGGTGAATTAAATTTATCAACCCTCAGGCCTGCAGATCAAGCAATTCGTCGGGAGACGAATTTTTCAAGTGGAGGAGAACTGATGCAGCGTGAAACAGATAAATAGGGCCTCATGTTTTACTTTTTATCCGTTATTTAAAGGCTAATTTTATTTACGTTTATTTGAGTCATCGTAATTTTATTTAAATAAAAGAGATCGCCTGTGATCGCAAAGTAGTTAGTTTCAATTTGAATTTCAAATTTAGTTAGTTAGAGTCAATTAGAGATTTGAATTTATTTCAAATCAATTAGTTAGTCGGTTAGAGTCAAATTAGGATAAATAGCTTGAATTTTAATTGAAATTTCTATTTTTGTAATCTCATCCCTCCTATATAAAGGGATGATAGGCTATTGTTTTTAGACAGGTCAGATTATATGAAAACTTGAGATTTTATCTCTGTCTCTCTCTCTCGTCTCTTTCTCCCTCGACGCGTTTTTCGCGCTTCTTCTTCCTCAAATCTCGCGCAACTGGCGCGCCTTCTCTTCTAACTCCCTCCAATTTCTTCTACCAAATAATTTCCACCATCAAAATATTTTTTTATCCGTCGCAAATCTCCGTTTTGCATCAATAACTGATGCAACGTGAAACAGATAAATATGGCCTCATGTTTTACTTTTTATCCGTTATTTAGAGGCTAATTTTATTTACATTTATTTGAGTCGTCGTAATTTTATTTAAATAAAAGAGATCGCCTGTGATCTCAAAGTAGTTAGTTTCAATTTGAATTTCAAATTTAGTTAGTTAGAGTCAATTAGAGATTTGAATTTATTTCAAATCAATTAGTTAGTCGGTTAGAGTCAAATTAGGATAAGTAGCTTGAATTAGAATTAGAATTTCTATTTTTGTAATCTCATCCCTCCTATATAAAGGGATGATAGGCTATTGTTTTTAGACATGTCAGATTATATGAAAAATTGAGATTTCTCTCTCTCTCTCTCTTGTCTCTCTCCTTCCCCACGCGATCTTCACGATTCTATCTTCGAATCCCGCGCAACCGGCACGCTTTCTCTTCTCAACCCCTCCATTTTCTTCTCCACCAAAAATCCACCATCAAAATATTTTATTTTTCCGTCGCCGGATTTTTCCGTTTGCATCACAGGGCTATTAGGCAGCTTGTCTCATGTCCTGAGATGGGCATCCTGACAATCTCTAACCTCGTAAATTCAAGTTTTAATGTTAATTATTCATGCGCTTTGTCTCTTTTTTCAGATTTCAGCGGTTGTTGAAAAAGAGGCCCGTGATTTGTTAATGGAATGTACATTGGAAATGCATGATACTAGTGCTTTGCATTTGATGTTTACATACTGCAAACCTTCCCAACTTTGCTATTTGATATTGGGTCAAATTGAACTTTTTTCGATCATTGGACCTTCTTAAGTTCTTGCAACTTGTACTAGTTAGCATCTGGCTGTCTTCGAATAACTTAGCGATGTTAATATGGTCTTTTATCAATAGAGTTCCTTAATTTTCTATTAGAAGCTTATATGTCGAGCCATAAATTTTATGACTTTCCCTTCCCTTTTTATTTGGGTGTCCCTATAACCTCACCTCTGATTTTAAAAATAAAATCTTAGATTTCGTCTAATAGAAGGGGTTGATCTATATGCTTTCAATTTGTATTGTCAATACATTTCTACTTCGTAGTGATTCATTTACTTATGCAAGGAAGTAATTTGCAAACTGGCTTGCTGAAATATCTCGTTCCATGTAGCCTGATTTCTAAGTTTAAAGTTTAAGAAAACCAGTTAAATTAATTTCTTCTCCTCTATCTTGACTACAATATTTATCATCGACTTTTTGAGGTGGGAGTGGGACCAAGAAGCTCTTTTTCAGGGTTCCTTATAAGTTGATATACATAAACTCATTCAAAATCATGATTAAACTCACATTCTTTTTATAAAAACATGATAAACTCATCGGAAAGAGAACTAGATTCTCAATAAACCATTTTGCTTATATGACCTATATGTGGAATCCACCAAGTGTTGGTAAAAAAAGCTCAATTTAGTTCAGTTTTATGTGTGTATATGTAATTTCTAAACTTCTGTATGTAGCTGATATTGGAAAACTAATATTCGGTATTTCTCTTAATTCTTGAAAGTTACAAGTTTACAATATTTGAAGGAAATACCGAAAATCACAATTCTCGGTTGGGAACTAACAGTTGCTGTAACTTTGTGTATGTGCACGTGTGCGTGCACCCACATAAAATTTGTGTTTCTTCTTTTGTCAATGAATAACACTATTCTTTATCAGGATCCAAAGTTTCAACCAGATTTGTCAAGCTCTTACGAACCAATTGCATGTAATATTAACTGCAACTGTGATAAGGAAAAGAATCAATGTTCATATGAACGGCAATACGCTGAAATGAGCTCTAGCAGCGGAGTTCTTGGTACTGATGTTGTCTCTTTTGGGAATCTGAGTGCTCTTGATGCTCAACGTGTTGAATTTGGTTGCGAAAACATGGAAACTGGTGACTTATTCAGTCAGCATGCTGATGGAATCATGGGACTGGGACGAGGGCCACTTAGCATAATGGATCAACTTGTGGAAAATAATGTAATTAGTGACTCATTCTCTTTATGCTATGGAGGAATGGATATTGGCGGAGGTGCAATGGTCCTTGGCAGTATCCCTTTTCCTCCTGAAATGGTCTTTTCGCATTCAGACCCTGTTCGTAGGTATGTCTTGCTTTCTGCTTACTAGGATAAGATGTTCTTACACATTTTTGGAAGATCTGACACATTCAATAAAGTTTTCGGATGGCAGTCCATATTATAATATCGAATTGAAGGAAATACGTGTCTCTGGGCAGTCTTTGAAGGTGAATCCCAGTGTGTTCAATAGCAGGCACGGGACTGTCCTGGACAGTGGAACTACATATGCATACCTGCCACAAGCTGCATTTGGGGCGTTCCGAGATTCTGTAAGTCTCTCCTGATAATGCTTTTACTCCAGAATTGTTTCTTTTAAAGTATGTTAATTAGAGTTTTTTTTGCCATGGGGCTTCACCTACATGTTAACTAGAAATGGTAGAGAACTGTTAAACCGTTGATTATAACTTGTATAACATTGTTAGGCACTTGTCATCTATATGATGCTTTAAGATCATCTATTTTGGCTACGAGGCTTGTTATTCAAATGGCGAATAGCCTTGATTTATTATATGGTGTTATTGGCATTAGTTTGTGGTATTTTATGTTATATTTTTTATTAGGCTGTTTTCATGCCAATTGACGTCCCTTCTGAGGAGTTGATGCTGGAGGAGAAAAACATCCCCTAGATACTGGTCTTCTTTAGCATCTCTTACACTGTCAAGAGAGGAACAACAAAGAAAGTGTATGTGAGAATGACGTGAATTTTTCCTTCTATGATTCCTTTTCTTTGTTAATGGAGTCCTTATGTGGTATATCCATTGCTTGAAGCGCATACTCTTGGTGAGGGAGGCCTGAAATTGTTTTTTTCTTGAATATGAAAGAGGGTAGAATCCCGAGAATGGATCCGCCGTAGGTTAACTTAAATTACTTTATCTTATTCAACAATGAAACACTAGCCCCTCTTCTAGTGTAAAGTAGTGTTGGGTATATTACAAGAAGCATCTGTAAGAAAATAAGTGGACATGAAAAATTGCATAAACAAAATAGCAACTAATGTTCCCTCTCAGACTTTTGAACATAGATGCCAATCATTTTTTTTGCTAGGAAAAAAACCGATTGCTGATAAGACACCTCGGATTTTTATATGTTCATAAGTTTAAGTATCACAAAGATAAAGTTTTATACTAACATGCACAAACACAACTTACAAAGCTCTCGACAAGGGGACTTCAGGAGGAAACGACGGGCCTCGACCAGCGGAAATATCTAATGCTTTGTTTGCTGAGGACTCCATGCAGAGGCCGTTGGAGCAGAACGAAGGGGTGAGAGATCGGTATGCAGAGAAGAGGGGAGGGGACCCCGGTAGGTCTCAGTCTGCTGCGGGGGCAACTTTTGGCATGGAAATAACATCGCACCGTAGGGCCCCCGATTTGGGTCCTTCTACGCCAGGTGGGGTAACCAAAGAGCAGAGGGAAAAAGGGAAGAGGAGGGCGACCTTGCTGGCGATGGCTGATATAGTGGATAGTCAGCAGGATGCCGTATCCAGTGATCCGACCCCACCAGTGTTAATCAATTCAACATCTTGGATAGAGCAGTGGTGGAAAGGCTGGAGGTGGTACCTCCAAAGACGAAGCTCAACAATGTTACTATATGAAAATCCTATCCCGGAATGTTAGGGATTTGGGTCGCCCCGAAAAACGACTTGTGATCAGAAACCTGGTGGCGGAGGCCAGAGCTGATGTTTTTCTCCTCCAGGAGACGAAGGTCTCGAGAGGAGCTGAGGGTGTCAAGTGGGACCTCGGTGAGGGCGGACGTTTCGACTTGGTGGACCTTGAGGCATCTGGCCCCTCTGGCGGCCTGCTTACCGGTTGGAAGGCGACGGATTTTGAGCTTCTCATGGTTTCAAAATCCCTGTCGAGCTTATCTGTGACGTTGAGGAGGTGGAATGACAACACCAATCTCATGATAACCAATGTCTATGTCCCTACTAGCCATGAGAGGGGCCCGCTGGCTGAGGAGTTGGAGGCTTTGGGCTCGACACGAGATGGAGTATGGATTATTGGGGGCGACCTGAATCTTACGCTTTTTCTTGGGGAGCGTCCGTAGCAGGGGGAGTTTGAGAACTTCAGGAGGGTGACCCACTCGTTGGGACTCTCCATCGTTGATGCAGCAGGATGCTCTTATACGTAGCGCAATGCAAGATCGTGGTCAAGGCTGGACAGATTCCTCTGGTCCATCGAACGCGTAGCGGGTTTTCCACTATCTCACGCATGGGCACTACCACGTGCCCATTCGGATCAAACATCAATCATTTGGTCCTCAGGGGAGGAGAACAAGAGCAGGTTTATTTTTTGATTCGAGCGATGCTGGCTTCTGGAGGATGGTTTCCGGGAGAAGATTGTGTCCTGTTGGAGGGATTGTTCAATGGAGGGGTTGGCGGTTGTCCGATTCTCGTCAAAGCTTGCAACGTTAAGGGGGTTCCTTTTAAAGCTCGACAGGGAGGTGAAACCGAGGCAAAAAATCAGGAGATTGGAGGTACAGGAAGGGTTGACACGGCTTGACAATCTAGACAATGAGAGAGGCCTCGATGATGAGGAGCTGACTGATAGGATGATTCTGCTTGAAGAACTGCTACCTGAGGACCGAGAAGAGGAGGTCGAATGGAGGTAGAGATCTAGGCAGAAGTGGTTGAGGGTGACGCCAATACACGTTTCTTACATTCCATGGCTTCAGGAAGGATGCAGAGGATTTTTTTGCACGAGATCGACGTTGGTGGCGAGCGGGTGTCGGGGATGGCCCATCATTGAAGAGCACTTCGGGAGCATTTTGTGGAGGCCTCTCGTAGGCAGAGGGGTAATGGCTGGGGGTGGATAGAGGGGTTAAGCATCTTTCTGGGGCATAGGTGGAGGGGCTACAAGCTGACTTCTCGGAAGAGGAGGTGAGGAGAGCGGTCTGGGGGCTGAATGCAGATGGGGCGTCGGGCCCGGATGGTTTCCCAATATTTTTTTACAAGGAATTCTGGGATGTGCTGAAGGGGGGGGGGGGTGGAGGTGGTAAATGAGTTCGTGGAAGGAAACAGAGGATTCGAAAAGGTCAATAGATCTATGCTATGCCTGCATCCCAAGGACTCTCCGACGATGATCGAGGACTTTAGGCTGATCGCTATTTCCAACGCGATCTACCTTATTGTGGCCAAGACTTTGGCGAACAAACGCAAGGTTGTGTTGGACTCTGTGATCCTGCAGGGTCAGTCGGCTTTTATCCCTGGACGCCAGATGGCGGATGGTTTGGTGATGACCACGGAAATCTACTCGGAGTGGAAGCGATCGAAGAAGAAGGGGATCCTATGGAAGATTGATTTTGCAAAGGCTTACAATTGCGTGGATTGGAAATTCCTTTGGGCGTCATTGAGAAGGAGAGGCTTCCCGGATCTATGGATTAACTGGATGAAGCGATGCATCACGACCTCCTCCTACTCAGTCTTGGTGAATGGGAAGTCGGAAAGGAGCTTATTTCATCCTCAATGTGGAGTACGACAGGGATGCCCTCTAGCCCCTATGCTTTTCGTCCTGGTTGCCGATGCTTTCGTGGTGTTTTTCAAGCAGGCGGTGGAAGTGTGAGGGTTTTCGGTTGGAGGATATTTCTATACCCTTATTGCAGTATGCGAATGATACCCTAATGTTGCTTGACAGCTCGGAGGAGCAAACTGGTAACACGGTTCTGTTGGTGAGATTTTTGGCAGTCTGTCTGGGCTTGAAATTAACAAAAGCAAGTCGGTGATTATCACTTTTGGGTTGGATGGCAATGAGTGGGCTGGTATCGCTGCAGTCATAGACTGCCCGTTGGGCGACCTACCTATTATGTACCTGGGTCTACTGCTGGTGGACGAGAAGCTAAAGAAAGCTGACTTGGGCAGTGTTCTTCAGAGGATGGAACAAAGGCTGGAAGGATGGAAAGCGATCACTTTATCTAAGGTGGAAAACTGATTCTGTTGAAGCATGTGCTTTCGACCATTCCGCTGTTTTTCTACTCCTTGCGCTTGATGCCTGCTGGGATCAGAAAAAAGGTTGAATCACTGATGAGAAGGTTTTTTGGTCAGACGAAAAACAACAGAGGCCTGGGGTGCACTTGGTGAACTGGACAGAGGTGACGAAGGGGCGAAGGGAGGGCGACTTAGGCGTCTAGGACATGGAATGCATGAATAAGGCGCTACTGGCTAAATGGGTGATGCAAATAGGGGGACCTTCATCTTCGCTTGTGGTTAGGCTTGTGCGGACAATTTATGGTGTTAGGGGCGAGCTTGTGGCAAGAAGAGCTCGGTTGGAATCACCACTCTAGACCGGTGTATGTGAGGTGCTACCGGCTCTCGCCCACAAGCTGCGACCGATAGTAGGGAACGATCAGATGTTCAGATTATGGGGTGATGATCGGACGATTGAGGGGCTTCTTAGTGCCAGGTTCCCTAGATTGTTTGCTCTTGTTGCATCGAAGGAGTGTTCGCTTTACCAGGTTGCGGGTTCCAATATGTGGACTTTGAATTTCGTGACTAAACTCTCAAAACAACGGGTGGATGATTTTTTTAGGATGCATTCTGAGATCCTGACACCTGGTGTCTTTGCCCAGTGTGCCGATCGTTTTGAGTGGGAAGGGGGAAAATTTTCAACGAAGAAGGTGTATGAGGAACTGAGGGGACTAGTTATGGAACATGACCTGAAGCTTATCCAGTACTTGAAGGTGGTATGGGCGGCTAAGATACCGTGGATCCAAGATTTTCCTTTGGTGCCTGAGAAGAGACCGCATGTGTGACGATGCAAGGAAGGGGCGACTATTCAGCTTGCAGGACACGATTTGTGACATGTACGGGTGTCAGGTCGAGGGTGCGGATCATATTTTCTTTCAAATGCGCGGTATCAGTTCGGGTGGGGAGGGAGATCGGTATTCAGTGACTTGAGGCATGCAAGGTTGCAAAAATCGATAGTCGGTACTTGGTCGGTTGGATCACTGACTAAGGATTAATCGGCAGTCAGACGACTAATCAAAATTAGTCAGGCTTTAATCAGTTTTGAATTTTTTAGTTATTTTAAATATATAAATAATTTTTATACATATTTTTTTATATATTTACATAGAGTTGTATATTTTTTACATTATCATACTGCTTGAAAAGAAGTAATTGAATTTTAATAAAATAGTAAGCATATTAGAAGAAGTTTGCTTTAAAAAAGCAAGAAATAAATAAAAATTATGATATCTTCAAGTATAAATCGATCGACTAATCAGTCTAGTTGGAATTAGTCAATACTCGGTTGGCCACCTCACTGACTAAACAAGTCGAACCTACTAGTCGGGCCAGTTGGGGGACTTTTACAACAGTGGAGGCAAGTGGTTCGACGGACTTCTGGCGATCGGTTCGTGCGGTAGGGCATAGCTCCGCGGACGACGTTTCCATTTCCTTCGCAACACTATGGGCAATATGGCTTGGGTGGAATGATCTTGTCTTCAATAACCATAAATTTTACTTAGAAAACATTGTATCTCATTGTAGAGCTCTTTTTAATTTCTAGGCATCTTTGTAATGTAAAACTCTTACATTAAATGAAATCCTTACGGCAGTGTCTCCCAACTTGGGAGATTGCCCTCCCTCTTCTCTAAAAAACTTACAAAGATTAATATTCATTGAGAGCCTTTTTTTTGATAGAAAACGAAGGGTGAACTCCCAAGGTGGGAGTCACCGCAAAGTGAAATTCTTTAAAAAATGTTAGATTACATTAATGAGATGTCCAAAAATTATAAAGCGCTTTACAATGCGATACAACATTTTCCGAGTAGAATCTTTGATTGTTGAAGATTAGGTCATTCCACCCAATCCAATTTGCCTAACGTGCCGCGAACGAGATGGAACAGTCATCTGTGGAGTTGCGCCCCATTGCACGGACCGATTTCCAGAAATCTGTCGACCCTTCTGTCACCAGCCAATCAACCTCGACCTCCCTCCACACCTATGTTGACACCGCATACTTGAAAAAAATATGGTCTGCATCCTCGACCTGCCCCTTACACCTATCACAAACCACCCCCAGCCGCTCCACCACTCCCCTGTCCAAGATGCTGAATCGATTTAGGAGAACATGTGAGTTCAAGGCACCTGACACGACTACTTGCGGACATTCTGCGATGTCAGCCGAAGCAAGCAAGGCCTCCCTTCTCCTTCTTCTCTTTGATCTGGGAGCATTCCATCTGGTGTAGGTTGACCCAAAGCGGGGTCCCTCCTTCCCGAAGCTCTTAGATAATCCACTTCCCATCGTTGCTGCAAACGAAGACTCTGCCAGGGCCTGTCTCCCACTCTTCTTTGGAAGCTAACGTCCTCTCCTCCTTCGTGATGCTCCGGGGTCCTCGCCACGAAGGTCTCCACCACCACCTCTCTAGCTGTGGCTTCTGGTCATACTCCTTCACAACCTCCCAAAGCCCCAAGGCCGACCTCTTTTCCTTCATTTCCTGTGTGTGAATCCATGGTAATCGCTTCCTTACCATATCGCAGTCTCCAACCAATGAGGCCTTTCGGATCTGTTGCCTGCGAGCGAGGTTGGGTCCGTGGTTAGGGCCTTCCTAGTCTGCTTAAATGGAGCCAAAAGCCGGATCCCTGAGTCAGAACTCCAAAATCAGATCACCGGATTTTGGGAAATGCTCCGAACAAACACCACTTGTCGCACCAGACCCGGAGGGTCCCACACCTTTTAAGGGTGCGCCGTTTCCAGGGAAATGAACTGTCGTCGCAAATGGAATTAATTTCCCGCAGATCATGCCAAAATGAATCGGCTGCGGGATTTGAGGGGTCGCCCCCGTAACCAAAGCAACTCGGTCCCCTGACTGCTCCGACACCTGACCGGAGGCATCGTAGGCCGTCGCTGAAGACCTTTTCTCCTTCTCGGTTATAGAGCCACACATATCATGGCGACATGCCGTGCCGTGATTCGAACGAATCTGTGCCGACGATAGCTCCAGATGTATCATCTTTCCGTCCTGCGAGATCCTCCACCAACCCATTCGAGTACGGTTGAGGCCCCTTACTCGCAGAATGGGATCTGGAGGCTTCCCTGGGCAACAACCATTGCTCTCAAGCTCTACTACCTCCGCGGCATCTTCAAGTAGAGCCTGGACCTTCTGCAAATTGCGCATTGCAAACGGAAGACCTCTGATGAGAATTCACTCCATCGACTTGAACTCCACCACGCCATCACTTTCTCGCACCCTACGCCACCGAAGCCTTGACCGACCCTCACTAGACCATCGCAACAGCTTCCCAGCCTCCTCCCCGAAAAGCCCTATCGCCACCACTCTCCAAGGGCTCGCCTCAATAACATCCCCTTGGAACTTCCCCTCCGAAACCCCGCCCCGACATTGGAGGTCCCTTGGAACAAAGCTTCACGATCGCCTCCCTCTCCGATCGGCATCCTTGTAAATTGAGATTCCTACGCTTCATCGGGCACACTCTACTCCTGTGCCCATATCCGCGGCAACAAAAACACCTGATTGGCTCTCTGCAGAGCCTAGCCCAATGCCCTTAAGACCCGCAACAGAAGCAACCCCTTCTGAACAGGTTTGTTGGGTGATCTCCGTGGGCCGCTTCTAGCGGTGCGTGTCGACGTCCACCCCTCCGAGGGCGCACCTCCACCCAATCACCCATCAAGTCCCCCCTACATGAAAATCTCCATTGAGAGCCTTAGTCATTGAGAGCCTTAGCATGAGAACATTCTCGACCTAAAAGTCTTTCCTGACCAAAAGATGCTCCATTCATGGCAAACCAAAGTTCCCAAGCTAAAGCCAAAACCAAATTCTTATCACTCTCAGAGCCTCTCCAATTTGTTCCAATAGAACTCAACAGGCCAACATGCTCTTAATATCCACCTTGTTGATAGAAGTCAAGTTCCACGAGAAAAAAAAACATGTGGTCTTGTTAGAGTATTTGGTTGTATGCGCCTATTGTGTTGTAGCAGGGTAAATGGATCCTGGAGAAGATCCATTTACCCCATCTAGTGTTTAGTCCCACACCGCCTGTGGGTGGGACTTGGAGGCTCTGGGAAGGCTATATAAGGAGCCCCAGACCTCCTGTACTCATTGAGAAATTCAATAGAATATCCGCCCCCTTTGAGGGCTTCTCCTGTGGTTTCATCCCGCTCCTCACGGAGTAGGGTTCCACATAAAACTCTTTTGTGTTCTTCGTGATTATTCTTCTTTATTCTGTTATTCCGCTTCCGCTTTCTATTTTATAACATGGTATCAGAGCGGGTTCGATTCTCGAGGAATAGTTATTGAAGTTGTTTTTTTTTCGAGATTCGATTTTGAGAAATATTTTTCAATATGTGAGAGTTGTATGTCGGTTCTCTGGCTTGTTTTTCCACGGTTTCGTTGGAAACCCTAGTTTGGTTTGTTCTTGAAGATCTGACTACGCAAGATCCAGTCCAAGGGTTCCACGCCGTTGCAGCCTCCATGGTGGAACCTCAAGAGCCCAGGCGTCTCTCCTGCTTCCCTGTGCGCCTCCACACCAGGCGCGATTCTCCAGTTCCCTCCACGTAGCCGGGATCCCCAGGTCCAGTCGTCAATCTCATTCCATCGGGGGTTTATTCCTGGCGATCCTCTGCACCAGCGGCGCTCCATTCAACCTTAGGCATCCTCCAGGCGGCGTGATCTCGAGATGTGCTTCAGTCGCCAGGCGCGCATGACTCTCAGATCCCGCCACCCACATCGGCGAGCCAGTTGTTCAGGCTCCTCCATCGGCGAGCGCACCGCCCTCCAATCTACACGTACAACGAGCAGCAGCCCAGACTTCCTCTTGCGCGCGCAGCGCCCCGAGCGACATCCAGGCACTTCTCCACGGCGGCGTTCATCGTTACAGGCCATCCATCGCCATCGCCTACAGCCCTCAAACCCAAGCTCCATCGTCAGGCGGTGCACTTGCACACCAGACCGCGGGCTGGCGGCACCTCCTTCGCAACCAGATCCTCCTGGCGGCGCCTCCCCATGTTTCCAGCCGCAGA
This sequence comes from Ottelia alismoides, assembly GCA_037367405.1. Lineage (NCBI taxonomy): Eukaryota > Viridiplantae > Streptophyta > Magnoliopsida > Alismatales > Hydrocharitaceae > Ottelia > Ottelia alismoides. Next base: position 627,673 of record JAZKJV010010131.1, on the reverse strand, counting down.
GCCTCTCCTCTGGCAACCCCTGCGTCGACTTCTTCTTCCAGGTCGTCCCCCCATAATCGGCGCATCTCTCCAGAGCCTCAAAGAAGGCGCCCCGAACACGCATCCTCCAGATCGGCGTGCCCCCATCGCGGCGATGTGCGCCTCTCGCGCTCCTCTCATACTATGGAGCGGCGTTCCTTTCTTCCAGGGAACCCAAGCCATCGACGGCGGCAACGTTTCATTTCCAGGAAGGGCTTCCCCGCTGGAACCCTAATACCCCCAGGCACGTTTTATTTAAAATAAAAAGAAAGAAAGGGGGGCAGTTATGAAGGGCCCAAGTGGGCCATGGTTGTTTAAAAAAAAAAATAGAGAGAGGATGGGGCCGTGTAAAAAAAAGGGGAGGATTAGAGTTGCCAGCTGTTGAAAAAAAAATGAAAAAAAGAGAGAGGGAGATTTTTTTTAAAAAAAAGAGGGGAAAAGAAAAAAAGGCGCGTACATTTGAAAAGCCGTACGCATAGTATAAAAAAAATGGAAAAAAATGAGAAAAAAAAGGCGCGTACATCTCAAAAGCCGTACGCATAGTTAAAAAAAATGTTGATGAAAAGCCGGAAAGAAAAGGGAGTCAACGGCTTAAAAAAAATGTTTCAAAAAAAAATGATGAGACGGCTTTACAAAAAAAAAATTGATGAAAAAGCCGCAAGAAAGTTTTGGAATATTCATGTTCTTGTTGTTTACCCCCTATCTTGTCTTCTCCCAACTTTGTCGATGTTCATGTTCCGACCAGTATGGGAGAAAGGGGGAGTATATGTAGAGTCACAGGTCTTGCATTCCAGATGCATATTCAGATTTCCAAACCGATCAGATTCCAGACTCTACGGTTCAGATCCAGGTTCAGACTCGACGATTGTCTTCCGAGTCCAGTTTCAGACACGCACGAGTGTGCGGTCATTTGTCAGATGAGCATAAGTTGCCATCTTTTGTCAGAGGTCCCCATCATTCTTCTAGTTGTCAGGCCAGAGTTTTCATGTGAGCCATAGGGACTCCAGAGCAGAGGACCATTCCCTTGAGGGCAAGGGTTTTCATGTGGTATCATAGGTACACCAGAGCAGTGCACCATTCTCTGAGCCAGATGGGAGAGACCCAGTTCTCCGACGAGGAGACTCCAGGCGCAAGTTCAGACTCGATGGTCAGGTTCCGAGTCTTCAGTTGACTCACACTCCAGCCCGTTCGTCCTCCTCACCTGCACGACATGAGAAGCAACGTCCTCGACTGCAGCATGTGCGCGTTGGGTTGATATTGTCCGTAGTGTCCTGTAGAGTTGAGTTGAATTTCTTTCTATTTGTCCAAGCTGAGCATTGCATGCTCCAGCTTGAGGGGGAGTGTTAGAGTATTTGGTTGTATGCGCCTATTGTGTTGTAGCAGGGTAAATGGATCCTGGAGAAGATCCATTTACCCCATCCAGTGTTTAGTCCCACACTGCCTGTGGGTGGGACTTGGAGGCTCTGGGAAGGCTATATAAGGAGCCCCAGACCTCCTGTACTCATTGAGAAATTCAATAGAATATCCGCCCCCTTTGAGGGCTTCTCTTGTGGTTTCATCCCGCTCCTCACGGAGTAGGGTTCCACATAAAACTCTTTTGTGTTCTTCGTGATTATTCTTCTTTATTCTGTTATTCCGCTTCCGCTTTCTATTTTATAACAGGTCTAAATCTATGATATCTTTCCAGCACAAGGGCACGACTCATCCACCTTGAGGAAAGTTGGCTCTTCGAGCACCATTCCCCATTCACCCTTACCTTTGGAGCCAAAGGATGATTTTGATTTACAGTTGGACATTCCTGCTTCAAATACTCTTACATTCCCATGCAAACATCACCGGCTCAAAAACCACCGATGTAGAAAGGACCTTATATACGCTCTTAACAGAAAACTCCCATCAAGCCATGCCCAAGCATCCCACCCCTCAACAAAATTAGGAAAGTCATCATCTCCATGAAGTCGTCTACCCTCTGACCCGAAAGACCATAGCAGGAAAAATAAGTCCACACCTCATTTACCACAATTCCATTAACGTTATCCCTTGATCCACAACCATCACTAACATATGTAGGAATTGATCAGAATGAGTTCCCTACCCCGTTATCCCCTCAAAAGCTAAAGCCCTCACCATCCCGTAACACATGCCTCAAGAAAGATGTGACTTCAAGCATAATGGTTTAGAGCCCCTTCTAGAATGTGTATATTGATAGTTGTCGGCCCAAGCGACACTGACAAACCATATGTAACCCGTAGACTTTTTGCACCATCTTAAAGAGCTTGTTCAAGCCATCCCCCCAAAATTGTAGGACCCATTTCACAAGCAATGCCTTGTTTTTTCTGATGGAAAAGAGGTCGACCCCCTTAAAAAGGGAGTCACCGCAATTTATTAAAGACGTAGAAGTTAAAGATACAATATCATCGTAGCCAGGATTGATATAGGGCTTTACATTGTGAAGTTACATTTTCCGAAAAAAACTCTGATTATTGAAGACCACATTGTTTCGCCCGAGCCAGATGGCCCACATAACCGCAAACATCTTGGAAACGTCATCACTAGAGTTCCCGCCCACCAAACGAACTGACCACCAAAACTCGTCAACCCCTCCAATCTCTACCCACTAAATGCCAACCTCCCTCCAAACCCACGTCGAGGCTGGACATCTGAAAAACTGGTGATCCGAATCCTCCACCACCCCTTCGCACCTATCACACATAGTGTCAGTCACCCCAAACAATCTCCCCCTCCTAGATTTATCGCACAAGCGATTCCTTCTCAGACACCATAGAAAGATTTTAATTCTGCACGGGATCTTGGACGCCCAAACCACCCTTTTGTCATGGCACGACATCGAGTCCTGCTCCTTCGTTGCCTCCCTCAAAGCCATATATGCTTTCTTCACTGAGAATCTCGCCCCTCTCCATGCAAAATGGTCCATGCTGTGCGTAAAGTCCCCCGGCGGAGGGATCTCCTCGTGTAGTCTGAACAGCTCCTCCAGGCGTTGTCTAAGAGATCCGAAGAGAAGGCTGGCGTCCACGTACCCGCTTCCACCATATGCGAGAAAGTATCCTCCTTCGAGGTTGACAATGTAAAAAGTCTGGGAAATCTTCCCTCGAGAGCTCCCTCCCTCGTCCAATCATCCCTCCAGAATCTGAACGTGCGGCCATTCCCCACTCTCGGCACTAAGCTAACGACAATCTTCGACAAGACCTCCTGCATGCCCATCCAAAGCGGTGATTGGAACCTCAAGCTAGCAAACATTAACTCACCTTTGACCCCATAGATTCTCCTCAACAGTCTAGCTGCCGACAAGGTTGACGGGCCCCAGATGTGAGTCACCCACTTAGCACTAAGCGTTTTGTTCATACATTCCACATCACGGGCCCCCAACCCCCTTCGATGCGGCCCTTCATCATCTCCTCCCATCTAACCAAATTCAGCTTGGATCTTTCTTGCTTTTCATCTGACCAAAAGAAAGTCCTCATCAAAGCCTCAATTCTCTTTCTAACCCCTACCGGTACCAACCTAGTGGAATAGAAAAAAATAGGGATGGTCGAGAGCACTTGTTTTAGCAACATCGACTTCCCTCCCGTCGACAAAGAGATCACCTTCCACCCTGCCAGCCTTTGTCCCATTTTCTGCACCACCACGTCCCAGTCCGCCTTTCTTAGCTTCCCAGCCACCAATGACAACCCCAAGTAGGAGATCAGAAGCTCGTCCAACGGGCATCCCGTGCCCCCCGTCAACCTGGAGTGCTCCCCCTCGTCCAGCCCGAACGTGATAACAATCGATCTGTGCCAGTTTATCAGAAGGCCCGAGGGACTATTGAAAATTTCGACCAACTGGGCCATATTTCTATTCTGCTTCTCTGAGCCCCCAAGAAATAAGAATGTGTCATCTGCATACTGCAGCAACAGGACAGAGTTATCATCCTGACGTTAGCCCACGCACCAATCGGCCTCCACCGCTCACTTAAACATGACTGCCAGCGCATTTGCCACTAGAACGAATAGCATTGGTGCTAATGGGCAACCTTGTTAGATACACCTCCATGGTTGAAAAAATCTCCCCTCTGGCCTACGTTCACCAGAATTGAGCAAGACGAGGTCGTTACGCATCTCTTCATCCAATCCACCCATAGGTTTGGGAAACCTCTCTTCCTCAGGGACAACCACAGGAACCTTCAGTTGGCCCTTGAACAATAAGCAGATATGAGTTATTGTTTCGTTAGAAACCCTTGAACAATAAGTAGATCTCGAACAAGAACAACAAATCTTCAACATAAGAAAAAACGAACCTTGAACATAAATAAGAACATGAAATCCTCGAGAATGGACCCGCTCTAATACCATGTTAGAAAATAGAGAATGCGGAAGCGTATCAGAAATAAAGATAAATAAATTGAAGAACATACATGACTTTACGTGGAACCCTAGAGCGAGATGAAACCACGAGAGAATGCCTTAGAGGGTTGATAGTCTATTGATTTTCTAATCTGACTATAGGGGTGTGGGGCTCTATATATAGCACCCACGGGGTCTCCACATCTCCAAACTGGTAGATGTGGGACTAAACTCTGGATGGGTAAATAGATCCTGGAGAGATCCATTTACCCATCTCCCATACATGTTGATGCAAATCAATAATTTGCACGACGATGAGAAATTATTTGATTGTGGATTTTTGGGGAGAAGAAAATGGAGCGATTGAAAAGAGAAGACTCGTCGAAGAACGAGGGATTTTGGAGAAGAGAATTGCGGAGATCGCGTTGAGAAGAGAGAGATGAGAGAGGAAGATAGAGATAAAATCTCTTATATCATTTGAACTTCCTTAAAACAATAGACTATCATCCCTTTATATAGGAGGGATGAGATTACAAAAATAGAAACTAAATCAAAATTTAAATCAAACTTATCCTAATTTGGACTCTAACCAACTAACTAATTGTTTTGAAATAAATTCAAATCTCTAATTGACTCTAACTAACTAAATTCGAAATTCAAATTGAAACTGACTAACTAATTTTGAGATCATACGCGATCTCTTTATTTAAAGTAAAAAATACAACGACTCAATTATAAAATGAGACTCTAATTATCGGATAAAAAAATAAGATCCTATTTATCCGATTCACGCTGCATCAGTTAGATCAATTGATGCAAATCAATAATTTGCACGATGATGAGAAATTATTTGATTATGGATTTTTGGGGAGAAGAAAATGGAGCGGTTGAGAAGAGAAGACTCGTCGGAGAACAAGGGATTTTGGAGAAGAGAATTGCGGAGATTGCGTTGAGAAGAGATAGACGAGAGAGGGAGATAGAGATAAAATCTCTATTTTCTTATATCATCTGAACTTCCTTAAAACAATATACTATCATCCCTTTATATAGAAGGGATGAGATTACAAAAATAGAAACCAAATCAAAATTTAAATCGAACTTATCCGAATTTGGACTCTAACCAACTAGCTAATTGATTTGAAATAAATTCAAATCTCTAATTTTGACTCTAACTAACTAAATTCGAAATTCAAATTGAAACTGACTAACTAATTTTGAGATCACACGCGATCTCTTTATTTAAATTAAAAAATGCAACGACTCAATTATAAAATGAGACTCTAATTATCGGATAAAAAAAATAAGACCCTATTTATCCGATTCACGCTGCATCACATGTGACACATATAACAAATACTCCAGCAATGACATTATATGATGTTAGATGTGTTCTCTATCTATTTCTTTAGATTATCAACTACACGTCAATTGTTTCTGATTTATCTCTTTAGATAATTAACTTTGTGACATCCAAAGTAGCCAATGCATGTAAACCCAATTGTATAGAGGGATCTGATCAATCATGCAAACTCAAATGCACTTTATTTCAGATATGATATTTAATCATAATAACATTTATCGTTAAATGGCTCATACATGGTATAAATGTCCAATAGTGTCCCCCTAGTCCTTAGGGTGCATTTGGTTACCGGGTTAGCTTGGGTTAAACTGGGGGAGGGTAAATTGTTTTTGTATTTTGGTGTTCGGATAGAGGGTTAGGGGTTGAGTGGGTTTGTTGTGATGCAATTGTATTGAAGTTTTGAAAAGTGAGTAGTTATTATGATGTGATTGTGTTGAAGGAAAAGTGAGTATAAGTTGAGTAGTTTATAATTTTTAGATGATATGATGATATAATATATTATTTTTTGATAGAATGGATGAAAGAGAAATGATTTATTTAATGTATAAAAAAGAGAGGGGGAGTGGGCCCCACAAGTGAGAGAAAGGGTGGGTTTTGGGGGGTAAATCCCTTCAAGGGGGGTTAACCCCCCAACCAAACGAGGTCTTAGAGACATTCTTGAACATATCTAATACTCATACTCATTACGTGTTGGTCAAATGATGTTTAGTTAAAGTCTTGCTCAGTAGATCAACTGTGTTATCGGCGGAGGAAATCTTAGTGATAGTGATGTCACCTCGTTTTTGTATCTTCTGAGTTATGTTATATTTCCTCTCTATATGTTTACTCCTTTGATGCTGTACGAGTGATAACGCTCCCGCACCCTATGTTAATTCGGTCAAATTAATGTCCAAATTAATGTTGAGAATTCGTTGCAGTCGGATACGAGATGTTGATCAAAAATCACTTATCGATTAATTTGGAAGTTAATTTTAAGCGGCAATATTTTTTTACTTGGGGTAAGTCCAAGGTCGATCTCAGGGAGGCATCTGTCTCCTTAGGTAAATTAAAGCAATTATTCGAGTGTTGATTTTCGAGGAGTATCTTTTTTGGTCTTTTTAATTTTTATGCAGACGTATGCAGACAATGCAGGCCGATTTAATGTGCAATTTAATTAATGTATCAAATGAAGTCCAAAAATAATGAAAATTGGCCAGATGGTTATTTATGATGAAAATGACCTACACTAATTTTTTTTGGAATTTTTAGACTCAAAGTGAATTTACTGTGAATTAAATACACAGACAGAGTGATTTTTAGAATTTCAATTTTAATAAATATCAAATCACAATTTTTCCAAGCACTAAAATTATCCTAGGTAGCTCTAATAATCAGGGACCTAGGAAAATTGACAGAACTTAATTCCACTGTGAAATGAATTTATTAAAATTAGTTTAAGAAAATCACTAAACAATTTATTTAGGCCTCGATATACGTGAAAATGCCATGAAATTTTTATGGTATGTCAAAAATAATGTCCTTAAGCTACTGTGAATTCTTGATGAATTTTGGAAGCACAAGGAATTAACTATAAATCAAAAGGTTTCACTGGCAAAGTATGTCAACAATTCACCAATTAATTCATTAATAATCCAAATGAACTTGCAAAATTATGACACGTATACCAACAGACAGAGGACAAAATTTCCAACAAGATGCAATTTTTAGAATTTCAAAATGATGACAAATGCACTCTAGAGATGCGTACAAACACAGGGGTGTAAATGCAATTCTGGAAATTAAAATTTCAGTAAACAAATATGCTGACAGGGACTAAAATGCAATTACCGATAATATGGTGGACTCTGATGCAAATTCTCCACAAGGCACGTGCTCCTCACGTGGGGTCTGCTTCACAGGGACTTCTTTGTAATTTTGGACAGCTTCAGGGGCTTCTGTGCAATTTACCCAGGTCGCACGTGCTCCTCACGTGGTCGGCCTAGGTTCGGAGGGCGTCGGTGGCTCGGAGCGAGGCTTGGATTCTCTTTGAGGTTCGGACTGCGGCTCGGTGTAGCTTCGGGTCGCCCGAGCCTAGGCTTGGAGAAGAGGTTCGGGCGACTGGGCCACGTGGCGTGACCTCGGGCCTTTGGATCGATGAAAATCCAACGGCCTCTGGGGCTTGATGAAGACGGAGACGTGGCTCGCTGCGAACCGCTGGATCAGAGGCACGATCGACGGTGGGAAGCTGCTGCGGAGGGGAGACACGTGGCGCACTAGGCGCCGTTGGATCTAAGTGGATCCAACGACTCCTGTAAAGCTCGGTTGAGATGCGACGTGGCTCGTGGTGGTCCGTTTGATCGATGTGATCGAACGGCAGCTGTACGTCTCCTCCGATGGTGCTCCGCCGCCTGCGGAGGAGATGGCGGGGCTCCGGCGAAGTTGCCTTTGCTCCGCCCGTCCTTCCTCGAGTCGATGAAGCTCTCCGACTTGTCGGAGCTATCCCAGAAGTCTCGTGGTGTGGCGGCGAAGATCCTGATGGCTTCAGGAGCGGCGGAGGGATGTCTGAAGTCGATGGCGATGAAGCACGAAGTCGGCTCCGGCGAATCTCCGTTCAGTGAGCAGAGGTGTACCTGCAGGTGTTAGAGGCAGAGCCGAAGCTCGTGCGTGCTCTCGTGAAGGTGGGTGATTGACTGGTGAGGCCTAAGGAAGACGGAGGTGGTCTGACGAAGGAGCTCCGACCAAGTGGTGGAGCTAGAGATCGCGGTACGGTGATATGCGTCGTCGGAGGTCGGGAAGGCTATCGCGAAGATGGGAGCTTCGACGCGAAGCTCGGCGGAATGGAATGAAGGTGTGAAGATGACCGGAGGCAGCGAATAACAAGGAAAAAAACGAAGAAGAAAGAAGCGAAGATCGAAGATGGATGGATGCGTCACCTGGGGATTGGAACTCTTCCTTAAGTTCCAGGTCGTCGCTCGAAGGGCCGGTGGCTCCCTGAGCTCAAGCAGCGGCTCGACGGAGGAGGGCTGCGACTCGGCGGAGGCCGAGGATCTCGCCGGAGAAGGCGGACGTCTTCGCTCAATGAAACTCACAATTTCTGTCACTAACTGGAAGCTCAGAGCTCGAGGCGTCTCTCACGAGGGGCGGATGGGGGTGAATGTCGCCGGTGGTGGCGTATTTATAAGGTGAAGTTGGTGGCAGTGTTGGCGACGAGGCGAGTTTCGAGGGCGACGTGGAGCTTCTATGGTGGAGGTAGTGGAGCGTGAGGAAGCTTGCGAGGGAGAGGGATGAGTGGGGCTCATCATGGGAGTGTCAGCGAAGAGAGAGAGTGGCTGACGTGCAGTCGGAAATAGCAAGGGGGCGCCCCTCCCGCAAGGCAAGGGACGTGGGAGAGAGGGGCGCCTGGAGGTAGGAGACGAGGTTTCCACCGTTGGATCTTGTGATCCAACGGTGGCGATCGAACCGTAGGGGACGAGTAGGATGAGATCAAGGCGCGCTGATGATGGGCCGAGAGCGCGCCACGTGGCGGGCTGCGGGCGAAGTGCGAGCGGACGGTTTAGATGAGGAGATGGAGATGATCGAAGGGACGAGACTCGCTGGGAGAGGGGCGGCTATGATGGAGAGATCAAGGGCCTGATCAAGCGGTGTGGATGCTGCCACGTGGAGGGCTCTGGTGAGGGCGCTAATGTGTGGCGTAGATCAAAGCAGGAGGTGATCAGATGGTCCAGGCAAGGGGCGTGCGTGGAAAAGGCTGAGCCGTTGGATTTGAAGTGAGATCCGACGGCTGAGGACGCCGGCGGATGAGGCGAGGGGAAGCGGGCCGCGTGGCGCAACCAGAGGGCGCCACGTGGCCTGCTGTGAGTGGCTGGAAAGAGAATTGAGTGTAGAAAGAGAAGGGGACCGAATTTGGAAAAACTCCAAACATAAAAGTTGTAGATCTTGATGGGATCTACAAGTTTCATGTTGACCAAAGACGGATATGAGGTCAAGTATAATACATAAATACAAGGATACATAAATATACATAGGTAGTATACAAAATGGCCCAAAAACCCAAGTTTCCCATACAAGCTCCAATTTTAATGAAATTAGTCTCATTTTGAAGGTCTTTTAATATGTAGTATTCTAAGAGTGAGTAAACCTAATTCGGGGTTTGTATGAGGGCTTTATGTGTGTTTTAATGTACAAGGGTTCTCAGGCTTTTTTGGCTATTTTACAAGGGTGATTTTTGGCTTTCTTCCCTATATTATTAAGGAATATATATATATATTATAGAGAAGAGATTATTTTGGTAAAGAGGTATTTTACAAGGGATTTTTGGCTTCTTATTTAAATGCAAATGAGCTGCTAAAATGCATGAATTATGAATGTGTGCATGAATGCTATTTATGCAATTTAAAAGGAAATATGCCTCTATTTTCTCGGGAACAAGGATCTATTTTTGACTTTTGGAGTGACGAATCACAGATTCATCAACCCCCTATACTTAAACCTTGCTCGTCCCCGAGCAACTAAATGAAATGCAAGAGTGAAATGAGATTGGGTTCCATACCAAGATCATGAACAAAAGTTAAAAATAGAACTTGCCTCGACCTTTGGATTAATCATGTGTCGGAACCTTATTGGGATCTGAGTTTAAGACTTAACAGACTTCAAGTTCCACAAGTCTTCTATTCAAGACTCCTCAACTCACCTAATCAGAACAAGTCTACATACACAAACTCTAATGACCATGAATCTTTTCATGCAGTGTAAGTGATAAATGACTCCCCACCTCAGAAGTAACAAAGAAACAACCTCCCCCAACCTGGTAACTCTAATGCCTCGATCTAGCAACTCTTTCCTCGAGAAGCGGGGTATTCCCTTCTAAGTTCAAGTTCAACCAGCTCAAGAAGAGGAGGAAGAAGTGTAGACTTTTGGAAGCTCAGCCAGTGTAGCTAAGTCTCCCGCTGCAAGTAACATGGTATGTAACATGGTGACCATAAGCTTTTGCTTTTCTTGACTACATATACTCCGGTGGGGTTATTAAATTTTCAATCCGACCCACCAGCATAGATACAAGAAATTTCCTCTTGAGCCAGTAGACTATCCCTCTTTTGAAGCTTTATTGCAACCCACTGCTTCTGTCTTTAGCCTTCATCACCACTAGTCCAAGTTGAGACGCACTTCCTTCACTAGAAGAAGAAGAGAGGTTCCGCCTAGAAGTACTACCCTCATATGCTACCCCAAGCTAAAGGAAACTGTCTCCTTATCACCTCATCCGTAGAGAGCCATGTGTAAAGTGCTGGTGCACGTCAAGCCATTGTCTCTAAGAGTCATGTGTGTGTTGTTAAGTGCTCTACTCAGGCTTGTCAAGATGACATATGAACATAGACTTGCAGACTTAAAGAATTAAGTCACCTGACCTGAAAAATCTTAACTCCAGTTCCTATAAGGTTCCTCTGAATTTAGGTGGATTAAGGTCAAATCATTTCCATCCTCAATATGTGCTCATAACTTGGTCCAGAACCCACTAGCTTTTCACTTTGCATAAGCAAAGTATGCAGATGAGATGTCATGCTATGAGAATGCAAGACTCTTTTTATTTTTCTATGCAGAGATGATATGCAAGAGTAAATAAGAAGCCTATTTTTTTATTCATTTTTTTCGTCAACATTTTTACCCACCCGTAATTATTGTAAAATATATACAAAAATACGCGAAAGTACGAGCTATGGGTAAAGTATATATGTAATATATACACGCCCCCCCTATACTTAGCGTGTGCTATGTCCTCAGAGCACGAAGAGCGAGGAAAAAGACATAGCTCGTGCTAAGCGTGGGAGAGCCAAAAAGTATATAAGTTGTCTCGCCCTCCTATACTTAGGCTATGGCAGCCTAAGTGTAGAAGAAGATCAGAAATGGGGCGGGTGAGGGAAAAATGGGTAGTGGTTAAGTATTAATACGGGCATCGGTCCCCCCTATACTTAGGCTCAGGTCAGCCTAAGTATCGGTAAGAAATGAGTATGAGGACCAATGTGATCTGGAGGATGTATAGTGAATCGACTCGGGTGACCCCTCCCCCCTATACTTTGGATCTGGTCATCCTAAGTATAGTCCAAGATAATGGCTCGATGATGTGGGGATGGGATGGGTTACTAGAATCGTGGGGGCAATGGATAGGATATACAGGAAGAATGATATATACATATGAGTCGGTCTGAATCTTTCGAAGATGCTGCTGATGGCTGGGGTTTATTGCTGCAAAGATTCATACGCGGCTTGAGATGTATCCGCTGTATCTGTCTCGCGCATGAATACAATCTCCTCCACATGGACTAACTGTTCATTGGATTCTACGCAGTGCTTCAACAGCTGCCCATTTACTAAGAATGTCGGTGCGTCATCTGCGAGATCCGGGATCTCGACACATCCACTATCATGCACCGTCCGGACGACAAACGGTCCCGTCCATTTAGACTTTAACTTGCCTTGGAAAATCTTCAGCCTAGCATTGAACAACCATACCTTCTGTCCAGGAACAAAGGTCTTCCGTCTGATATATCTATCATGCCAACGCTTCACCTTGTCCTTGTACACCAAACTGTTGTCGTATGCTCGGTTTCTGACTTCCACAAGCTCATTCAGATCCATGTCTCTCTGTTTCTGACCCAGGTGTGTGTTCCAGTTGACCTTCTTTATTGCCCATTCTGATTTGTGCACTAACTCTGCGGGCAAATGGCACGGCTTTCCGAATACCATTCGGAATGGGGAGGTGCCTAACGGTGTCTTGTAAGCCGTCCTATACGCCCAGAGGACTTGATCTAAGATCTGAGACCAGTCCTTCCTGTCCGGGCGGACAAGCTTTTGCAATATGGTTTTCACCTCCCTATTTGACACCTCAGCCATACCATTGGTTTGTGGGTGGTAAGGACTCGCGACACGGTGTTCGATGCCGTAGTCTTTCAGGAGTTTCTTCACCTCCCGATTCACAAAATGGCTACCCCCATCTGATATCATCATTTTGGGGATCCCGAATCTAGAGATTATGTTCTCTCTGATGAATTTACAGACAGTCCTGCTGTCTGCGGCTCGGGTCGGGATAGCCTCCACCCATCTGGACAGATAATCTACCGCAAGGAGGATATATTCGAATCCGTGGCTGACAGGGAACGGGCCCATGAAATCGATGCCCCAGGCGTCAAAGACATCACAAATGATGACCGGCTGCATTGGCATCTCATCCTTGGAACCAACGGTTCCTCCCATTCTTTGGCAAACTGGGCACGACTTCGCGAAGGCGGAGGCATCGCGAAACAGAGTCGGCCAGTAGAAGCCACACTAAAATACCTTTCATGCGGTCCTCTTCCCGGAGTGGTGTCCTCCTGCCTCTAAGCTATGGCATAAAGAAAGGACACTCTGGTATTCCTCCTGAGGAATACAACGTCTCCAAACACAATCCGGTCCTTCAAAGAAAAGGATCGGATCCTCCCAATGGTAGTGTCTAGCATCCGACTTTAGTCGGTCGATTTGGCTCATGGGCCAATCCTCGGGAACTTTCTTGGAGACAAGATAGTTCACGATATTGGCGTACCATGGGAGTGAGTCGATAACAAAAATCGACTCGTCAGGGAAGGAGTCTCGAATCGGGGAAACCTCGGAAGTATTAAGATCTTCGAGACGAGAAAGATGATCGGCCACTACGTTCTTCTTTCCAGGTTTATCACGGATGTCTAAATCAAACTCCTGGATAAGTAAAATCCAACGAAGAAGACGCGCCTTCGCGTCCTTCTTCTCCATCAAATATCGTAGTGCCGTGTGGTCTGTGAACACAGTTACCTTGGATCCGATTAAATGAGATCTGAATTTGTCCAAGGCAAACACTACCGCAAGCATTTCCTTTTCTGTAACTGTATAGTTACGCTGAGCAGAATCAAGCACTTTGCTTGCGTAATGAATTGCAAACGGGACGCCATCTCTTCTTTGTCCCAATACAGCCCCAACAACATAATCTGAGGCGTCCGTCATGATCTCAAAAGGTAGAGACCAATCTGGGGCTTGTAGAATGGGTGCGTCGATGATCATTCCTTGTAAAAGCTTAAAGGCCTCCAGACACTTGTGATCTACAATAAACTCCGTGTCTTTGCCTAAAAGCTCAGTTAGCGGTCGGGCAATCTTGGAAAAATCCTTGATAAATCTTCGATAGAATCCGACATGCCCGAGGAACGACCGCAACTGTCTTACGTTGGTTGGTGGCTGGAGTCGTCTGATCACGTCCACCTTGGCAGGGTCAACCTCCATTCCTCTCTTGGAGATGACATGCCCCAACACTATGCCCTCCGTCACCATGAAGTGACTTTTCTCCCAGGAGAGCACCAGATTGACTTCACAACATCTTTTGAGGACTCGGTCCAGATTCCTAAGACAGGAATCAAAAGAATCTCCGTGGATCGAGAAGTCATCCATGAAGACTTCCAGGAATTCGCCGACCATTTCGGCGAATACAACAATCATGCACCTTTGAAAAGTACCTGGAGCATTGCATAGCCCAAAAGGCATGCGCCTGAAAGCATAGGTACCAAAGGGGCATGTAAACGTGGTCTTTTCCTGGTCCTCCGGAGCGATGGCTACTTGATTGTAGCCCGAGAACCCATCAAGGAAGCAGAAGAATTCTTTTCCCGCTAATCTTTCCAAGATCTGATCAATGAACGGTAGAGGGAAATGATCCTTTTTCGTCGCGGCATTCAAGCGTCTGTAATCCACACAGACGCGCCACGACGTGGGTATTCTCGTCACGATCTCCTCTCCGTCTTCGTTGGTGGTCGTTTGGATTCCCGACTTTTTCGGGACAACATGGATTGGGGCCACCCACTTAGAATCGGAGATTGGGTAAATGAAACCCGCGTCGCACCATTTTTCTATCTCTTTTTTCACAACTTCTCGTAAATTTGGATTCAACCGGCGTTGGAATTCACGAGAGGGTTTGGCTTCGTTCTCTAAGTAAATATGGTGCGAACACAGAGCGGGATTTATCCCATGGAGATCGGAAATGCTCCAGCCTATTGCCTTGCGGTTTTTCTCCAGGATCTCTAGCAAGCGAGATTCCTGCTCCTCGGTCAATTGCGAACTGATAATGACCGGAAATTTCTTATCTTGGCCTGCAAGGAAGGCATATTTCAGTGTTGTGGGAAGAGGTTTGAGCTCAGGAATAGTGTGATCATCTAAGAAGTCTGGCTCAATCTGATCTGGTTCGGTGTTGGAAGTGGCTGGATCATTTTCTATAATAGCTGCCACCAAGCGCGGCTCTGGAGTCGGATCGTCAAAAGTTTCCATACAATCGGCAAACGCCTCGTCCGACTCGTCATCCTCATCTTCCGATTGTCCTAAGGATGTAAGAACTGACAGGCCCAACTGGGCCTCTACGTCATCGAAGATGTAGGGCGATGCAGGTTCAGAGCTGTACTCGTTCCTCAGGATCTCGCAAACTGACTCATGCACTGGATCATCTTCAAAGGAGATGGACACATTGATGCTGGCTGGGTTCTGTTTCCATGGCCCAACTACGTCTACATGTTCACAGTCTGTCTCGGTAGAAGAGTACTCGGTGCTGGATTCAGAGTCCGGTCTCTGCCATCTCGTCTGCTTCATCTCCAGTTCCTCATCTCCGCCGGGAGTTTGGAACTGAATCTTCCCAGTCTTATAATCAAATAAGGCCCCCGCAGTTCTGAGGAAGGGCCTACCTAAAATGATCTGGAAATCTCTCCAATTACGAGGGGTTTCCATATCCAGGATAGTAAAGTCCACCATGTATTCTTGCCCCTCAACTCTGATCACAATGTTCCTTAACTCTCCTTGGGACCTCTTAGTGGACTTGTCAGCAAACTGCAAAATAGCTCTAGATTTTCTAAGAGGTCCGAGATTAAGCCGCTCATAGAGGGCTGTGGGCATTAAGTTGATCGAGGAACCATTGTCCAGGAGAGTGCGTGCAAACGCAATGTCATCAATATGACTCACTACATAGTGTGCACCCATGTCTCTTTGTTTCCGAGGAAACGAGTTCTTTATTGCACAAGTCGTGGCTACTGATAGAACGTGTTTCTCAACACGGTTTTTGGTCTTCCTGCTAACCCTAGTAGGTGTGCATCTCACCTTAAGGTATTTTTGGAATGCAGGGGTTATTTCCACGAACTTGTCAAAAGGGATTGTGACCTTGATGTGTTTATTGCAAAATTCAGCCATCACAGGGTCATCTTTTTGGATTTTATTGATTTTCTTCTTTCCACCCTTGAGAGCTTGGGGGAAAGGGATTATTAACTCAGGTTTTGGAACTGAAATATTTTCATTAGCTGCTGGAACTGAGTTCTGAACAAGACTCTGACTCGGACTTTTACACAGATTCTGACAAACAGGAAAATGCTTAGGCGAATCAGGTGATGCTTCTTCCGCTTCTTCTGGATGGTCCTCCTCAGATGGAGGTGCGGGCTCATCGGTATCGTCTGACTCTAAGTGGATGCGGGAATGCTGCTTCGAGGACTCAGATGTCCTCTTCTTCTGCTGGGGATGGTGGTGGGAATGCTCCTCCTCTTCTTCCTCCGAATTCTCCTCAGGTAGATTCTCGGAGGTTCCTTCCTTTTGTGCCCGTGCCCGATCAGGTATGGTCACGGTCCTTCCGCTCCTGAGGGACATATGATTAACATTATCGTACGAAAGGATCTCATGTTCAGATAGATAATTATTTGAATAATATACCTGATCTCGAGGTCGGTTCTGGCCCTGGTGTATGCTGTTCGGATTGGCCTGAACCTGTGCGGGAATTGGGGTCCTTGGCGCCATTTGTTGGTCCTGGGCACGAGAAACCCGATTGATGTCGGTTCTCATATCCAAGTAGTCATTCTGTATCTGTTGGACCCTATCAGACAGGGTCTGGATCGCCAAGGTGAGTGACTCCAATTCGGTGGGCTGGGCTTGCTGCGGTGTTGATGCCGTCCTATATTGGCCCTGCTGGCCATGCCGATACTGCTGCTGGTGGAACGGTGCTGGCCCCTGCTGGTAGGTGCGCTGCTGCGGCTGGTACCCATGTTCTGGCCTGGACTGGTATCGCGGGACTGTGACGGGCATGGTCTCTTGGTAGACTGGGGTGGGGCGGTGTGCCTGATCCTTTCCCATCTCGATTTGCCGGACTAGCGGGTCACGGCTATACCAAAGCCCGTTAATCTCGTATACAGGCGGAGGCTCCTCATATTCTGTTTCCACTGGTGGGGGTGCATGATGGTTCGGTTGGGTATAAGTCTGATCCCAGCTACTCTGAGACCCCGGCGCCTGTTCCTGTACAAGATGGACTCGGTGTACAGGTAAAGGTGGTGCAGAAGGGGTGGGTAGCTTAATCTTAGCTACCTTTTCAGAGAGTTCCTCAACTTTCTTGGGAAGGCTCGAAAGAGACTCCATCTCCGCGACTCTCTTGTGGATCTGCTCGACCATGGTAAGCTTGTCAGCTATCATCCCCATGCTAGGGATGAGGTCCTCAGTCAGATCTGCAACAGTCCTTCTAGTTGTCTCATTGGATAAGATTGAGGGAGACAACTGATAGGCCCTTGTGGCCTGTGACCTGCCGGTTTCTGCCATCTGCTCTAGGATCTTCCATACAACATGCTCGTTTTTGTTCAGATAGCTTCCTCCACAGGCTGCACTGACCAACCCCTGCATCTCTGGGGTTAAACCACAGATCAAGGTCTGGACTAAGATCGCCTTTGAAATGCCGTGGCAGGGGCATTTCTGTACTAAGTCATTAAACCCGTCCCAAGCCTCATGGAACGGTTCGCTGGCTCCTTGAGCAAAGCTGGCGATCTTTGTTCTCATCTGATTAGTTCTACTGAGAGGGTAGAACTTCTTCAAGAAAAGGTCCTTGAACTGCATCCAAGTAGTACATACCACCCCTAAGTTTTTCAGCCAATGAGCAGCCTTATCACCTAAGGCAAAAGGGGTGGCCTTCAGCCGAATATAATCTTGGCCAACATTGGGATGGCTAAGATTGTTGCACACCAACTCGAAGTCACGGAGGAAAGTGTATGGTTCCTCATTAAGGTTTTCGTTGAACTTCGGAAGCAGACTAAGGAAGTGGGGCTTCAACTCAAATGCCTGGGCGGGAACTGCAGGTGCCAACCAGTTCTGAATCTCGTTCTCCGCCGGGTTATAGGTATCAACCATTGGTCGGTCGATTCCTTCTGCTGCTATGATCTGTCCCATCCGCGCAGTGAGATCTGGATTCCTCTGTTCGGCATCAGCAAGGCGGGTAAGAATCTGTTTAATTTGTTCCTCATCTGGTGGAGCTTTTGGCGGCATCTCGTCCTCTAGTTCTGGGGTTTGGAAAATAAGATCGGTGTTAGAGGGCAAATCAAGGAAGGGATTACCGAGGCAATGATCTTCCTCGGTAATCTCGGAGGAGATAAAAGGGTTGGTTTGAGAGTAACCACCCTGAGCATGTAGGAACCAGGATTCAAGAGGGTCATGAGTCCTGGGTGGTCCAAGGTGCGCTCGGATCGAGGAAGACGAGTTACTTGGGGGACTCATAGAGAGATCAGTGAATAGTGCGTCGAGATCTCCCCAATCACTCATCTTGCTGAAGAGGGAAGAAGATAGGATTTTACTCCTACCTGAAGCAAGCAATAAGAACAATCCAAGACCCTGGGTTCACACTCAACACAGTGAAGGACTCAAAGTTGAGTCCGATTTATCTTGTAGTTTTTAAGTGTGATATTCAAGCAAAAGTAGAAAGGATTACGCGGCCTAGAGGGAAGTCGGCTTAGAGCCGGATGCGTCTTCCCTGTTTATTCTGTCGCCTACGATACCGCCGATCCTCCCTTTCTGCGCTCCTATCCGGAGTGGGGACTCAATGACGTGCCCCTATCTACCTGCACTTAGGCGGAGGCTGACAAAGCTTAAGCCTTGTCGCAGAGTACCGATGGTTCGCCCCTGTCTACCTGTGAAGGCGGAGGCTACTTGGTACTTGTCAATGAGTTAAAAGTATCCCACTCGTGATAATTGCTAAGATCAGTTGGCTCGTGATATGGAACGCGGGGATTTGGGCTCTGCCTTAAGGTGTTCACACACACTCAAGTGCCCTCACTCAGCCTGAATACAAGGTCGGGGATTAATCTCCCGCAAACAATTTTCAGATTTTATTCTCTTTTTTTTGGTCAATACTGTTAGCAGTCCCGATTTTTAAAGTTAAGTTATCACTTTAATTAGTCCATCACAAAGCACGCCTATCGGACAGTCCCAATTTCCTGTTTAATTTAAGTGAGAAAATCAGAGGGGGAAATCGAGAAAAGCCGATGCACGAAAAGTCGATGATGCTATGCTGAGTAGAGAATACTTACAGTGATCCCTTCGCTTTTGTATGCAGGATGCAATACAGAATTGAAAACTTTACTCTACATGCAAGTGCAAGCGATGAAAAAGCCGCTCCTAGACATGCAGTTCTATTAGCGTGAAGAACAGTTTAATTTTGACTAAGTACTGCGGTCTAGGTGCGTCTTTTTAAGTGTATTGTGTGGTCCTATTGATTACGAGCACAAACAAGTCCTAGAGTGGCTCGAGGAGCCGCTAGTGCAAT
Source organism: Ottelia alismoides (assembly GCA_037367405.1). NCBI lineage: Eukaryota > Viridiplantae > Streptophyta > Magnoliopsida > Alismatales > Hydrocharitaceae > Ottelia > Ottelia alismoides. Next base: position 608,388 of record JAZKJV010010131.1, on the reverse strand, counting down.
CTAAGTTACAATTCACCCACACAGCACACGGGACACAGTTTCACTATCTTTACACACGCGAGATCCCAAACGGGAACCGCTGGAAATGATGCGAAAAAAATGTGGAAACAAATTGAGATTACAGGTTCTCTCAAATCACTCAAACAAATTCGAATGCGTGTTCCTCGAAGCATCTTCGATTCCGGTGTCCCTCGCACAAAAACAAGTTGAGGTCAGATAAAGAACGACACAAAAATGCAAAAAAATTTTAAAAGGCAGAGAAATATTCACAAGAAAAACTGGGGGTCAGACTACCCGGGGATTGAAAATCAAACAATCAGAATTTCACCAAAAATTAACCTAAGCCGTGCCTCCCCGGCAACGGCGCCATTTTGATAACGCTCCCGCACCCTATGTTAATTCGGTCAAATTAATGTCCAAATTAATGTTGAGAATTCGTTGCAGTCGGATACGAGATGTTGATCAAAAACCACTTATCGATTAATTTGGAAGTTAATTTTAAGCGGCAATATTTTTTTACTTGGGGTAAGTCCAAGGTCGATCTCAGGGAGGCATCTGTCTCCTTAGATAAATTAAAGCAATTATTCGAGTGTTGATTTTCGAGGAGTATCTTTTTTGGTCTTTTTAATTTTTATACAGACGTATGCAGACAATGCAAGCCGATTTAATGTGCAATTTAATTAATGTATCAAATGAAGTCCAAAAATAATGAAAATTGGCCAGATGGTTATTTATGATGAAAATGACCTACACTAATTTTTTTTGGAATTTTTAGACTCAAAGTGAATTTACTGTGAATTAAATACACAGACAGAGTGATTTTTAGAATTTCAATTTTAATAAATATCAAATCACAATTTTTCCAAGCACTAAAATTATCCTAGGTAGCTCTAATAATCAGGGACCTAGGAAAATTGACAGAACTTAATTCCACTGTGAAATGAATTTATTAAAATTAGTTTAAGAAAATCACTAAACAATTTATTTAGGCCTCGATATGCGTGAAAATGCCATGAAATTTTTATGGTATGTCAAAAATAATGTCCTTAAGCTACTGTGAATTCTTGATGAATTTTGGAAGCACAAGGAATTAACTATAAATCAAAAGGTTTCACTGGGTAAAGTATGTCAACAATTCACCAATTAATTCATTAATAATCCAAATGAACTTGCAAAATTATGACACGTATACCAACAGACAGAGGACAAAATTTCCAACAAGATGCAATTTTTAGAATTTCAAAATGATGACAAATGCACTCTAGAGATGCGTACAAACACAGGGGTGTAAATGCAATTCTGGAAATTAAAATTTCAGTAAACAAATATGCTGACAGGGACTAAAATGCAATTACCGATAATATGGTGGACTCTGATGCAAATTCTCCACAAGGCACGTGCTCCTCACGTGGGGTCTGCTTCACAGGGACTTCTTTGTAATTTTGGACAGCTTCAGGGGCTTCTGTGCAATTTACCCAGGTCGCACGTGCTCCTCACGTGGTCGGCCTAGGTTCGGAGGGCGTCGGTGGCTCGGAGCGAGGCTTGGATTCTCTTTGAGGTTCGGACTGCGGCTCGGTGTAGCTTCGGGTCGCCCGAGCCTAGGCTTGGAGAAGAGGTTCGGGCGACTGGGCCACGTGGCGTGACCTCGGGCCTTTGGATCGATGAAAATCCAACGGCCTCTGGGGCTTGATGAAGACGGAGACGTGGCTCGCTGCGGACCGCTGGATCAGAGGCACGATCGATGGTGGGAAGCTGCTGCGGAGGGGAGACACGTGGCGCACTAGGCGCCGTTGGATCTAAGTGGATCCAACGACTCCTGTAAAGCTCGGTTGAGATGCGACGTGGCTCGTGGTGGTCCGTTCGATCGATGTGATCGAACGGCAGCTGTACGTCTCCTCCGATGGTGCTCCGCCGCCTGCGGAGGAGATGGCGGGGCTCCGGCGAAGTTGCCTTTGCTCCGCCCGTCCTTCCTCGAGTCGATGAAGCTCTCCGACTTGTCGGAGCTATCCCAGAAGTCTCGTGGTGTGGCGGCGAAGATCCTGATGGCTTCAGGAGCGGCGAAGGGATGTCTGAAGTCGATGGCGATGAAGCACGAAGTCGGCTCCGGCGAATCTCCGTTCAGTGAGCAGAGGGGTACCTGCAGGTGTTAGAGGCAGAGCCGAAGCTCGTGCGTGCTCTCGTGAAGGTGGGTGATTGATTGGTGAGGCCTAAGGAAGACGGAGGTGGTCTGATGAAGGAGCTCCGACCAAGTGGTGGAGCTAGAGATCGCGGTACGGTGATATGCGTCGTCGGAGGTCGGGAAGGCTATCGCGAAGATGGGAGCTTCGACGCGAAGCTCGGCGGAATGGAATGAAGGTGTGAAGATGACCGGAGGCAGCGAATAACAAGGAAAAAAACGAAGAAGAAAGAAGCGAAGATCGAAGATGGATGGATGCGTCACCTGGAGATTGGAACTCTTCCTTAAGTTCCAGGTCGTCGCTCGAAGGGCCGGTGGCTCCCTGAGCTCAAGCAGCGGCTCGACGGAGGAGGGCTGCGACTCGGCGGAGGCCGAGGATCTCGCCGGAGAAGACGGACGTCTTCGCTCAATGAAACTCACAATTTCTGTCACTAACTGGAAGCTCAGAGCTCGAGGCGTCTCTCACGAGGGGCGGATGGGGGTGAATGTCGCCGGTGGTGGCGTATTTATAAGGTGAAGTTGGTGGCAGTGTTGGCGACGAGGCGAGTTTCGAGGGCGTCGTGGAGCTTCTATGGTGGAGGTAGTGGAGCGTGAGGAAGCTTGCGAGGGAGAGGGATGAGTGGGGCTCATCATGGGAGTGTCAGCGAAGAGAGAGAGTGGCTGACGTGCAGTCGGAAATAGCAAGGGGGTGCCCCTCCCGCAAGGCAAGGGACGTGGGAGAGAGGGGAGCCTGGAGGTAGGAGACGAGGTTTCCACCGTTGGATCTTGTGATCCAACGGTGGCGATCGAACCGTAGGGGACGAGTAGGATGAGATCAAGGCGCGCTGATGATGGGCCGAGAGCGCGCCACGTGGCGTGCTGCAGGCGAAGTGCGAGCGGACGGTTTAGATGAGGAGATGGAGATGATCGAAGGGACGAGACTCGCTGGGAGAGGGGCGGCTATGATGGAGAGATCAAGGGCCTGATCAAGCGGTGTGGATGCTGCCACGTGGAGGGCTCTGGTGAGGGCGCTAATGTGCGGCGTAGATCAAAGCAGGAGGTGATCAGATGGTCCAGGCAAGGGGCGTGCGTGGAAAAGGCTGAGCCGTTGGATCTGAAGTGAGATCCGACGGCTGAGGACGCCGGCGGATGAGGCGAGGGGAAGCGGGCCGCGTGGCGCAACCAGAGGGCGCCACGTGGCCTGCTGTGAGTGGCTGGAAAGAGAATTGAGTGTAGAAAGAGAAGGGGACCGAATTTGAAAAAACTCCAAACATGAAAGTTGTAGATCTTGATGGGATCTACAAGTTTCATGTTGACCAAAGACGGATATGAGGTCAAGTATAATACATAAATACAAGGATACATAAATATACATAGGTAGTATACAGAATGGCCCAAAAACCCAAGTTTCTCGTACAAGCTCCAATTTTAATGAAATTAGTCTCATTTTGAAGGTCTTTTAATATGTAGTATTCTAAGAGTGGGTAAACCTAATTCGGGGTTTGTATGAGGGCTTTATGTGTGTTTTAATGTACAAGGGTTCTCAGGCTTTTTTGGCTATTTTACAAGGGTGATTTTTGGCTTTCTTCCCTATATTATTAAGGAATATATATATATTATAGAGAAGAGGTTATTTTGGTAAAGAGGTATTTTACAAGGGATTTTTGGCTTCTTATTTAAATGCAAATGAGCTGCTAAAATGCATGAATTATGAATGTGTGCATGAATGCTATTTATGCAATTTAAAAGGAAATATGCCTCTATTTTCTCGGGAACAAGGATCTATTTTTGACTTTTGGAGTGACGAATCACAGATTCATCAACGAGTTCATTTGCTTGCTCTATAGTCCAAGTGTTATCACTGAGTAATATAATGTAAGAATCTCTTGAGAAACTACGTCAAGTTTTAAAATGAAGTTGCATATCCACACAACCTTCGTAGCAACATTTGATTTAGCATTGCACTCAACCTCTATTGTTGAATCAGTTCTTGTCCTGTTTCTTGCTTCTCTGAATCGCAACATCATCATTTAACATGAAGAGGAAATCAGAAATGGAGTTTCTATCATCAATTTGGATTGGAAATATTAGCCATTGTACCCTAAGACTTGGAGATCACAATTTCTATAGATCAAGATATAAACTTGAATCCTTAGGCATTTGAAGATGTTTTTTGCGGCATCCTAATGTTTTTTATAGAAGGATTGCTAATAACATACACTCCCATTGCGTGGCATATATTCGATCTTGAACACATCATGTCATACATCTGTCTGACATCCTACAACTGATGCATAAGGACTTCCAGCCATAGCCTTCTTATCCTCAAAACTTTTAGGTGCCATCCTTTAATACCATGTCTCAAGGGAAGGAAGTCTTTCTTGAAATTTTCTTGATATATACGTGTAGTAATAGTCTCAAGGGAAGGAAGGTGCCATCATTTAATAACATGTCTCAGGAGCTGTCAGACGAAGGCGCACGCTTCATATTGGAGAGGATTTTTGGAGGAATGCATGCCTCTAGAGCCGAGAGGTCTTGTGCAGTGGTAGGGTCCACAATTTTTGGATGGAACAAATATGCCCGGTGCTCAATCTTGGAAGGTCTAGATGTGGGGGTCTTATTGCGATGACAATCTGTAGACTGTCTCCGTTTGACTCTACTTCATTTGGGGGGGGTAGAACAGATGAAAAGCTCAGGGCTGAGAGCAAGTGATAGTGCATATTTGCTGTGAGAAACCCATCTTGCAATCTCGCGTGGAGCTTAAGATTGGGCGGAGAATCATCCCCCTATGGATGTCAGCCCTAAAGGAGGAGGAAGGTGGAAACGATGATAAAAACCTTGATGGGTGCCATACCAGAACTATGGGGGCGGTGACTATTGTTTGCGGTGAAGGACCTGAATCGTCGCGGAGAATACTGTTCTCGAGGCATTTCAGAATGGCGGAAGGCCTCATGCTGCCTTTTCAGCAACCAAAGGTGCCCTGATCGATCTTTTTTGGAAGTGACGCTTTGAGGGTTGAGCCTGATTACATCGGGTTCGGGCTCAGTGGCGAACTCGATTAAGGATCCACCATATCCCGTTTACTCGACACATGTGGGTTTGAACCTTGAGAAGAATAAGCGGCCCATTAGGAGCAGATATTGGGTTCGGCCGTCTCTGTCGATACTGTGAATTCGAATGGGACTCCTGCTAGACTCGCTAATCGGATCCCATAGTCGAGTAAACATACTCCTATTGAGGGGTCAAGGGTTCAAGCCTCTCTTTCTTTCATCGGTTTGGCCTCGTGCATGCCGACACCCAACACCAATTCTTATCATCTGGTGATATCCCTTGGGAAAGCAACAAAGGGGAGTGCGACTTTGGTGAACTCTTTGGCTTCATCGTCCCCCACCTTTTGCGGCGAGCAACGAACCTCCTTTGTAGCAGAGGGGACCGCTGGTTCAGGGGATGGTCGGAATGACACGGTTGGGAGTGGGGTTCTATATGCAGAGGCAGAGAGCAACGGGGATGGTCCTCTGAACCTAGGATGGAGTAAGTCGAGAAGTCTGGCGGCAGGGGCTTGTCGGGAGAAGGGGAGGACTGACCCTGGTAGGGTGGGTGCGCCCTCCATGGCTCGTAAGGGGGATGTCAGAGCTGATATTCTAGTATAGGAGCATCAATCTGTGATGTTTTTTTCATGAAAGAGGCATCACACAGATCAGGGTGCGTGGGCATATGGAAGCTTGGAGATTAATGAAGGGGATCTTGCAGAGTGCAGAGAAGGAGGTGAATGCCTGGTAAGAAGTGTTGATGAGATTTTGGAACCGAGTGTGGAATCTGTGGAGGGTATCACTGCTAGCAGCGAGGTTCATGAAGATGTAGAAGCATTTTTAGAAGTAGTTATTGAAGTTTCCAGTGAGGAGGATTTTTAGCTGGAAGTAGCAAAGGTAGTGGGTGTTCAGGTGGCGAGGTGATCCCCAACTATTTCTCAATGAAGGTTGTAACATGAAATGTGCACGGGTTGGATCAACTAAAGAAAAGAACGGCAATTGGTGCTTTGTTAGCTTCCTGGAAGGTGGACTTGGCATGCTTGCAAGAAATGAAGGTCGAATCCTGGGATTCAGTGTGGTTGAATTCAACTTTGGGGCCGTATCTCACTGACTTCTGGGTCTCTCCGACGGTGGGCAGTGTTAGGGGGATTGTCATTGCTTGGAATGGTGTACTGTTTGAATTGGTAGAGGTAATGATTTTGATGCATTCGATGTCGAATGTTTTAAGGTAAGATGGATCCATCACGATTAATGGTGACGCCGATGTATGGCACCACAAATGGCTCCCAGTATACTTTCCAATGGAGGGAACTACGTGAGGTAAGGAGTAGCTTCCCGGAGGTGGCCTGGAATGTAGGGGGCGATTTCAATGTCACATTGTATTCCGAGGATAGGCCTGAAACAGAGGGGTGCAGGACCCTGGTTCCGAACTTAGTAGTGGGGGAGCTCGGTTTGGGTGTTCTCGATGCAGGAAATTACAAGTACACTGGGAGAATCTCCTCTAGATCACAGATCGACAGTTTCCTTTCCGTGGAGGCGTTTTACTTGGCATGCATTGCCTCCCTTCCACGACCGAGATCGAGCCACACACCATTATGCTTAGATACATGCAGTGGAAGAGGTCTCTCTTCCTTTTTTAGATTTGAGCGGAGCTAGATGCTTGAGGATGGGTTTCGTGAGATGGTGATGCCATTTTGGTCTAGCTTGGAGGTGAGTGGATCATCCACGGTGAGATTATTTTTGAAGCTTAATGCCATGAGGTGGAGGATGATCATGTACACAAAGGAGTCTCGTGTTGTGCGGAAGCAGCGAAGGAACGAAGCACAAGAGAAGATGGTAAGGCTGGACTTGGTAGGGGAACTAAGGGAGCTGGATGCGGAGGAACTTGAAAGTTGTGGAGTGGTGTAGAAGATCCTGGAGGAGGACATGAAGTGTGAGGTGGAGTGGAGACCACGATCATACCTGAAGTGGCTGAAGGAGGGGGATGCGAACATAAGATTTTTCCATACAATGGCTAATGGAAGGAGAATGAGGAATCTCACACATATGATTAATGTTGGAGGCACTACTTTCGGTAGAGAGGAGGAGATTGCGAGGGTTGTGACGGGGTATTTCAAAGACATTAGCAGGTAAGCTCCATATTATGGATCTAGGTGGATGGGGTTGGGAATAAAACACATTGTAGAGTCGGATGCAGAATCTTTAATAAAACCTTTTGAGTTGGTGGAGGTTCGTGCAACAAATTTTGGACTAAACCTTGATGACTGTCTGGGCCCAGATGGATTTCATGTTTTCTTTTTCCATGAATTCTGGGACCTGGTCGCTGGGGAGGTGATGGTTATGGTGGCTGAATTTGCAGAAGGTAGCTCAAGTTTTGATCATTTAAACCACTCTTTGATGTTTCTTCTGCCAAAGAAAGATGTAGATATCAAGGTGGAGGATTACCAACCTATTGCTCTCTCTAATGCGGTATACCTGATTGTGGCTAAGGTGGTGGCTAACCATTTGCGGGGAGTAATGAATGGTCTCATCTCCCTGACAAGAGTGCTTTTTTACCTAGCAGATAGCTGATGGACAATGTTGTCCTTACATCAAAGATAGTGGCTGACTGGATGAGAAGAAGAACAAAGGGTGTGATATGGAAGATTGATTTCTCGAAAGCTTATGATAGTATTGATTAGCGATTATTTCGAACATCTTTATACTTGAGAGGTTTCTTGGATCATTGGATATTGAGGTACCTAAAGGCTTCTCCAGATGCAAGATTGTTGTTCAGAAAAGGGGCAACACTTACTATTTCTGCACGTACGGATGCAGACTATGTAGGATGTCCAAAGGACCATAAGTCCACTTCGGGCTTTGCTGTGTTTGTTGGCGGTTCTCTTGTTTCTTGGAAGAGCAAGAAGCAAACTGTGGTTGCTAGGTCAAGCGCTGAATCGGTATATAGGGCTATGGCACAAGCTAGCACATAGATGATGTGGGTTCATGCAGTACTAACAGATTTACATATAGATGTATCTCTTTTTATGCAGTTACAATGTGATAACCAAGCCGCCCTATTCATTGCGAATAATCCTGCATTTCATGAAAGAACTAAGCATATTGAAGTCAACTGCCACTTCACACGGGACATGATTCAGAAAAGTTTTATCACATCCTCTCATGTCAGCTCTAGAGATCAAACGACAAACATTTTCACCAAGG